>CM055272.1:90879512-91328695 GCA_029237695.1 Conchocele bisecta | reverse complement strand
AACATTGATTGTGGACGCCGCCTGCCGCCCGCCGCGCGCCAGCCGCCCGCCCGCCTGCCCGCCCGGCTTTCGCCAATCCAATAGCCTGGATTTTTTTTCAAAAAACCTTGCTAAAAAATAATAAATTTACCCTAAAATTGAAAATTTCTCCCTCAAAGTATACTTTGCTAAATAAGTATACTTTGCAATGTTGGTGAAATAGGCTACTGGTCTCTGGTCAGGATTCCGGTAAGGATGACTACTGATTGTTACATTACCCATGCTCCTACCTGCCACGGAATTAAATAAACTTATCGACTGATTTCCTAAACACTCGGCATAGCTTAATTTCTGATGAACTTTGAAATTTGATTTATACCATAATTAATCATCGCTCATTTTTAGCAGGCAACATATGAATGACAGACTAGCACAGTATAGGCCCTGATCAGACAATACATATAGTCGGTAAAAAAATATGTGGCCGTGACTGAAGAAATGGGGCTTATGGGATGATTTACTATCAGTGTAGCTTCTGATCAAATAGCACACTCCTGTAGACTGATAATGATCTATATTCCTTGCTAGAAGCACGACACATGTTTCATTGATGAATTGGTGAGCAGTGCAGATCCTGATCAGACTGCAGATGTAAAGGCTCATCCAATCTACAAAACAAATCACAAAACCCATAAGCCCCATTTCTCCAGTCACAGTCACATATACTACATACATACATATACAGATCCTGAAAAATACAGGTCAAAACGTAAAGGACCCTTTTCCTCGGCCGTTGAATCAAATCTTGGATGAAATCAAAACCCACCTTCCTCTGGAATGCTGACAAAGTCGCGCAGTTCCGTCATGTTGTTCTGGACTGTGCAGATCTTCTCTGCATCAAGATTGGCCATTAAACTTGTGATGTGCTCCACAGCTTTCTCCTTATTCTTTGCTTTACCGACACCTACTGATGCTGTCAGCCCCACAATCTGCATAGAGGATACCAGGCTTGTGTCAATGGAGTTTTATTGATTTAATTAGGATTTTATGTTTATATTAAAGATTTATTGATTTAACTCTTTGCATGTTGGGAAACTTGTGGGCTATAAATAGTTCAAAACTAGCGAACAAAAATTAATCATATTTTCTTGTATTTCTCCCTGTAAATATCATGAATATGTCTTGGAATTTCATTAGAATTGAGTCATGAGGACTCAATTCTAATGAAATTTCAAGACAAGTTTACAGAGAGAAATAAAACATATACAGTGCAACCTCTCTACAACAGCCACCCATGGGAAGACGCAAAACTGGCTGTTGTAGAGAGGTGGCTGTTGTAGGGAGGTTAATGCTGAATTAAATTTTATCGTCCGCTGTTTATTTATTTTCTTCGATAATTCTCATCAACAACATGCTTTGGCAACATTTTAGAATCATTTCCAATGGAAATTATTCTAAAATGCTGTCGAAACATGTTTTTATTGGGAAAGAAGGCAAAAGCAACAGCAGACGACAAGTTTCGTGCTCAGCAGTCTAAGGGTTAGATACAGAGTAAATCATCCATTTTGGATATAAATTGGCGGCTGTTATAGTGGGTGTTGTTGTAGAGAGGTGGCCGTTCGGGTAGGTTCGACTGTACTCCTAATTCGTTTGGCAGATATTTTCGCCGCTAGCATGCAAAGAGTTAATTAGGATTTTATGTCCATTAACCCTTCCTACGCTGTTGACGGTCTGCTGTTCTTCATTTTTGCTTTAATTCTTGACAAAAAAATGGTTTTGACAGCACATGAGAATCGTCTCCACTGGAGATGATTCTCATGTGCTGTCAAAAGCAGGTTTTTGTTCAGAAATATTGAAAATAAAACATTTCCAGCAGACGACAACATTTAATTCAGCGTAGTAAGGGTTAAAGGTACATTACCACTCAGTAGGCACAAAATGTTCTTTATAGGAATTAAATAAGTGTTTAATTGTGTCCCTATTCCACCAGTTCTAAAAATTACAAGAGCCTGCTACACAGATATAATCACTTAGTAATTTATTTTCCTGATAGTGACTAGCGGTGGTATCAGGCTATTTTCATTTGCAAATGAGGCATGATATTTTGTAATTATTTATACTAATTAAATGTGTCACCTGAAAAAATAATATTTTCAACAGATTATAAAGTATGATCATAGCACATCAAAATATAAATACAGAGAATAAATAGTAATGTGCGTGAAGAATTTAAGGAAACACGGTTATCTCCCCTGATATCAGTGTGGAAATTTATGTCGGATTTAAAATGTATAATAATGCCAATCTATATGTGGGGTAATGGTGAATGAATGTTTATTTTGCCAGAAAAGTTTGTATCTACAGAATATACAAAACTATCTGTCTCCCTATATTATAACCTACTGAGTGGGCATGTACCTTTAAACATCAAGATCAAAATAACAAGAGTGCTGTAGGTCATAATATACGCCCGTCGAGGCAAGGCCAGTCAACAAGGGGAGCTAACTCACTGAAAACCAATAGGGTTCTTTATATTGATGTGATAAACATGTATACTGAATTTGGTTACGATCCGTAAAGCAGAACTTGAGTTCTTGTGTAGACAAGGGTACAGAGTGCGAAAATGAAAATGGCCGCCAAGGAGAGATAAGGGGAGTTAATGGGAATGTTTTTAATATAATCAATAGGGTCCTTCATCTTGCCGTGATACACATGCATACTGAATTTGGTTATGATCCGTCAAGTAGAACTTGAGTTATTGCGTGGACGAGTCAGAAAATTAAAAATGGCCGCCAATGGGAGATAATTAAGTTATCTGAATGTTTTCAAACTCAATAGGCTTCTTCGTCTTGCGGTGATAAACATGTATACCCAATTTGGTTACGATCGGTCAAGAAACTTGAGTTTTTGCGTGGACAATGATACAGAGTGCGAAAAATAAAAATCGCCGCAAAGGGGAGATACATGTAAGTTGTCGGAAATGTATTAAAATCAATAGGCTTTTTCGACTTGCCGTGATAAACCTGTATACCAAATTTGTTTACGATCGGTGAAGTAGAATTCGAGTTATCGCATGGACAAGGATACAGAGTGCAAAAATTAACAAGGATGCAGAGTGCGATAATTAATCATGGCCGCCAAGGGGAGATAAGTCATCGGAAAATTTTCTAAATCAATAAACTTCTTCGTCTTGCCGTGATAAACATGTATACCAAACGAGCGGTGAAGTAGAACTCGAGTTATTGCGTGGACAAGGATACAGAGTGCGAAAAATAACAAGAGTTGTCAGAAGACAACGAAGCTTGCCTGTTGGCAGCCTTCACTCAAACTGGGCACAGTTGCATAAAAAAACATGAATATTAAGGTGGGTCGTGGGTTTGCTATAGCATAATATAGCATATTAAGATGAATGCATGTATGAAATATCAATGAGCTCCCTGAAAACAGAAGTTTATGAACGTTAAGTTTATGAACGTACTAAGTTGGTGATTTTCTACAGCATGATAGCTATTCACATGAGGAATGCATGCATGAATGTGCTAAGTTTGTGACCTTGACCTTGAGGAAAGGGGTGGGGTGGGTGGGTCATGGATTTGCTGTAGCACAATAGAGGATCATCAGATGAATGCATGTATGAAATATCAAAGCGTTCCCTGTAAAGAAACAGAAGTTACACAACATTTAACCCAACATTAAGTTTATGAACATGCTAAGTTTGTGACATTTACCTTGGGGTAAGGGTTGGGTGGTGGGTTGTGAATTTTCTACAGCATGATAGAGGGTCATCTGAGGAATGCATGTATGAAATATAAAGGCGTTCCATGAAAGGAAACAGATGTTATAAGACATTTACCCCAACGTTCAGTTTATGAATGTGCTAAGTTTTGTGACCTTGACACTGGGGTAAGAGGTGGGCGGTGGGTCATGGATTTGCTATAGCACGATAGAGTATCATCAGATGAGTGTTCCCTGTAAAGAAACAGAAGTTATAAAAATACATTTACTCCAATGTTAAGTTTATGATGTTGATCTTGGGGAAAGGGGTTGGGGGAGGGTCATGGATTTGCTGTAGCACAATAGAGGATCATCAGATGAATGCATGTATGAAATATCAAAGAGTTCCTTGTAACGAAACAGAAGTTACATAACATTTACCTCAACGTTAAGTTTATGAACATGCAAAGTTTGTGATCTTGACCTTGGGGTAAGGGTTGGATGGTGGGTTGTGGATTTGCTACATCATGATAGAGGGAAATCTGAGGAATGCATGCATGAAATATCAAGGCGTTCCATGAAAGGAAACAGATGTTATAAGACATTTACCCCAACGTTAAATTTATGAATGTGCTAAGTTTGTGACCTTGAACTTGGGGTAAGGATTGGCTGGTGGGTCATGGATTTGCGATAGCACGATAGGGTATCATCAGATGAATGCATGTATGAAATAACAAGGTGTTCCATGAAAAGAAACAGAAGTTATAAGAGATTTACCCCTACGTTAAGTTTGTGGACGCCGACGACGCCGGGGGTATGCCATAAGCTAACTAGAAATGTGGCCTGTCGGCACACGAATGCCCCCACTGGCAGCCAAAGAAAACGAGGCATATTTGATTACAAGCCATTTACCCGAGTACGAACGGATGCCGGTAACACTATATGCCCCACTCACCATTCAGTTGCGGGGGCATAATAAGCCATTTACCCAAGTGTTTGTGACCTTGACCCTGGGCTTAGCGGGAGCGGGACGAATGTGGATTTGTCACAGGGTGGCAGAGGACCATTGGAGCAATGCGTGTGTGAAATGTGAAGCAGATCCGAGGAAGGAAACAGAAATTATAAGGCATTTACCCAGCGTTCAGGTTTCGAATGCACCAAGTCTGTGACCTTGACCCTGGGCTTAGCGGGGGCGGGACGAATGTGGATTTGTCACAGGGTGGCAGAGGACCATTGGAGCAATGCGTGTGTGAAATGTGAAGCAGATCCGAGCAAGGAAACAGAAATTATAAGGCATTTACCCAGCGTTAAGGTTTCGAACGCACCAAGTCTGTGACCTTGACCATGGGCTTAGCGGGGGCGGGACGAATGTGGATTTTTCACAGGGTGGCAGAGGACCATTGGAGCAATGCGTGTGTGAAATGTGAAGCAGATCCGAGCAAGGAAACATAAATTATAAGGCATTTACCAGCGTAAGGTTTTGAACGCACCAAGTCTGTGACCTTGACCATGGGCTTAGCGGGGCGGGACGAATGTGGATTTGTCACAGGGTGGCAGAGGACCATTGGAGCAATGCGTGTGTGAAATGTGAAGCAGATCCGAGCAAGCAAACAGAAATTATAAGGCATTTACCCAGCATTAAGGTTTCGAACGACCAAGTCTTGAACTTGACCCGGGCTTAGGGGGGCGGCAGAAGTGGATTTGCACAGGGTCGAGACCATTAGCAATGTGTGTTGAAAGTGAAGCATCCGACAAGGAAACAGAAATTATAAGGCATTTCCCACGTTAAGGTTTTGAACGCACCAAGTCTGTGACCTTGACCCTGGGAGCGGGGGGCGGGACGAATGTGGATTTGTCACAGGGTGGAGAAACCTTGGAGCAATGCGTGTAAATGTGAAGGATCCGAGCAAAGAAACAATGCGTGTGTAAAGTACAGATCCGAGCAGAAAATAAATTGGATTTACCCAGCGTTAGGTTTCGAACACCAAGTCTGTGACCCTTACCCTGGGCTTAGCGGGGGCGGCACAAATGTGGATGTCACAAGGGTAAGGCAGAAAGGACTTATTGGAAGCCAATGCTGTGTGAAATGTGGAAGCATTAGATGTCAACCAGGCAGAAGTGAACATGAAGCATTTCTTTGTGTGATTGGGAGGCAGATTCGGACCCAAGAACAAGATATTAAAACCATTTACCCAAGCGTTAAGGTTTCGGGTACGTAACGTACGTACGTAACGTACGTACGGACGCCGGTAACACTATATGCCCCCCTCACCATTCGGTGGCGGGGGCATAAAAATGGCTGCCAATGGGAGATAAGTCATCGAAAATCAATAGGCTTCTTCGTCTTGCCGTGATAAACATGCATACCTAATTTGGTTACGAGCGGTGAAGTAGAACTTGAGTTATTGCGTGGACAAGGATATACATAATGCGAAAAATAACAACAGCTGTAGGAGAACAGCATAGCACGACTACGAGGGTTGTCGATGTATATATAGCTTAACAAAGGTGACCGCGGCTCGCATAAAAACCTTAACCAAGGTTGACTAAAAACCTTAGCCAAGTGAAATTAACTAAGTAATTCAAGGTTAAATGTAGGTCAATGTCAGATATAGGTCAGGGGTTATTGATGTACAGTAATTCAAGGTTAAATGTAGGTCAATGTCAGATATAGGTCAGGGGTTATTGATGTACAGTAATTCAAGGTTAAATGTAGGTCAATGTCAGATATAGGTCAGGGGTTATTGATGTACATCACTACGAGATGAAGTTTTCCAAATATGGTTGCTGTAGGCCCAGGAGTATTCCATATACAAGCTTGACTAAAAACCTTAACCAAGGGGAAATAACTAAGTAATCCAAGGGTACAAGTAGGTCAAAGTTTATGAATGTGCTAGGTTTGTGCCTTTGACCTTGGGGTAATGATTGGGTGGTGGGTCATGGATTTGCTAGCGTTCCATGAAAGAAAACAGATGTTATAAGACATTTACCCCAACGTTAAGTGTATGAATGTGCTAAGTTTGTGACCTTGACTTTGGGGTAAGGGATAGGCAATGGGTCATGGATTTGCTATAGCTTGATAGAGTATCATCAGATGAATCCATGTATGAAATACGAAGGCGTTCCCTGTAAATATACAGAAGTTACACAACATTTACCCCAACGTTAAGTTTATGAACATGCTAAGTTTGTGACCTTGACCTTGGGGTAAGTGTTGGGTGGTGGATCGTGGATTTGCTACAGCATGATAGAGCGTCATCAGATGAATGCATGTATGAAATATGAAGGCATTCCCTGTAAATAAACAGAAGTTACACAACATTTACCCCAACGTTAGAGGAAATGTAGCTCAATGTCAAATATAGGTCAGGGGTTGTTGATTTACAATGCAAGGAGATGAAGTTGTCCAAGTATGGTTGGTGAAGGGCCAGGAGTATTCCATCTACAAGCTTGACTTAAAAACTTAACCAAGGGGAATTAACTAAGTAATTCAAGGTTAAATGTAGGTCAATTCAGGGTTCGACACTAACGCTAGTCCCATAGTCCGGTGCCCACTTGATTTGCTGGAGGACTACCGCATTCCGAAAGCTGGCTAGTCCGTCGGACTAGTAGATTTTTCCAGAATGGCAAAACGCAAATTCTATTAATTTAAACATCACTCTTCGCTGACCATTTCATAGTAATTAATAGCATAAATGTCACTTGTTTCATGATTTAAAAACTTTCCGCCAAGTTTGTTTACGCTTACAAAGTTATTTCCGGGTCAGACTTGATTATATGGTCCATCTGGAAAAAATGTGAATTCTCATTGGGCTGATCTCATAATTTGTCCGCGATGGCCGATCACACACAGTGAATCAAATGTGTCCAACAACTTCTGCTTTGATTGGCTGATTTTGTTCAGAATTTGATGGAACAAGCGTTTGTATTGGCTGAGGCCGAGTATGTGATTATACTAACTGTAAACGTCAACATCGCCAATAGATCGTGTGCCCTGGTATGCGCATAGTGAAAATGAATTCAGCTAATATGCACCATTGTTTCAAACTTAGGTAACTAAAAGTTCCTACATTGTTGAGTTGAGAGGCAAAAGCTATGGACATTACATTTTGCCATTTAATAAAACATTATTCATTGATCTGACATCTTGAATAAGAGAAATTTAAGCATCACCAACTGAAACGTAAAACGAAATTTTCAAACCAGAAGTGAGCGTTGCTGACGTTTTTGGTTCATTTTCAGTGATGTTGCGACTATTAGTTGTATTCTAGACACGTTCCATTAGTAATTTGCGTAGTTGCAAGTTTCTTAATATTCCAGAAGTAATAATTAAGAAAGCGGTTTGTGGAACACTAAATCTTCTAACAATAAAAGTAAATTGCGTTGTTGAATAACCAGTAGTCAACAGAACCAGTAGTTGGACAAACTAATTACATTCAACCCCATACCTGTGTCTTCACTAGCACTGATGTTAGCTGATTTTGGAATGATGTAGCACTGAATTTTGTGAAACTTTGATAGTTTGATTGATCAGGGGTTTTTTGTCTCGCCCGCGAAGCGGAAAGCGAGACATAGGTTTTGCTTTTCCGTCGTCGTCGGCGGCGGCGTCGTGTGTCGTCGTCGTCGTCGTCGTCGTCGTCGTCGTCGTCGTCGTCGTCGTCGTCGTCGTCGTCGTCGTCGTCGTCGTCGTCGTCGTCGTCGTCGTCATTCAATGTTAAGTTTTCGTGTTACGGTCATTACTTCAACACCTTATCAGCTACAGTCATCAAACTTTATACATACCTTTACTATGATATGTACATGAACATAGGACTATTAAAAAAAATTCCGGGCTCCAGGGTCAAGGTCAAACTCTATTTCTTTCTATGCTACAAACTGAACATGTTAAGTTTTCGTGTTACGGTCATTACTTCAACACCTTATCAGCTACAGTCATCAAACTTTATACATACCTTTACTATGATATGTACATGAATATAGGACTATTAAAAAAAAATCCGGGCTCCAGGGTCAAGGTCAAACTCTATTTCTTTCTATGCTACAAACTGAACATTAATGCATCAAGACCCGTTTTCTCGTGCGCTCTGTACACCTTACCTGTAGAGAGAACAATAGCCTTCTCCAGTTGAACACTTCTGCATGTGCAAGCATGTGCAAATTTCCAGCTTGACCACTAAATGTCCAGCTAAATTATTACAGGTAATTTATACAGGTAAATTATTATACCTGGGTATTACATTTCCGTAAACTGTGTTGACAATATTGTGGCAATATGTGGACCTGTGCAGATATATGTAGATAAATATACGACTATTATAAAAATTCTGGGCTCCAGTAGCAGCATTATTTTTTGTTAATTTTCAAACTTTTTTTTTTTTAAACTTTTTTTCCATTTTTAGCCAGGTTTTTTTACTTTTTTTCCATTTTTAGCCAGGTTTTTTTGGGAAAAAAATCATTTTAAACTTTTTTTTTTTAAACATTTTTTCCATTTTTAGCCAGGTTTTTTTTGGGAAAAAATCCACGCTATTGGATTGGCGAAAGCCAGGCGGGCAGGCGGCGTCGACAATCAATGTTAAGTTTTCGTGTTTCAGTCCATTTCTTTGTTACTGTAACACATAGGACCAACAAACTTTCACAGTTTCATAACCAAGGGGTGCCCACCACATATCACTATCCAACATGTTACCTTTTTGAACTTGACCCATTTTTTCCGCGCAGTCAATGTTAACTTTTCGCGTTTACAATGTTAAGTTTTCGTGTTTAAGTCCATTTCTTTGGTACTGTACCACCTAGGACTACCAAACTTTCACAGCTTCATAACCAAGGGGTGCCCACCACATACAACTATCCAACATGTGACCATTTTTTTTACCTTCACCTATTATTTCTACGTAATTGACTTAGTCATTTTCAACATTAACTTTTTAACGTACGTCTGGTTAAAGTTTTTTGGTTAAAGTTTTTCGTTATACAATATCTCTGCAACTGCTTCGCCCATTACCTTGAAACTTTACATGGGTGTTTATCATCATCCATATTTTCATTCTATCCCCAACCGTGCGGCCCCTGTGCCCAATGTCAAGGTCAAATTACTTTGATTTTTTTGTGTACTATATCTGCAACTGCTTCACCCATTACCTTGATACTTCACATGGGTGTTTATCATCATTGTCGCGCCCGCTTGCGGAAAGCGCGATAATAGTCGGCATTTTGGCATATGTCCGTCTGTCCGTCCGTCCATCAGTGTGTCCGGTTAAAGTTTTTCCATCTACTATATCTCTTTTTTTAGTGTGCATGCCTCGCCCTAAGGCGCGACATGCAGGCCACGGCCATCTAGTCTACAAAAAGTGGCCTCGTTTCTTGTTTTTTTTTCAAATTCTTTTTCCATTTTTGTCTAGTAGCATAAGGTCGTAAGTGCTATATACCGACTATTATCATATAATAAAACAATTATTGACTAGTGAGCCATAGAATATAATCTGATATTCTATGGCTCATTAGTCAATAATTGTATAATATGTTCGGGCCAGTGAAAATTGCCTTCTGGCCCAGGCTCGAGGTCAAGGCGGCGGGACAAGGCGAGACATTTGATTCCGCGGAATTCTTGTTTTATTGTAATTTACAATGGCCAATAATTTTTCAAATGTCCCCAACTTTTTATATGAGGTGGACACACAAGCCCCACTTTAAACATTCCTGGAATGAACACTGGGCCAGTAAATATCGCCAAATAGCAAGCCCGCCTATATTTTGAAAAGAAGATTACTTTTTTGTATAATTTGTTCACGTCGCACCATTTA
The DNA here is from genome assembly GCA_029237695.1 of Conchocele bisecta. Taxonomy (NCBI): domain Eukaryota; kingdom Metazoa; phylum Mollusca; class Bivalvia; order Lucinida; family Thyasiridae; genus Conchocele; species Conchocele bisecta. Next base: position 91,318,202 of record CM055272.1, on the reverse strand, counting down.
TATTCCTATTGCAGAAAATCTCTTAATTATTTGTAACATTGCCTTCCCACCACCCCTGGTGGTCCACTCAATTAGCATTTATAGCGCGCCTTCCGAAGGAAGCCGTGCTTATGGCATACCCTCGGCGTCGTAGGTATCCGTCTGACCGTCTGTCTGCCTTCAAAAATTATAATGGCCTATATTTTCTATTTCCTTGCTTGGATTTGCTTCATATTTCACAAACGCATTGATTTAAGGGTCCTCTACTGCGCTGTGGCAAATCCACGTCCGTGTCGCCCCTTCTAAGCCCAGGGTCAAGGTCACAAACTTTGTGCATCTCGAAACCTTAACGCTCGGACGCTCGGGTATATGGTCTATATTTGGGGTACATACACTTGTGTAACTGATTTATTTTATGTACATGCATATAACGTTCTTAGGACCAGCAACTTTCTCGGAGGACTAAAAACTTTTTGAAGTCACTAGTCCTGCGGACTACCTGGTAAAACAAGTTAGTGTCGAACCCTGGGTCAAGGTCAAATATAGATCAGGGGTTATTGATGTGCATCCCCATGAGAAAAGGTTGTCCAAGTATGGTGTCTGTATGCACAATAGTATTCCATGTACAAGTTTGACTAAAAACCTTAACCAAGGTTGACTAAAAACCTTAACCAAGGAGAATTAAGTAAGTAATTCAAGGTTAAATGTAGGTCAATGTCAAATATAGGTCAGGGGTTGTTGATGTACATCACTAGGAGATGAAGTTGTCCAAGTATGGTTGCTGTAGGGCCAGGAGTATTCCATCTACAAGCTTGACTAAAAACCTTAACCAAGGGGAATTAACTAAGTAATTCAAGAGGAAATGTAGGTCAAGGTCAAATATAGATCAGGGGTTATTGATGTACATCCCTATGAGAAAAGGTTGTTCAAGTATGGTGTCTGCATGCACAATAGTATTGCATGTACAAGCTTGACTAAAAACCTTAACCAAGGTTGACTAAAAACCTTAACCAAGGGGTATTAAGTAAGTAATTCAAGGTTAAATGTAGGTCAAGGTCAAATATAGGTTGGGGGTTGTTGATGTAAATCACTAGGAGATGAAGTTGTGCATGTATGGTGGGTGTAGGGCCAGGAGTATTCCATATACAAGCTTGACTAAAAACCTTAACCAAGGCGTGACGGTGACGCCAACGCCAACGCCGGGGTGACTACATAAGCTCTAACTATTCTTTGAATAGTCGAGCTAAAAATGGCCGCCAAGGGGAGATAAGTCATCGGATAAGTCATTGAAAATCAATAGGCTTCATCGTCTTGTCGTGATAAACATGTATACCGAATTTGGTTACAATTCGTCAAGTAGAACTCTAGTTATTGCGTGGACAAGCTGTGACCGCTCGCCCGCCCGCCCGCCGGCCACACGCCCGTAACACCGGAATGCAGCTGGCCAATGGTTCCCAGCTACATGCCTACCTGAGCAAGAAGGCCGGGATCCAGCTGGCCAATAGTTCCCAACTACATGCTCACCTGTGGAAGAATGCTGGGGTCCTTGCTAGAGAGCTTCAAGTCCATGTAAGTACTCATGATCTGGTTGAACGTGTGGTTCGCGTGTGTGTGGTGGCACTCATCAAACACGAGCAGCGAGAACTTTGTTATGCTGCTGATCTCTTTCCGCACCAGCGAATCCAGGAGAACTTGTGGAGTTATCACCAGGATATCGCGCCTGTGGAGAAATCAAGGACACGGTGCTAAAAAATAATTTCTGAGTATGATAGTCTATGCACTCCATTCTCATTCTCAGTTCGATCATTAGAACAGACTGCATGTGTCTCGGCCAAACAAACTGCATGATACAAATGTAATTAAGAACATACTCAAAAGATGCTGCATATGTATTTATTTCAATGAAAATATTCCGTTCTGATTTTGTGATTTTCCTCCCAATCCAGCAGGTTGAATTCGGGATCGAACCTGTTGGCCCGGCTTTAAATTATGGAAGGTCATATCCGCCATAATTATATTTGGCTTGATGCTTGCTGGCTGATGACATTTTAAGTTCTATCCGTCTTATTACAATTATATGTGGCTTGATGCTTGCTGGCTGATGACATTCTAAGTTCTGTCCATCTTATTACATTTCTATGTATGTGGCGTGATGCTTTATTCATTCGTACTGTTCAATGCGTTGTGTGTTGATTACATTCTAAGTAGCTTGATGCTTCACTGGTAGTGACATCCCGAGTTCCATTATTGATTATTGCATCGCTGTTTTGCTATGATTGCTAAGCCACGCCCCTTGACAACAACAATTGCAACAGTAATTTGGGAACAACCATTATGACGCCAGGTGCGCTGCTAAAACTTAAAATAGTTCTCCCTAAAAGTATTTAATATGCTGGTACCTGTCCTACAATGCGTTGCTCTCTAAATTGGTTCAATGTCCCTAACGGTGTTGATGCCGCTTTTTCTGTTGCGCCATGTTTAGGTTAAAAGACACCAAATAGTCTTATTGTATAATTTAACCGAATCCCAGCCAGTCTTTCCTACTTTCACTATTCGTATGGATGTTATGGGAGGGGGGGGGGGCGTAACTAGTTTGCAATACTTGACTATATTATCGAACGAGCGTAGGATTGTAGTTCAGGTTGTTGTTGTTGTGGATGCTGCCGGATGCTGCTGCTGCTGCTGCTGCTGTCCCGCGTTTATCTTTTGGCTGCACCCCCCATTAAACAATAAATTCATAACGCGAACATAGAAACGTGCCTTGTAACTTGTAAAAAATCTTTACTCGGCGAATTTAGGGGGGGGGGCGCGCGCCGGGTCCGCCCCCGCCCCCCCTGAATCCGCCCCTGCATGTCCCCCATTAGTGTTTACATTATTTGGCCAAGGTAACTCTGTTTACATCTCGTGACCAACAGGCTCAGTGTTTTCTTTTAAATGCTTCAAATATGCTGAAACTGTACATGCCAGGTTATAATATAGGGAGAAATGTTTTTCTTTATTCTTTCAATCTGACATTTTTCTGGCCAAATGAACATTGATTTTAAACCATTACCAGACGTACTAATTGACAATTATTATACTTTTTATATCAAACGCGAAATGCCAGTTTGATATCAGGGGCGATAACCGTGTTTCTTTAAAATGATAACGGAAGCAACTATTTATTCCATTTATTTATTTTTTGATGTGAAATATCATACTTTATGTCGATAAAAATATTTATTCAGCATTTAGTTGATATAAATAATTTAAAAATATTGCATCATTTGCATATGGAACTAGCTTGATACCACCGCGAGTCTCAACGAGTACATTAAAGATTACTAAATAATTACATCTGTGTAGCTGGCACTCGTAATTTTTAAAAGTGGTGGAATAGTTGCAATTATACACTTATTTAATTTCCATAAAGAAAAATTTGTACCTACTAGATGGGACCCCAGCTTCAACAATAATTAAATCTATATTTTAATTAGTCAAGATCCAGAGCAGAATAAGTGCAGGTTATTGGGAAATAGGTCCCACAACATCCATAAGAAAAATGAAAGTAGCAGAGAATAGCAAAATGTGTGGTAACGGGTTAGTGTTTTAGAGAAAATCGATGGTGGTGTGCCACCTTAGTCTGATCCTCGACGGTTATTGGTTTGCATCGGTAACGGGCCAGTTTGACAGTCAACCTGTGTAAGTTACCATATGTGTAACTTACTATAAAAATGTGATTGTTTTCAATTATGTAATTTAATTATGAAGATACGTGTATGTATAAAACACATTAGTAAGTCAAACACCATACATACGTATGCAATTTAGTTAATATAGATTAGAGAATAATAAATGGTGCGAAATCGTCAAGGGGGTAATAGTAGTCCAGTATGAACACAATCGTGCGGGTGTTTTGAGGTCACTGACACAGTTTGCTTGCAAATCTTGATCCATTACTACCCAGTTTCACTTGAGGTACATGTGGGGTGTTGGTCATGTGATGTAAACAGAGTTTCCGTGGCCAATAAAAAATGTAAACAATATTGGAGGACATGACAAGGTTGGATTTTTCTTTCAAGTCTTAGGAATAAGTGAACCTATTGTTTAATTCATGCAGAACCAGTACAGACCGGCTGCAGGTCATGTACAAGTAGGTCCCACAACATCCATACGAATAGTGGAAGTAGGAGAGACTGGCCTTATTGGATGGGATTCGGTTAAAGTATATAGTAATACTATTTGGTGTCTTCTAACCTATGCTGTGATAATTTGTGGGTGAAATCTTACATCAACACCGGCATTGGAGGTGTGACTTGAACAGCCAATCAGATGTCGGACTATAAATTATTAGAGGGAGAATTACTTGAGCGGGCAACAGTGCCATCTGACGTCATAATGACGCACTACTAACCCATATATTGCTTGCATCATTCTGCTTGATGCTTTCTGCTTGCGGCCTTCCGCTTTCGGACTGTAGCTTGATGCTAACTTCCTGCGGCTTTGTCCTTACTGCTTTCGGCCTTATTCAAAGTGCTAAGTGCTTTGTTCTTACTTTCTATTGCAAATGCTTAGTGCAATAAAACAGGGACACAAATAAGGACGTATCAATAATTGTAATGTAAATAAGACGAATTAACAAAGCAATCAGCAGAATGGGCATGTAAGAAAGACAAATACAACTAGAGCAGCTTGAGCTGCATCAACGGTTTGAGCCTCAAACATTGATTTCATGTGTAACTAAGCTTTAGCCCAAGGTGTAAACTATCGGTTGCAAAAAGAATTTCTGAAGTTTTAGAATGAAGTCCAACATTATTGTCTTCGCATCATCACACCGATGTGGGGCCGGTTAGCTTAGAGGTAGAGCGATGGACTTGGAGCGAGGGATACCGGGTTCGATCCTCAGTCAAAGTTTTAGCTAAAGGACTGAAATATCGACTACAGCAAAACAATTGAAATCGAATGATAAATAACGAAGCTGACGTCACATCCGTTTGCTCTATTTTGAAAACTTGAAAAAATACGTTCATCTTTGACATCGAATAGAGCCGTAAGTAGTCAAGATATAGCTCTGAAAATTATCATCTTTCATGCGGCTGACACTCCCCTATCACCATGGCAAGAAATTATGTTGCTGACAGTACTGTACAAATTGGAAAACGTTTGTAAAGACCACCCGTTATCAGCCGAAATTCGACAAAATCGTTGAAAAGTATGTACATTTTTCAACTTCAAATGCATACAGCTCTTTTATTTGAGCAGATAGCCGAAAACTGTCAGCGAGTCTGAGATAGGGAATTTTGTCAGCTTTCCAATGCAAAAAGAATTCTGAAATTGGTTGGAAAATAAGGAAGTTATAGGAAGTATGACGTCACTTCCGTTTTCGTGGAAAGTAGCATTAAAAGATATCTGAGTCTCTGCTCACACTTGATCCGAATCGGCATGCAAAATTTGAGTCAGCGGATGATTATTTTTCGATAGTTATCGCCCTTAAATTGCAGTTTACGCCATTTGTAAATACACCTAATAAAACGGCAAAAAATCGGCAAAATCGTTGAAAAGTATGTACATTTTTCAACTTCAAATAGCTCTCTTATTTGACCAGATAGCCGAGAACTGTCAGCGAGTCCGAGATAGAGAATTTTGTCAGCTTTCCAATGCAAAAAGTATTTTTGAAATCGGTTGGAAAATAAGGTAGTTATAGAAAGTATGACGTCACTTCCGGTTTCGTGGAAAGTGGCATTAAGAGATTTCTGAAAATCTCTAAGTCTCTGCTCACACTTGATCCGAATCGGCATGCACAATTTGAAGTCGATCCGACCAGCGGTTTGGGCTGTAGACTGAACGGCTGAATAAAAAAAAAAAAAAAAAAAAAAAAAAAAAAATACAATAGGTTTTCGGCGCAGCTGAAAGCCGCCTCAAACCTAATTACAACAAGCAGATTTCAAATGTAATAAATACAAATGACGAATGAAATAACATGAATATAAGTTGTAATGTCATCAGCACGCAAGCATCAAGTCACATAGAATTATGGCGGATATTACCTTCCATATTAAATGACCTTAGCTGTTGATAGGCCGTTAAACACCATTAAAAAAAAAAAAAAAAAAAAAAAAAACATACTCAAAAAGTGTTATAGAAGGTATTTGGCAGCATTTCGATCATCAATAGAATTTAAAAATTAAAGAACCATATTACATTACATGGCCTGAAAATAGCACTGGTCCGAGGTCCTGGACCTGCAAATTTTAATGTCAGAACCTTTGTATTTTACAAGAAAAAAGTCCGCCGGACCGGTGATAAAATTGAAATTGCAATCATCATACAGTGGCGATGCTAAATCTGTTCTGATTATCGTCTTAGAAGATAATATTTGGTGACACAGTCGAGTATTTACACATGGTGTGTTGAGTCATTTAGTATGAAACAGAAACATATTTCTACCGTTTTTCTTGCGATTATCCTCTCGGACCTTCAAAAAAATTCCTCAGACTTTTCACTTTTTTCATTGTTAGGTCCCGGACCTACTGGTAAAAGCTGCTATTTTCAGGCCCTGCATTATCAATTTTTAAATGACTTTCCTTCCCTGTTGTAAGTCGAATACATGATCAGGCATTTTTCAGTCAAAAGGCAAGGCTGACTGTCCAAAAGTTGAAACATACCCAATTTCTACAGTTTGGGTCACATTTCCGAACAAGAGGCCCAAATGAGCCTGAGTCGCTCACCAGATGTCCGAGCAGAGTCTATTGAGCTTTCGGTGGCCATCTTAGATGACATAATGATTCGATTTAAAAAAAAATTGCTTCAGAACGATCGTCTCATGGATGCCATCGAGTTGATATATAATGACCAGATTCAGTCAAATATGAAATTTAATCCCTATTTTACCCCCTACCCCATGGCCACCATTTTAACAAATCTAAAAGAACACTGTATATCAATCATTTAAACCAAGTGATGTCATTTTCAATCTCATTTGAAGAATTTTACCTACATTTTTACCACAGCCATCTTGGGTTACCGGTATGTGACGAATCTGAAAATGCTTCACCCAAGGACCATAACTGTGAATGTTTTGCTAGCATCGGCCAAGCGCATCGTGAGAAGAAGACATTTGAAATCTCTAATAAAAGCATGACCTTTTAGTGGTCACCTTGGATGACATAATCATCTGATTTCAAAAAGAGCGATCATCTCATCGATAGCTTCGATTTGTTATATGACCTGACCATATTGCTAATGTTGATATAACTTGCCTAACCCATTTGGCTACGAGTTACCAGTAGTTCATCGTTTCTCATTGGATTTATCAGCCATGCCGGACACATTTGAAATAAAATATTATTAACCCTTTCAACACTAGAAACCTCTTTATTTTCAGACAGTGTAGATCATGATGAGCCGTCTCGTAATGAGCCTACTCATCAAGATCTGCACCATTAATGGATTTTTTTTTTTTAAAAATGACCCCCTTTTCTGAACAATAGGACAGTCTCAAACATAGCATGAAATAGTCCCTATAGTTTTTAGTAGGGTTGCTAGCGGTAAACTAACACATACTTATCCAAAAAGTCCTTTAGACATTCACTCCGTGTGCGCTGAGTTTCGCCACTGATCACCTTTGACTTGTATTTTTTCAGCAATTTCGCGCATTCCTCTCCTTGTTGGTTTGCTAGCGCCACCTGGTTCGCAAGAAAGGCCACTTTGGCGATACCACGCCCCTTCCATTTCCTAATGTGCTCCTGAAAATAATGAAACTATCGTGCATTAACTGTGACTGAGATTGGAGAAAAATGCAGCTTATGGGAGATGTGACCAGTGTAGCTCCTGGTCAAATAACATCCTCATGTAGCCTGATAATGACCTATATTCTTGTCACCCCTAAGTAACTGGAATGGATTGTGATATGTTAATTTAAGGACTAATTAAATCATCACAAAATAATTTTCAGACTAATCAATTGATAAGAAGGGGTGTTTTTTGTTCTAAGAAATATTAAAATTTAACTTGCAAAAAGTGGGATCCGGCTCCGACACTGTTTGCAAACATCAGAAAAGAGGTCTGTAGTATTGAAAGTGTTAAGGCAAGTGGTTATGCTACATTTACACAAACCTGCATAATCTTCAGTGCCACTCGCGTTTTTCCCGACCCTGTTGGAGCAACAATAATCACATTCTTCCCTCGGATTGCCTCTGCTGCCAGTTCGGTCTGGTATTTCCGCAGTGTGATATCCTCATCCTCGTCAATGTTTTCATCTTCATCAGAGAATGCTTCAGCTTCTGTAACATGTATTTTAGGCCACAGATGAATAACGCACAGCATTGATGGTAGAATACCTTATTAACCCTAAATATTCAGACACAACCCCACCCAAAACATATTACAGTAGAAGATCGATCTCTCGAACAGGTCTCTGTCGAACATTCCGGAAAATTCGAACTCGTCCTGTGGTCCCAACAAATTTCCCTATATAAATCATATATTTTTTTTACCTAAAATTCTAACTACGACAAAGTCGAACTCTCGAACCGAAGTCACAGTCCCTTGATCAGCCAATCAACGTAAAGTGCTATTGATAGCTCGTACAGGTAAGTCTGTTGCTAGCTGATCTGTTTGCCTAACGAGGTGTGAATATCACGATTGGCAGTCTCTTTGATTTGTTTCGCTTGACAGGTGGTGACATTAAATCACGAATTTAAAAATTAAATGGCATTAATTCCGCGTCAAGATGACCACGAGAATGAATTAATTTGAACAAAATTCGCCTTTAAATATTTAATTGAATTTTAACTGTCACATTCTGTTTCTTTCCCTCGAACTACGCCTGACTAGAACTATTATTCGAGTCCGTTGCCGGTTCGAGAGATCTTCTACTGTATATCCAAATACAACATACATTGTAATTGTGATTAGACCACTACTGGCGTACAAACGCTCACTGTTGGCACGCTCACTGTTGTGTGGAAACTATGTATTTTTATGTTTCCCAAAATAAATGGTATCCGAATATTTAAGGTTATTATGGTTATTACATACTTGCTATATAACTGTAGTGGTACGTCCATAGTTGGATAATTGAACATTTGAACTGCCTTGCCGTACAAGCTGGCTTTTATAGAAACGTGGCAGAGTGTTTGACTTAACCTGCTGCATTGGGGGGGAAATCCCAAAATCAGAACGGAATACACTGCAGCTCCATTATAACGCGATCACGTATAGCGCTATCACGTATAGCGCGATCTCCATTATAACGCGGGTCTCTCGTGGATCAAAAAAAAAGATTAAAAAAATAGAAAAAAAAGAAGAAACGCGATGTTTGTGACAGTCATCAAAGTACAACTACTGTCATACCGGGTTTAGAAGGTTCTTGAACCAGTTCCCACATTTAAATATAAGATAACTACCGCTTTTTGTCACCAAGTAATGTCAATGTTATGAGACATATATCCGTGTTAACACATAATTGTCGCTAATAAATGGTTGCGTGTTCGGTCGCCTTTCTCTATTTTACTCGACAGGGGTAATATTTAGCGTTCTATAAATAAACTGGTGTTTGTGCGCAATCTGAAACAATATATTCAGCATTATCTGGGTATGGGATCACGTGGTCTATTGTTTACACTGCAGCCCACGGCAATCATGATGTCTCGCGTAAATCGTAAAATTTCATTCATCAATATGACTTGCAGTGTAAACAATAGATCACGTGACCCCACATCCCGAGAGTATGCACGTATCAACAGCTAATCGTCCGCATGAATAGGCAGGACACGTGACCATTATTTATTAGGTTTGAGGAATTTGATTCCTCAAACCTTTTGTTTTTGTTGGTTTTTTTTTTTTTTTCTTTTTTTTCTTTTTATTCAGCCGTCGAGACTACAGCCCAAACCGCTGGTCGGATCGACTTCAAATTTTGTATACCGATTCGCATCAACAGTGAGACGAGAATAACGCAATTTTCAGAATTCTCATGACGTCATTTTTTACGAAACCGGAAGTGACGTCATATATCATATAATTCCCTATAACTTCCTTATTTTCCAACCGATTTCAAAAATTCTTTTTGAATTGTAAAGCTGCGAGAATTCTCTATCTTCGCTTCGCTGACAATGTTTGGCTATCTGCTCAAATGAGAGAGCTATAGACATGTGAAATTGAGAAAAATGAAAAAAATCAACAATTTCAGATTTTTATTTTATTTTAACGGGTGGTCTTTGAAAACAGTTTCCAATTTGTACAGTAATCTCAGCAACATAATTTTTTGACAGCGTCACGCGGGACATTCATCCGCACAGAAGATGATATTTTTCAGAGCAATGGCTTGAATAGTTCTGATTCTATTGTCTTTCAAACTTGGACGTTTTTTTCTCAATTTTTCAAATTTGAAATGGTCATAACTTTTTTATTATCTAACCGATTTCAAATATTTTTTTTGCATTAAAAAGCCAACAAAATTCTCTATCTCCGTTTCGCTGGTAGTTTTTGGCTATCTGCCCAAATGAGAGAGTTGTAGGCATTTGAAGTTTTTAAAAAAAATTGAAATGGTCATAACTTCCTTATTATTCAACCGATTTCAAATATTTTTTTTGCATTAAAAAGCCAATAAAATTCTCTATCTCCGGTTCGCTGGTAGTTTTTAGCTATCTGCTCAAATGCGCGAGCTACATGCATTTGAAGTTTGAGAACGAGCATATAAACTTAGCCGCCTAGAACAGTGTGTACAGTGACAAACTTCGAGGTGGAGGCCAGACAGGTATGGTGGGCTGTATCAGACACTGGTTTTATATACGAACTGACATGCTGTGAGTGCTTTAGAATCGTCTCAACTTCAATGTCAGACTAGGGGGTTAACGGTACACATTTCGTAGAACGTTATATAATGAAAAATGCTTAGGATAGTCAAGCGATTCTGAAAATACAAAACTTTATTTTTTCAATTTCATTGGAATTGCATCAATTTTTTTTGAGTTTCATATGTTTTCGTCATTGGCAATGTCTTCTAATCACTTTGCCAGTGTACGTTTGTCAGTACATCAAGCCTCAAACCGTTGATGCAGCTTCAGCTGCTCTAGTTATCAATTAATCCTTTTAAGCGCCTGTTGATCGTGAGCAGTATACATTGTAATAAGCGTCTGTCTATCGCGAGCACTATACAACGTAATAAGCATGATTTTATAAATAACTCATATGTTTAATACATTAATACAAGTTTGTATGTCATAGTCATTATTAATAATTACTTCTGTTCAAATGACATGATTTTATATGGGTCCGTTGCTAATGGAATTCCCGCAATAGTTGGTAACCGAAATGCGGATGATACCAGTACCATTGCATGTCCCGAAATTTTATAACGCGATCGGATTCGATCGCGATTTGAAATCTTGGACCCCGACCATCGTGTTATAATGGAGCTGCAGTGTATTTACATCGAGAAGAAATATATTCAGCCCTGAAATTAGAATAACCTGATCTTCATGAAAAAGTACTTACATGTACTTTTAAATATTTGTTTGATTTAATGTGTTTAACAACCAAAAGTTTGTCGGAAGCAAAATTTTTCCTAATATTTGCAAACAGTATAGCTCATGATGAGCCGGCTCGTAACGAGCTGTCACATCAAGAACTGCATTATTTGTGGATATTTTTTTGCCAAAAACACTGCTTTTCTGAATAATGGAATAGTTCAAGAGTAATTGGAAGAGACCAAATCGAGTTACTTAGGGGAGACAGGGTTAAGATAAAGATAAGACAAGTCTACTACCCCAATCTTGAATGAGGACGAAATATAGTGAACGTGATTGGGTTTAACATCCCAGCAACAGCTAAGGTCATATAGAGATGGGACCACAGTTTAATGTCTCATCCAGTGACCAGTGAGATGGAAATACTATGTTAGTATTTTTCACACCTAGGGCGAGGTTTGAACCCACAACCTCTGGATTGGAAGTCAGGTGTTCTAACCCCTAGACCACAACCCATCCTCGGATGAAATACATGTACAACTCATCATGAGAAACGGGGGGCTTATTGAGTCTGGGACCAGTGTAGCTACAGACCAGATGATCACAACCTACACCACACTGTGCTGTCCCGTCTGCAATTGCTGCTATGATAACAAAGTGATGATTTCATATGCCTCACATTTTAGCAACTGTCGGTCCACGGTCAACTGTTGTTGTGGCAGCAATTGCAGATGAGACAGCATGTTGTACAGTGTTTACGCTGTTCATTGTTGGGTTGCCGAACTATAATGTTAACAGATCTAAGGAAACATTATGATTGGTAACTATCTCTTTATACTGCTGCACACCCTCACGGGTAATTTCGAGCAGGTATTTATTTCATATATACATGTACATACAATTCAAATACAATCGAGGTTCCCGGTAATTAGCCGGTACCCATTTACAGCTGGGTGGACTGAAGCGGTATGGATAAAGTGTCTTGCTCAAGGACACAACGCAGCGCCTCCGGTGAGGCTCGAACCCACGACCTTTAGATCAGCAGTCTGACGCTCTAACCACCAGGCCACTGCGCTCCATGGTAACAGGTAACAGGCTGTAAGATAACCCAAATTTTCCAAAATAACCATTTCTTAGTCTGCTACAGTCGTTTCTGTCAAAATGTTCCGGGTTTATACGTGTACAAAGTGTTGTGCGTTGCGTATCCGTGGAGTTTCCGTTAGTTGCGTTTCAAACCGTGTGTCGTCTACGTGTAATACGTTTTCGGCCATGCGTTGCGTTTCCCCACTCTTGCGCATGCGCAAAAGTCGAACCAAACCGTCGCAAAAGTTCGAAAAAACCGTGTTCAACGCATTGAGTTTAAAAAGCGTGTAATCCGTGTACAACGGTTGTAAACGTATACAACGGTTGTAAACAACGCATTGAGTTTCAAAAGTGTGAAATCCGTGTACAACGGTTGTAAACGTATACAACGGTTGTAAACGTATACAACGCTAAGGTAAACCGTTTAAACGATTTAACGCTTTCTTTGACGAACGGTTACACGCTTCTACATGTACACTGCACCGTACAGATGAAACCGTGTTATACGTATAACACGTTTCCACGGGTTTTAAAGCATTACACGTTTTGGTATGCCAACCGTGTATCGCGTAGAATGCGCATGCTCAGATCATTCTTCGTGTGTGTATATATACTTCTAGATTCACTGCAGGGCTTCTAAAATTTTCAGTTTTCCGGTTCTGGACCGATTTTTGAACTCTCAGACCGATTGAGATTTGAAAACTAGTCTTAAAAATCAGTCCGAGAAAAATTGCCAGTCGGCTGCTATTTCGCTATAAACCTTGTAAATTTACCGGTTTTGACCACCAAGTAATGTATGACACATATCCGCGGGCCATATCCGTGTTAAACCAGTGTGCAGCTCGCTGTGTATTCAGTTTCTCCAAATATCCATTGTTCTTAACACACGCGTGGGACAGGTGTATAGCGGATTAGTGACTGAAATAGACTGGCTTCAGCGTAAAGATACGAGAGTTCCTAGACTCGCCATTTCTGATGATGTTAAAATAAAGTAAAGAAACCATGCACTGTGTTTATCTGTGTTCGTAATATTTAACCCCAAGTAACTGACACGGACTATCGGCCCGGGCTATTCCATATTAAGTTAGGAACTGTTACATTACACTGTATTAGGGGTCATTATTGTGTATATAAAATGTACATGTACGTAGGAATGCCGCAGATCCTGATGAGCCGGCTCACGTGATCTACAATTCGCAAACATTTTGATAAACGACAAGGTACATCTGTCGTGTTAAAAGCGTGACTCATTAGGCATCAGGCGTGTAAACGTTGTGCACGTTTCAAAGCTTTCATATAGCTACACGCTTCCAGGTAAAGCGTTGTACACGTTTCAACTCTTTCACCTCGCTACATATGTATACGCCAAAGCGTGTTATACGCCTTGAAGCTAAACGTATTACACGCTTTAAAACTAAACGGTTTGACAATGTGTATTACACGTGTACGAACCGTTTTATACGTTTAAACAACAACGCTTTTAAACTAAACGGTTTGACAATGTGTATTACACGTATACGAACCGTATTATACGTTTAAACAACGTATACAACGCTACAGCAAACCGTTGCGTTCGCGTTGCGTTCGCGTTGCGTTCGCGTTGCGTTCGCGTTGAGTTTGCAAGTGTTGTCTACGGTGGAACAAAAACGGAGCCTGCACTGTACCACTTTGGCTGCCTGCCTCTTAGGCTGACCATTTGTCGCGGAATGTGCTATCCCACACCACAGTTCACAAACTGCACCACCTCGCCTTTTCTGCCAGTGCAAGGGGCCAAATACAAATACTTATGCTCAGCTGTTCACAGAACGCCACACGATAGACACTCTGAGCCAAGACCACGAAACACAAAAACAGACACCATTTAACATCGACAGTGAAAAAATATCTTTTCTAAATGAACCACTGAAACAACCTGTGACGCGTCAACATATTTTCCAGCCTCTATCAAGAAACAAGCACGCCAAGTCAGATTGACCAAGCAGAAGCTATAGGTATCCAAGGTGTAACCAAAACAAGATATATTGGGGAGGGGGGGAATTAATGAATAAATAATTAGATATAAATCCAAACTAGTAAACCATCTCCAATTTTAACCCTAGTAGGAGCCTGGCATCTGGTCGGTATCTACACTGGTAAACGAGTCAACAAACCCCTTTATATCGCGGTAGCTGAAAATGAACTCACCATACTCTGTGATATTTGGTGGAAAGTTATCAAGTTTTTCTTGCATGTCCGCTCTTCCAATGTCTTTATCTCCGATCTCCTTGGTAACGGGGCTCGGTGAATTCTCTCTCATCTCCTGCTTCTCAGCTTCCACTTCAGGTGATTTAGCTCGTTTTTGTAGCAGTTGAAACTGAAAAATCACCCAATGTAGTATTTTCTTTTAACTAGATGGCCGCGGCCTGCATGTCGCGCCTTGTGGCGAGGCATGGATACTAAAAAAAGAGATATAGTATCACGAAAAACTTTAACCAAAAAACTTAACCCGAAAAAAACTAAAACCAAAAAACATAACCAAAAACTTTAACCGGACACACGTACGTACGTATGTACGCCAAAGTGCCGACTATATAGCGCTTACCGCAAGCGGGCGCGACAAAACCTTTAACCAAAAACTTCAAAGTAATTTGACCTTGACATTGGGCACAGGGGCCACACAGGAGGGGGGTAGAATGGAAATATAGATGATGATAAACACCCATGTGAAGTTTCAAGGTAATGGGCAAAGCAGTTGCAGAGATATAGTATAACGAAAAACTTTAACCAAAAAACTTAACCAAAAACTTTAACCAAAAACTTTAACCAAACAACTTAACCAAAAAACTTAACCAAAAACTTTAACCAAAAAGCTTAACCAAAAACTTTAACCAAAAAACTTAACCAAAAACACTTAACCTTAACCAAAATACTTAACCAAAAACTTTAACCGGACACACGTACGTACGTACGTACGTACGTACATACGTATGCCAAAGTGCCGACTATATCGCGTGTTCCTCAAGCGGGCGCGACAAAAACTTAACCAAAAAACTTAACCGAAAAACTTAACCAAAAAACTTAACCAAAAACTTTAACCAAAAAACTTAACCAACAAGAACTGCGTCTGTCGAACGCGGATGCCACCTGCAGCATATTTGAGAAACTGTCACAAAGTGGTTAAGTCTTTTAAGTAACCTGGTGAAGGTGAAAAGGCGAAGGTCATATAAATTATGAAAAGGCAGGTGTGGCACACATACCAATGAATGAAGTGTTGAAGTATTGAAGCGATTAAGCAACTTATGTAGATGATATGGCCAGTTTGAGAAACTGTGACGAACTGGTTAACCAAAATTATTAAGTAATTTAAGTAACCTGGTGAAGGTCAAAAGGCGAAGGTCATATAAATTATGAAAAGGCAGGTGTGGCACACATACCAATGAATGAAATGTTGAAGTATTGAAGCGATTAAGCAACTTATGTAGATGATATGGCCAGTTTGAGAAACTGTGACAAACTGGTTAACCAAAATTGTTCAGTCATTTAAGTAACCTGGTGAAGGTGAAAAGGCGAAGGTCATATAAATTATGAAAAGGCAGGTGTGGCACACATACCAATGAATGAAGTGTTGAAGTATTGAAGCGATTAAGCAACTTATGTAGATGCTATGGCCAGTTTGAGAAACTGTGACAAAGTGGTTAACCGAAAAGTGTGACGGACGGACGGACAGATGGACGGACGGACGGTCCAAACACTATATGTTTTTCTTCGAAACCTGGTGGCATAAAAATTCACTTATTTGAGCTGCATTTCAACTTTATCACAGTGTTTTCACAACTCAATTTGAAAATCAATGCGTCTTTTCACATTGCTGTGAGTATTTTGTATTCCCACTGTTGATAATCAATGCATATTCAGCTAAAATAAGTGTGTAAAATACACCAATACACATCTTATCTGGAGCTCTGCATCGAGATGAAGCATCTCCTTCTTTTTCACCATTTCTCCTGTCATAAATTTCTCCAGTCACAGCCACAAATCATCTCAAAATCCGGAGATAGGACAGGTATGACTGTACCCCTTGTAATTCTTAAGAAAACGGAAAATAAACACATTTTCAATCTCAAAATCAGGAGATATGACAGGTATGACTGTACCTCTTGAAAGTTGTCACAGTCTAACTGTGGAACCATGGTCTTCGGCTTGGAAAATCGCCATTGTTTCGGCTGGGCTGGCGCTGCCTCTCCCTTTGACTGCATAGCTGTGTCCTTGTTGATATCTACGCCTCCCATTAAGCTGGACAACTTCATCTCAAAACTGGCCATTTCAGATATGATTGGCGTCGTGTGAGGTGGAGCGTCCAGATTGTTTATACTTGATTCTGGTGTCGTACATCTATCTGTGAACACCGTAATAAACCTAAATATTCAAACACAATTTCTTCTCAGATATACATTCAAATATCCTGTTTCCCACATGTGTCCCAGTGTTCAATTTGTTTTGCGAAATCCCTATTTTATAGGGGTTTCTCAAAACAAATAGTGTCCGAATATTTAAGGTTATTATGGCATTTAAATATTCAATAATATCAACAATTGAAAATTACTTGCAAAAAGTGCAGATGCTGACTTGACGGTTCGTTTGCAATGTTGAAACTGTTACTGCTTGATAAAATCATTACATTACAACCAGGTGCAGAGAGTTGATTACAGTGAAAAACTGTGATTGGATTCTGCCACTAAACAAACTGGTGAGCGTAGTGAATCAAGTTTGGTGGGATCAATTGTCGCTGTGACTGGAGAAATGACGTTTATGTGATTTGTGACCAGTGTAGCTCCAGATCAAATAGCACACTCCTGTAGCCTTATAAGAATCTATATTCCTTGTTAGAAGTATGACAGGTGTTTCATTGATAGAATGGCAAACAGTGTAGATCCTGATCAGACTGTGCGGATGCACAGGCTGATCTGGATTTACACTGGTTGTAAATACATGTACCATAAGACCCATGTCTCCAGTCACAACCACAAATCATGAGTGTATTATTTCACGATAATCAACTCACATAAACATTTTCTAACATTTCACACTATCAAATTTTATAACCCAACAAAGTGATCGCCGGCGAGTCTCTCACCCACGGCACCAAGGTCAATGTCACCCGAATGACATAGGATGGTTACCGTAGCCCCAATGTAAGGAAGTTATTTAAGAAACTTCCCAAAAAATCCAACATTCGGTGGTAAGTCCAAAATTGTTGATACCGACACCAATGTCAGAATTGTGACCCCTCAAAGTGGGGGCATAAAAAATCAACCCATCGCCAAGAATTGTTCCACAGGTGTGTCGGTCTATCTTGCAATTCAGAGTATGTGTCCACAAAAGTGATTTAATTGAACGAATGATTTCCCTCCTGTATACCAGACACGCCATGTGATTTTCTACCTACAACAGGTGTGTGATATCTCATGAAAAATATTTACTAAATTTACGTAACTGACATCGAATGTTGACAAACTGTTTAGAGAACATGCATTAATTTTGTTCTGGACATTTCGTCAACATTCGCAGGGGCAGATCTGGAGGGGGTGGGGGGTGGGGTTCCGGGGTTGGAACTCACCCCGCCCCCGTTCAGCCACAGAGTTTACATAGATCACAGTTTACCACCAGTTGGAGTCTGAATTTAAATGCCGTAAAACAACCCCCTAGTTGCGAACGGTAACTCTTGCAATTAGATTAGTAGATTGCAAGAGTTACCTTCGCAACTAGACAACCCCTCCGTTTCCCAAATGCTGGATCCGCCCTTGATTCGAATACAGAAAATATTGATAATTTGTAAATATTTTTCATGAGATATCTCATTTTCTTAGGAACAAAATCACATGGCTTATCTCACAAATATTGTATTGTATTGTATTGTATTGTACTGTACAATACTGTACTGTACTGTATTGTATTGTAGCTTACCATACATTACATCCTGTTTGACCATGTTGGAAGTACCATCTGCTGGATCGACCACGGAGATTTCCATCATCGATGTACAGCTATCTGTGGTGGCGTCAGTGTTTGCACGAAGTGATAATGTCATCACAGAGGCATTGTCGTTCAACGGCTCGATATCTCCGGCATCTCCCAACACTTTCTGGTGCTCGATCTCTGTATAGCGGACATATGTCAGTGATGATTTAATATGATAGTTTATTGCCAAGTTTCTTATGAAATCGATCTCTATAAAACGTAGAGGATCATACATGAGAACTGATTTAATATGATATTTATTGACCAAGTTCTTTGATTTAAGTTTTAACCATTTCACCCGAATTCTATATTTAATTCGTCTCTGAATTCCACATATTTGGTACATTTTGGGTAGTATATATATCAGTCACGGTCCCTAGTTGGGCACCAAATGTCACAGGGTGAGAAAAATGTGCTCCGGGCCGTGGCTCGAACCCGGGACCTCTGGTTTACCGTACCATCGCTCTAACCGACTGAGCTAGCCGGGCACGAATACACACTTCCTCCCCACAGTGAGTTACATACCGTGACATACTTCCCCGCCAAATTGGAATTCGTCCCCGAATTCTATATTTAATTCGTCTCTGAATTCCATATTTTTGGTACAATTTGGGTAGTATATATATCAGTCACGGTCCCTCGTTGGGCGCCAAATGTCACAGGGCGAGAAAGATGCATATCCTACCCGAGGCTCGAACCGGGGACCTCTGGTTTACCGTACCATCGCTCTAACCGACTGAGCTAGCCGGGCACGAATACACATTTCCTCTCCACAGTGAGTTACGTACCGTGACATACTTCCCCGCCAAATTGGAATTCGTCCCCGAATTCTATATCTAATTCGTCTCTGAATTCCACATATTTTTGGTACAATTTGGGTAGTATATATATCAGTCACGGTCCCTCGTTGGGCGCCAAATGTCACAGGGCGAGAAAGATGCATATCCTACCCGAGGCTCGAACCGGGGACCTCTGGTTTACCGTACCATCGCTCTAACCGACTGAGCTAGCCGGGCACGAATACACATTTCCTCTCCACAGTGAGTTACGTACCGTGACATAACCAGAAACGACTTATTCCATCTTATATTTCAGACTGTTTCATTAATTAGAAACGGAGGAATTTTACAAAAACTTAAAAAAATATCCACAAATAGTGCAGATCCTGATGAGACGTCTCGTCTGGATCTACACTATTTGCAAATATTGTGATCGAGGCCTGTGGGGTTGAAACGGTTAGTAAGAAATGTCGCTTTGTCGAGTTTCTTATGAAACAAGACCCAGTCGCTGTATAGCATAGAAGATCTTACCTGAGTGGTGATTTACACATTTCATATTTACTAAACGAGTTGCTGATTTGATAAGAAACAAAGGGAGAGTGAAAGTGAATAGACCGCTACTCACAACAATTGTCGTATGCTCTTGCCTTATTTCTCAATAAAAACATGATTTGACAGCATTTCAGAATCATTTCCAATGGAAATAATTCTGAAGAGCTGTCAAAGCATGTTGTAAATTATTCTAAAGTACTGTCAAAGCACGTTTTTGATGATACAAATGGAAAATAGAAAATAAACAGCAGACAACAACTGACAGCCTGCCGAGGCATTTGATGGTCTTAGAGTGTATTTATTTGAACTTTGATTTAAGGGTTGTGGAGATATAAGGTATGTAAAAGTTTTAACGCAAATTTTAAAGTCATTTATCCTTGATCTTGGGCACGTGGGCCACATGGGTGGGCTATAGAATGAAAATATATGGATGATAATAAAGAATGATTTGAAGTAAATCGGAGTAAGTGTTGTGGAGATATAAAGTATGTAAAAACTTTTAACACAAATATAAAATTCATTTGACATTGTTCTTGGGAATGTGGACCACATGGGCAGGCTATAGAATGAAAATATGGATGACGAAAAGGAAGTATTGGAAGTTGAAGTAAATTGGAGTAACGATTGTGGAGATATAAGGTACATATGTAAAAACTTTAACACAGATTTTATAATAACGCAAACTTCTAAGTCATTCGACCTTGACCTTGGTGCACAGGGGCGGTGTGAGTGACTTACGTTTTCCGAGATAGTGGGTATGTGAAAAATTTAACGCAAATTTGAACAAAAACTTTAACGCAAACTTCTAAGTCATTTGACCTTGACCTTGGGGCAAAGGAGCCGCATGAGTGGGACACAGAATGAATATATGGATGATGACCAATAAGCATACAAAGTTTCAAGCAATTCTGACTTACGGTTACAGAGATAGTAGGTATCTGAAAACTTTAACGCAAATTTGGCCTTGTCATTTGACAAATTTCTAAGTCATTTGACCTTGAAATGGGGGCACAGGGGCCGCATGAGTGGGACACAGAAGGAATATATGGATGATGACTAATAAGTAACGATTGTGGAGATATAAGGTATGTAAAAACTTTTAACGCAGATTTTATAATAACGTAAACTTCTAAGTCATTTATCCTTGACCTTGGGGCACAGGGGCCGCATAAGTGGGACACAGAATGAATATATGGATGATGACCAATAAGTAAATTTCAAGCAAATCTGATTTTACGGTTACAGAGATAGTAGGTATGTGGAAACATATAACGCAAATTTTGATAAAAACTTCTCAGTCACTTGACCTTGACCTTGGGCAAAGGGGCCACATGAGTGGGATACAGCACATATGGATGATGACTAATAAGCATACCGGTATGAAGTTTCAAGTCAATGTGACTAAATAGGACTGCAGAGATATAAAGTATTTAAAAAATTTAATGCAGATTTCGGACGGATTGACGGACGCATGGACGCACACACCGACACCCGGACGTCATTGTGATCACTATGTCTCGCTTTCCGCAAGCGGGCTTGACAAAAATGTAATTTTCTGAGCCGAAAAAGGGGCACAACTGAGGATGGATCGGTGGGAAAGCGAAAATATTTACATTACACACTCCTACACTTGATACCGAGTACTGGTATGAAGAGAATCAGCCAAAAACTGTAGCAGTAGTTCGCTGGACAAGGAAAACAAATATTTTCAGAGTCGAAAAAGGGGCATAACTCTGGATGTATAAGTGGGTCAGCTAAATGTTTTACGTTGCACACTCCTGCGCTTGATGGTAGGGCTGTATACCGAATATGAAGAGTATCTGCTACAAGAGTGCCGTAAGTCACAAAATACGCCCGTCGAAGATGGGCCAGACAGCGAAGATGCAGAAATGTGAAGCTGTCACCAAGGCAAGAAACATTAATGAGAATTTGAAAATCTATAGCATTATTTCTTCCTCTTGTTGTAATAAACAGGTATACTAATTTGTAGTCTAGGAGCTCATGGGGGTTTTGTGTGCGTGAAAGCGACAGAAGGTTTCTCTTCGGATTCTAATTACTCTGCAACACCTCACGAGCAAGAATCGCGAGGTGGACATGCCAAAACAAGTAGACGAATGCTGTGACCGCCATTTTCCAAGATGGCTGTCATAGATTTGGAAATTGTTTTTAAATACGATTTATTTGATCATAAGTAGTTTTATGTGAGCAATAAAAAGCGATATATGTAATTGGTAAACACATAATTAAATATATGCATCATATTCCTTGAAATTCAGCGCACAATCATATTGAAAAATACAAAATTGCCGTCAAAAATGATTGAAAAACTACCATATACCATCATATCCACTGGCGCTAATTGCTTATTTTACTGTACTTATGCGGATTTATGTATACTAACATACATATCAACAATATTACGTAATATCAGACGTATACACACTGTTACTTTGACCTAACGTCGTATAAAAGCCACCATACAACGTTCCCATTCGACGATTTTGAAGACCTACAACAACAACAACAAAGTTATGTGATACAATATAGAAATCCTATTCGGAAGACACATATATGTAGAATGTGGAGCCTTATCAGCTGCAGGTAAGAGTCTATTTTATATTATTCTACCAATTGGTGATTCATTGTGAAATCGACAAACTTTAATTAAATTATTTGCAGATGACATGTTTCTTGTGTAATGAGTTTTCGTGGTTATTATGAAAACGTCAACAAACTCGTTTATTTTATATAAATATGTTGCTACCATGTTGCTTTGGAACTATATATAACTACGAAGTCCTTGTAATGCTAAAACAACTTTTAAACAAGAAACGAGGCAAAGCCACGAAGGCCAGGTTTTTTCCAAGCATAGACACTTGGATAACATAATTATACCCACTTTTTGTAGACTAGATGCATGTCGCGCCTTGGGGCGAGGCATGGACACTAAAAAAATAGATATAATAGATGGAAAAACTTTAACCAAAAAACTTTAACCAGACACACGGACGTACGGACGTACGGACGGACATGCCAAAATGCCGACGATATCGCGCTGACAATGATGATAAACACCCATGTAAAGTATCAAGGTAATGGGTGAAGCAGTTGTAGAGATATAGTAAAACTAGATGGCCGCGGCCTGCATGTCGCGCCTTGTGGCGAGGCATGGACACTAAAAAAAAAGATATAGTATAACAAAAAACTTTAACCAAAAAACTTAACCAAAAAACTTAACCAAAAACTTTAACCAAAAAACTTAACCAAAAACTTCAAAGTAATTTGACCTTGACATTGGGCACAGGGGCCGCACGGGAGGAGGGTAGAATGAAAATATAGATGATGATAAACACCCATGTGAAGTTTCAAAGTAATGGGCAAAGCGTTGCAGAGATATAGTATAACAAAAAATTTTAAAAAAACCAAAAAACTTAACCAAAAAACTTAACCAAAAACTTTAACCAAAAAACTTAACCAAAAACTTCAAAGTAATTTGACCTTGACATTGGGCACAGGGGCCGCACGGGAGGGGGGTGTAGAATGAAAATATAGATGATGATAAACACCCATGTGAAGTTTCAAGGTAATGGGCAAAGCAGTTACAGATATAGTATAACGAAAAACTTTAACCAAAAAACTTAACCAAAAACTTTAACAAAAAACTTAACCAAAAACTTCAAAGTAATTTGACCTTGACATTGGGCACAGGGGCCGCACGGGAGGGGGGTAGAATGAAAATATAGATGATGATAAACATCCATGTGAAGTTTCAAGGTAATGGGCAAAGCAGTTGCAGAGATATAGCATAACAAAAAACTTTAACCAAAAAACTTAACCAAAAAACTTAACCAAAAACTTTAACCAAGACTTAACCAAAAAACTTAACCAAAAAACTTAACTTAACCAACAAACTTAACCAAAAAACTTAACCAAAAACTTAAAACCAAAAACTTTAACCAAAAAACTTAACCAAAAACTTCAAAGTAATTTGACCTTGACATTGGGCACAGGGGTCGCACGGAAGGGGGGTAGAATGAAAATATAGATGATGATAAACACCCATGTGAAGTTTCAAGGTAATGGGCAAAGCAGTTGCAGAGATATAGTATAACGAAAAACTTTAACCAAAAAAACTTAACCAAAAACCTTAACCAAAAACTTTAACCAAAAAACTTAACCAAAAAACTTAACCAAAAACTTTAACCAAAGAACTTAACCAAAAACTTCAAAGTAATTTGACCTTGACATTGGGCACAGGGGCCGCACAGGAGGTGGGGGTAGAATGAAAATATAGATGATGATAAACACCCATATGAAGTTTCAAGGTAATGGGCAAAGCAGTTGCAGAGATATAGTATAACGAAAAACTTTAACCAAAAAACTTAAGCAAAAAACTTAACCAAAAACTTTAACCAAAAAACTTTAACCAAAAAACTTAACCAAAAATCTTAACCAAAAACTTTAACCAAACTAGATGGCCGCGGCCTGCATGTCGCGCCTTGTGGCGAGGCATGGACACTAAAAAAAAAGATATAGTATAACGAAAAACTTAACCAAAAAATTAACCAAAAACTTTATGATGATAAACACCCATGTGAAGTTTCAAGGTAATGGGCTAAGCAGTTGCAGAGATATAGTATAACAAAAAATTTGAACCAAAAAACTTAACCAAAAACTTTAACCAAAAAACTTAACCAAAAACTTCAAAGTAATTTGACCTTGACATTGGGCACAGGGGCCGCACGGGAGGGGGGTAGAATGAAAATATAGATGATGATAAACACCCATGTGAAGTTTCAAGGTAATGGGCAAAGCAGTTGCAGAGATATAGTATAAAGAAAAACTTTAACCAAAAACTTTAACCAAAGAACTCAACCAAAAACTTTAACCAAAAAACTTAACCAAACAACTTAACCAAAAACTTTAACCGGACACACGTACGTACGTACGTACGTAGTGTACTACGTTTTGATATTTCGGGCCTCGGCTGAGAAAATGGACTTTACAGCATATACGCACAGCATAGATTCAGACCAGCCTGCGCATCCGCGCAGTCTGA
Organism: Conchocele bisecta; assembly: GCA_029237695.1. Lineage (NCBI taxonomy): Eukaryota > Metazoa > Mollusca > Bivalvia > Lucinida > Thyasiridae > Conchocele > Conchocele bisecta. The sequence continues at coordinate 91,293,306 of CM055272.1, read as the reverse complement.
TCAGGGTCTATGCTGTTACGTCGTAGCATTAATTAACTAGGTGTCTGTGATCAACCAGATGTTATTTGTTGTATATTCCAGACTACATCCACAGACGGCGATGACAATGCGTTGAGATGGACGGGATACAACTGTCTACAGAAACGCGTTAAAAGTGTAAAGAAACAGACGTTACACAACATTTATTTACCCCAATGTAAAGTTTATGAACATGCTAAGTTTGTTTCAGTTTATGAATGTGCTAAGTTTGTGACCGTGACCTTGGGGAAAGGGGTTGGGGTTGGTCATGGATTTGCTATAGCACACTAGAGTATCATCAGATGAATGCATGTATGAAATATCAAGGTGTTCAAAGTGTAAAGAAACAGAAGTTACACAACATTTTACCCCAACGGTAAGTTTATGAACATGTTAAGTTTGTGACCTTGACTTTTGGGTAAGGGTTGGGTGGTGGGTTGTGGATTTGCTACAGCATGATAGAGGGTCATCTGAGGAATGTATGAAATAGCAAGACGTTCCATGAAAGGAAACAGACATTTACCCCAACGTTAAGTTTATGAATGTACTAAGTTTGTGACCTTGACATTGGGGTAAGGGATGGGCGGTGGGTCATGGATTTGCTATAGCATGATAGAGTATCATCAGATGAATGCATCTATGAAATATCAAAGTGTTCCATGAAAGGAAACAGATGTTATAAGACATTCACCCCAACGTTAAGTTTATGAATGTGCTAAGTTTGTGACCTTGACCTTGGGGTAAGGGCTCGGTGGTGGGTCATGGATTTCCTACGGCATGATACGGGGTCATATGAGGAATACATGTATGAAATAACAAGGTGTTACATGAAAGGAAACAGAATTTATAAGACATTTACCCAACGTTAAGTTTATGAATGTGCCAAGTTTGTGACCTTGACCTTGGGGTAAGGGCTGGGTGGTGGGTCATGGATTTGCTACAACATGATAGAGTGTCATCTGAGAAATGCATGTATGAAACAAGAACTGCATCTGTCGAACGCGGATGCCACCTGCAGCATATTTGAGAAACTGTGACAAAGTGGTTAACCGAAAAGTGTGACGGACGGACGGACGGACGTTCTTACTTTCAGGTAACTATGTGGCTTATCGCATGTTAAATATTAGCCACATAAAACCACTTTTAGCCACATAAAACGATATCTTAGGTGGCTAATTGTAACCAACCCTATCCTTTAACAAGTCCATAACCCTGTGGGGCTAGCCACATAAGTACCTGAATGTCTGCCCGGACGGACGGACGGATGGACAGACGGACGGTCCAAACACTATATGCCACCCGTTTCTTCGAAACCCGGTGGCATAATTATTGAACTTATGTACATGTATGGGTAGTTTGACAAACTTGTTAAGGAAACTTCTGAATCTGGATAAGTATGTGATTTCAGGAACCCTGGGAATGTGAAAAGGATATTAGTTATGGGAAGGCAGGTGTAGCATACATGCAAATGAATGAAGTATTCAAATATAAAAGCGATTACGCAACATATGTAGATGATATGGCCAGTTTGAGAAACTGTGACGAACTGGTTAACCAAAATTGTTAGGTCTTCAGTAGCCCTGTGAAGGTGAAAAGGCGAAGGTGATATTAGTGTTGGCAAAGCAGGTGTAGCATACATGCAAACGAATAAAGTATTGAACTATTGAAGCAATTAAGCAACTTATGTAGATGATATGGCCAGTTTGAGAAACTGTGACGAACTGGTTAACCAAAATTGTTAAGTCATTTAAGTAACCTGGTGAAGGTCAAAAGACGAAGCTCATATAAATTATGAAAAGGCAGGTGTGGCACACATACCAATGAATGAAGTGTTGAAGTATTGAAGCGATTAAGCAACTTATGTAGATGATATGGCCAGTTTGAGAAACTGTGACGAACTGGTTAACCAAAATTGTTAAGTCATTTAAGTAACCTGGTGAAGGTCAAAAGGTGAAGGTCATATAAATTATGAAAAGGCAGGTGTGGCACACATACCAATGAATGAAGTGTTGAAGTATTTAAGCGATTAAGCAACTTATGTAGATGATATGGCCAGTTTGAGAAACTGTGACGAACTGGTTAACCAAAATTGTTAATTCATTTAAGTAACCTGGTGAAGGTCAAAAGGCGAAGGTCATATAAATTATGAAAAGGCAGGTGTGGCACACATACCAATGAATGAAGTGTTGAAGTATTGAAGTGATTAAGCAACTTATGTAGATGCTATGGCCAGTTTGAGAAACTGTGACAAAGTGGTTAACCGAAAAGTGTGACGGACGGACAGACGGCCAGACGGACGGACGGACGGTCCAAACACTATATGCCACCCGTTTCTTCGAAACCCGGTGGCATAACAAACACTATATGCCACCCGTTTCTTCGAAACCCGGTGGCATAATAAAAAGGTGTTCCATGAAAGGAAACAGAAGTTATAAGACATTTACCCAACGTTAAGTTTATGAATGTGCCAAGTTTTTGACCTTGGGGTAAGGGCTAGGTGGTGAGTCATGGATTTGCTACAGCATGATAGAGGGTCATCTGAGGAATGCATGTATGAAACTAGACTGGTCAGTAAGCGAGGCTTACGGAATACCCCCCGCGTGGGCCCAGGTACCCCTAAATATGTAAAATTTTCCAAGTGTGTGGGCTTGTGACCTTGACTGGGCTTAGTGGAGGCAGCACGAACGTGAATGTAAAGCAGATCCAAGCAAGGAAATAGAAGTTATAAGCGATTTCTCTGATGTTAAGTTTTGTAAAGAGACTAAGTATGTGATATTGACCTTGGGATCAGCGGGGATATGTCACAGCATGATAGTAGAGCCTTAGAAGAATGCATGCATGAAATATTAAGAATTTTAGAATTAAGAATTCTCTGATGTTAAGCTTTGTAAAGAGACCATGTATTTGACCTTGACCTTGTGATCAGCGGGGGTTGGACGGTCGTAGGTTTGTCACAGCATGGTAGTAGAGCCTTACAGGAATGCATGTGTGAAATATTAAGCAATTTAGATGAAGGAAATAGAAGTTATAACAATATTTCTCTGATGTTAAGTTTTGTAAAGAGACTAAGTATTTGACCTTGACCTTGGGATCAGCGGGGGTTTGACGGTCGTGGATTTGGCACAGCATGGTAGTAGAGCCTTACAGGAATACATGTGTGAAATATTAAGCATTTTAGATGAAGGAAATAGAAGTTATAACAATATTTCTCTGATGTTAAGCTTTGTAAAGAGACCATGTATTTGACCATGACCTTGTGATCAGCTGGGGTTGGACGGTCGTAGGTTTGTCACAGCATGGTAGTAGAGCCTTACAGGAATGCATGTGTGAAATATTAAGCAATTTAGATGAAGGAAATAGGAGTTATAACAATATTTCTCTGCTGTTAAGTTTTGTAAAGAGACTAAGTATTTGACCTTGACCATGGGATCAGCGGGGGTTGGACGGCCATGGATTTGGCACAGCATGGTAGTAGAGCCTTACAGGAATGAATGTGTGAAATATTAAGCATTTTAGATGAAGGAAATAGAAGTTATAACAATATTTCTCTGATGTTAAGTTTTGTAAAGAGACCATGTATTTGACCTTGACCTTGGGATCAGTTGGGGTTGGACGGTCGTGGATGTGGCACAGCATGGTAGTAGAGCCTTACAGGAATGCATGTGTGAAATATTAAGCATTTTAGATGAAGGAAATAGAATTTATAACAATATTTCTCTGATGTTAAGTTTTGTAAAGAGACCATGTATTTGACCTTGACCTTGTGATCAGCGGGGGTTGGACGGTCGTAGGTTTGTCACAGCATGGTAGTAGAGCCCTACAGGAATGCATGTGTGAAATATTAAGCATTTTAGATGAAGGAAATAGAAGTTATAACAACATTTCTCTGATGTTAAGTTTTGTAAAGAGACTAAGTATTTGACCTTAACCTTGGGATCAGCGGGGGTTGGACGGTCGTGGATTTGGCACAGCATGGTAGTAGAGCCTTACAGGAAAGCATGTGTGAAATATTAAGCATTTTAGATGAAGGAAATAGAAGTTATAACAATATTTCTCTGATGTTAAGTTTTGTAAAGAGACTAAGAATTTGACCTTGACCTTGGGATCAGCGGGGGTTGGACGGTCGTGGATTTGGCACAGCATGGTAGTAGAGCCTTACAGGAAAGCATGTGTGAAATATTAAGCATTTTAGATGAAGGAAATAGAAGTTATAACAATATTTCTGATGTTAAGTTTTGTAAAGGGACCAAGTATTTGACCTTGACCATGGGATCAGCGGGGGTTGGACGGTCATGGATTTGGCACAGCATGGTAGTAGAGCCTTACAGGAATGAATGTGTGAAATATTAAGCATTTTAGATGAAGGAAATAGAAGTTATAACATATTTCTCTGATGTTAAGTTTTGTAAAGAGACCATGTATTTGACCTTGACCTTGGGATCAGTGGGGGTTGGACGGTCGTGGATGTGGCACAGCATGGTAGTAGAGCCTTACAGGAATGCATGTGTGAAATATTAAGCATTTTAGATGAAGGAAATAGAAGTTATAACAATATTTCTCTGATGTTATAAGACATTTACCCAATGTTAAGTTTATGAATGTGCCAAGTTTGTGACCTTGACCTTGGGGTAAGGGCTGGGTGGTGGGTCATGGATTTGCTACAGCATGATAGAGGGTCATCTGAGGAATGCATGTATGAAATAACAAGGTGTTCCATGAAAGGAAACAGAAGTTATAAGACATTTACCCAACGTTAAGTTTATGAATGTGCCAAGTTTGTGACCTTGACCTTGGGGTAAGGGCTGGGTGGTGGGTCATGGATTTGCTACAGCATGATAGAGGGTCATCTGGAGGAATGCATGTATGAAATTAAAAATCAAGACGTTCCATCAAAGGAAACAGATGTTATAAGAATTAATTTACCCCAACGTAAGTTTATGAAATGTGCTAAGTTTGTGACCTTGACCTTGGGGTAAGTTATGGGTGGTGGGTGATGGATTTGCTACAGCATGATAGAGGGTCATCTGAGGAATGCATGTATGAAATATCAAGGCGTTGCATGAAAGGAAACAGATGTTATAAGAAATTTACCCCAACGTTAAGTTTATGAATGTGCTAAGTTTGTGACCTTGACCTTGGGGTAAGGGTTGGGTGGTGGGTGATGGATTTGCTACAGCATGATAGAGGGTCATCTGAGGAATGCATGTATGAAATATCAAGGCGTTGCATGAAAGGAAACAGATGTTATAAGAAATTTACCCCATGTTAAGTTTATGAATGTGCTAAGCTTGTGACCTTGACCTTGGGGTAAGGGTTGGGTGGTGGGTCATGGATTTGCAACAGCATGATAGAGGGTCATCTGAGGAATGCATGTATGTAATAACAAGGTGTTCCATGAAAGGAAACAGAAGTTATAAGACATTTACCCCAACGTTAAGTTTGTGGACGACGCCAACGCTGACGACGCCGACGACGCCGGGGGTATGCCATAAGCTCTTATGCATTTCGTGCAGGCGAGCTAAAAACGGTTGTATAAAAACTGTAGAAGTACTTCGCCGGACAAGGAAAAAATACTATTTTTCAGAGTCGAAAAAGGGGCATAACTGCAGATGGATCAGTGGGACAGCGAAACACTTTACATTACGCACTCCTGCACTTGATGGTAGGGGCTGTCTACCAAATATACGAGAATCAGCCAAAAATTGTAGAAGTAGTTCGCCGGACAAGGACAATTTCCAACTGACAGACGGACGGAAAGACTGACGGACAGGGTAAACAGTATATGCCACCGACAACTATTGTTTTAATGATGAAATAGATTTTGTCGTCAGATATTTATTTTTTTAATTTCCATTATCTTAGATGTACTAGTACGTCCAATGTTTTGACGGACGTGACCTATATTTCGAGAAAAGTAGGTCACCGAATGACACAGGGTGGTTAGCTATCATCGTAAGAAAGCTAGTGATAAAGTTTGGTGACATCCAACTAACTTATGCGACATTTGGACGTACGTCCGCAGTTTTACGGACATGATCTATATTTCGAGAAAAGTAGGTAAAGGTCACTTGATTGACCCAGGGTGGTTAGGAATCTATGTAAGAAAACAACTGATGAAATTCGGACATATGTCCAACTTTTGACGAACCCGACTTATATTTTGAGAAAAGTAGGTCAAGGTCACCCGAATGACCCAGTATGGTTAGGTATCAATACCGTATTCTTGCGATTATAAGTCGCATTTTTTTTACTCAGATTTGTATCCCAGAAAGCCCCTGCGTCTTATAAATACATGTAGATACATGAGCATTTTTTTCCACCCGAAATATTGAAATAAACGACCAAAAATAAAATGCGTTCCTATATTTGTTGTTGTTGTTAGTCTTTGGGGTAAAATGCGGTATTGGAATATTGGATTCGTATTCTAAACAGTAAATTTGCGCCTTACTCGTTCCGGCCCTGTGTCACATTCGGTACACATTTTCTATACCAAAGGCGAACAGTGTATACCAAGATCAGATCCGGTCGACATTTTCTCTGCCGAATCACAATCTGGCCTCTATCATTTTAATTATCTTTTGAAAACATTTACCGGGCCCATATCGGTCGGTGTCATTTTGCCGTGAAAAATCTTGCATGACGCCATTAACGGTAAATCCCAATATGCATAATGCAATTCCACGAAAGTTATAAAACTCCATCATTAGTTTCGAAACTGTGTGTTTACACGATGCTGATGAAAGTGGCAAGCTTAAGTCAGCTGGCCGACATCAAACACACCGCGTGCCAAGATTTACAACACAAAGCCATATCAAATATCAACACACGCGGTTGCTGACGTCAGTTTCGTATTCGTCACTAAACTGGTACCCTGTCTGATGCGTCCCAGTGAAACAATACTACCGAGAACCAGACTCTATTTATGACAGGGTCTCTGACAAATCCCGGCTTATTGCATTAGCGGCCAGACCAGGCGGCGGATTCGCGTAGTCTGCACATGGTTTACAATGTTCGCCAATCTCTAATTAAAAACATTATAATTACGTCAGCGGACAATGCAAATTCGTCATAGCTATAGGCTGCTTTCAGCGTCATTTACGGAAGATACAACTGATTTTGAAATATTACATACTGTAGGCGAAAGTTGTGTGTTGCTTTGTGGAAAAAAATCGATAACACCCAACCGTGTCAACTAACAGGTGCTTATCTTATGTCATCATTCAGCACGAGGCTGTAAACTGTGTGACCTTTAGGCTATGTTTTGAAATTTCACTGATTGGTCAACACGCTTTTTGATGTGTGCCGCAGATGTGGCGAACGTGCGGCTTTCATCCTCGCAGCATGGGGGCAATCAGTAACCCATTTCATGCTGAGGATACGCTTATGTTTGCGGAAAATCCTAAATATTTTCATTCTATGCACCCAGAAGTATATGCCGCGACCACCATTTAAACCGTTTTGTCGAGACGGTTCAAATGAGTGGTCACAACATATACTTTCAGTGAGAAATAACAAAAATAAAAATAAAATATTTAATAAATTTCATATCCATAAATGTGTATTCAGAAAGGAACGGGTTAAAAAAACACTCTGGATTATACGCAAATCTCTCGCCATATTTCGCCGATATTGATTTCGAAAATAGTTTCCGTAAATGGTGTTGAAAAGAGATAATACATACCGCAATCAATAATTAACAATATAATAGCACTTTCGGCAGCAATATGATCGCAAATATAACACGATTTATGACAATAGTCTGTTACACATTTAACACGATTTTGACATACAAATAAGCAAACAAATCGGGAGCCAATGCACAACCATGTACTAGCCGAGCACGTGTTATAGTGAAGCGTGTACTACCGAGTTCACAGTGTAATTGAAGATACTAGAAAACGGTGAAATACGGACCGGGGAATCACGGACATAGAGTCGGCAAATTACGGACATAGCAAACTATGATAGGGAAAATACAGACAAAAACGGCCAAGGTACGAATAAAAAAACAGTGTGGGGGAATAAATAACAACAACAACTTGGCGATTTTTTTTCATTTTTTTGTTTCATTTTGTTAGGAAAATTTGGTGCGTCTTATAATCTTGTGTAGACATTTTCCCCCAGATTTTGGACTGAAAATAGGGGTGCGTCTTATGCACTCTTGCGACCTATAATCGGCAGAATACGGTATATGGAAGCTACTCATGAAGTTTGGCGAATATCTGACTAACATATCAGGAGATATAAAAAATTTGGATGTATGTCCAATTTTTGATGGACATGATGTATATTTCGAGAAAAGTAGGTCAAGGTCACCCAAATAACCCAGCATGGTTAGATATCAATGTATGGAAGCTACTTATGAAGGTTGGCGAACATCCGACTAACGTATCAGGAAATATAGGAAGGTCAGACATACATTCAACTTTTGACGGGGACTTAACCTATATTTCGAGAAAAGTAGGTCAAGGTCACCCGAATGCCAGGGTTATTAATGGAAGCTACTCATGAAGCTTGATGAATATCTGACTAACGTATCGAGAGATAAACAATTTTTTTACGGACATGGCCTATATTTCGAGAAAAGTAGGTCAAAATCACCCAAATGACCCATGCGTCCAAAATTTACGTCCGAAATTGTTGGCGACGACGCCAGAATTGTGACCGCTATGTCTCACTCTCCACTATCGTGGGTGAGACAAAAATAGAACTTGTTTACAATTATATTTACAATAGCAAAGTGCCAACCTAATGTTATGGACCTACAAGCGAATGTGACGGGAAAAATGGGGCTTACAGGTTTTGTTACCAGGGTAGATCCATACCAGCTTAGTCTGATAAGGATCTGCACTGTTCGCCATTCCACCAATGATACACCAGTCAAGCTTGTACCAAACAATATAGATCGTTATCAGGTTACAGGAGTGTATCATTTGATCAGGAGCTACACTGGTCACAAATTTCATAAGCCCCATTTCTCCAGTCACAGCCACATATAACATAAAAAGTTGGAAAACTTACTTGCACAACATTCACCATCAATTTTCTTAGCGAGAGAAACATGATTGGAGTCCATCAAGGCCTGAATAAAACACGGGTACCAGCTTGTGCTACGATTTGCTAAAATGATCAAAAGGTCCAGACCAGCATTCCAATCTCCTTTCTGGGTCAATGTAGCCTGGATTTCAATTACATCGCGATCCTCAAGAACAGATTTCGCTCTCAAGTACGGCAGGATATCAACAACTTTCAAATGGTCAAGAATCATCGGTGTCAACTTTTGGATATGTTTTTTGTTCGTTTCATTGACAGGTATAGATCTTCCTGTGATAATCGTCACTATCTTTGGGTACCCTGTAATACACAAGAAATATGACTGATTGGTTGGTTGGTTGAATGGTTGGTTGATTGGCTGGTTGGTTGAATGGTTGGTTGATGGTTGTTGGTTGGTTGAATGGTTAGTTGGCTGGTTTATTTGTTGGTTGATTGCCTTGGTTGGTTAAGTGCTTGGTTGATTGAGTTGGTTAATTGGTTAGTTGGTTGGTTCTGTTTCTAGTTTTTCATTTATACAAACACATGCTCTCCATATTATTCACCATTATACACTTTGCTGTAACAGTATAGTTAACAATACATTTAAGGAATAAAACCATGGGATGTTGCATTTACTGTAGTATGAAAAACATTTTGTCTGTGTAAAGTGTCTTACTTTTTTTTTGTCGTCTGCTGTTTATTTTCTATTTTCCATATTTATCATTAAAAACATGCTTTGACAGCACTTTAGAACAATTGTCAACATGCTTTGACAGCAATTCAGAATCCTTTCCATTGGAAATGATTCTGAAGTGCTGTCAAAGCATGTTTTCATTGAGAAATAAGGCAAGATATAAAAGCAACAGCAGACGACAATTGTTGTGAGTAGCGGTCTAAGGGTTAAATATTACATTGTATTAAACCGCTAGCTTTACGGTGTCTATACACCAGAAATTGCTATGTTCCGGTAGTCATACAAATAGTTATAGAGATTTAAAAACTGTCACTATCACTATGTACTTTGCGACGTTAACAATGTCAGTGACTTTGTCGGCTCACAACGACTGTCGTTAATCAGGTATTTGTAATATGTCCTGCTTACATTGTTACATTTCACTTTTTCTCAAAACAATTTCCGTTGTTGAACACGCATTTCCTATATTCGTGCAATTCATTTGGTACCAGTCTTGGTCATACTGTATGATGCTATTATGGGGTGGCAGTATACAGAGTTCGGAAAAGGATGGGAAAATGTGACCCTTCAGCTGCAAATTGGCTTCCGTAACAGTGGCGAATCAAATGATGCCAGGTCTGGTTAATATGATGTGTGGGCGACAACAATGTCTGAGCACATTAATCTCCAACTGGGTACTTGCTACTATGTATGGGATAGTATTGTTCTCGTGTAACACAAAATCTCGGGACGATAAAAATGCTGTTGAATCCTTAACCCATCGCTCCTTATCGCTGTCCTTCAGCAGACGTACTACCAAACGTACATGAAGCTTGGACATTTTAAATATTCTGTAACAATATCAAGGTGCATGGTCACATGGTTAAAACAACAACAACAATGGCTGAAAGTGTTGAAAACTCGCCCACTCCAAAGTAAGTATTATTTGATATTTTCTTTAATATGCAACGGATTTTGATGAAATATGGCACAGCAAACGCGTCTTCATTAGCTGCATTTGGTGGTCCCGAGAGTTTGGCACAAACTTATGTCGATACAGGGGGTTTTCTGCATCAGTTTATATGTTCTGTTGGCGTCTTCACAAGATCTATGCAAAACCTGATGACAATCCAAGTTTCTGTCCGTTCAGTTGCTGCCATTTTTAATACAAATTGCTTCGGACGACTGTTGATAAACCATTGTTTATTTCCGATTTGAACGTTCGATTGACGTAAAATTTTCAGTGTCAGATCACATTAACGTTATGATATACTTTGGTGAAGTTTCTTGTTTATTGATTTACATGTGAGATAATAATCAAGCAATCAAAATAGTATTCTGTGACAAACAAGAGTTTGATGATTAAAAGTATGCAGAATTATTATACTGAATTTATTACATTATCACAGCCAAAATGGCTGTGATAATGTAATAAATTCAGTATAATAACAAGAGTTGTCAGAAGACAACGAAGCTCGCCTGTTGGCAGCCTTCACTCAAACTTGGCACAGTTGTATAAAAAACATGAATATTATATAACTTGACCTTGAGTTAAGGGGTGTGCGGTGGACCTTGACATTGGGGTCAGTGGTGGAAGGTGGGTCGTGGATTTGCTATAGCATGATATAGCATGATATAGCATATTAAGATGAATGCATGTATAAAATATCAATGCGCTCCCTGAAAACAGAAGTAAAACAAAATTTAACCCAAAGTTAAGTTTATGAACGCACTAAGTTGGTGATTTTCTACAGCATGATAGCTATTCACATGAGGAATGCATGTATGAATGTGCTAAGTTTGTGACCTTGACCTTGGGAAAAGAGGTGGGGGTGGGTCATGGATATGCTGTAGCACAATAGAGGATCATCAGATGAATGCATGTATGAAATATCATGGCGTTCCCTGTAAAGAAACAGAATTTATAACTAGAAATGTGGCCTGTCGGCACACGAATGCCCCCGCTTGGCTTGGCGGAGGCGGCACGAACGTGGATTTGTCACAGGGTGGCAGAGGAGCATTGGAGCAATGCGTGTGTGAAATGTGAAGCAGATCTGATCAAGGAAACAGAAATTATAAGGCATTTACCCAGCGTTAAGGTTTTGAACGCACCAAGTCTGTGACCTTGACCCTGGGCTTAGCGGGGGCGGGACGAATGTGGATTTGTCACAGGGCGGTAGAGGACCATTGGAGCAATGCGTGTGTGAAATGTGAAGCAGATCCGAGCAAGGAAACAGAAATTATAAGCCATTTACCCAACGTTAAGGTTTCGAAAGCGCCAAGTCTGTGACCTTGACCCTGGGCTTAGCGGGGGCGGGACGAATGTGGATTTGTCACAGGGCGGTAGAGGACCATTGGAGCAATGCGTGTGTGAAATGTGAAGCAGATCCGAGCAAGGAAACAGAAATTATAAGCCATTTACCCAGCGTTAAGGTTTCGGGACGTACATACATACGTACGTACGGACGCCGGCAACACTATATGCCCCCCTCACCATTCGGTGGCGGGGGCATAATAAGGCATTTACCCAGCGTTAAGGTTTCGAACGCACCAAGTCTGTGACCTTGACCCTGGGTTTGGCGGGGGCGGCACGAATGTGGATTTGTCACAGGGTGGCAGAGGACCATTGGAGCAATGCGTGTGTGAAATGTGAAGCAGATCCGAGCAAGGAAACAGAAATTATAAGGCATTTACCTAGCGTTAATGTTTCGAACGCACCAAGTCTGTGACCTTGACCCTGGGCTTGGCGGAGGCGGCACGAATGTGGATTTGTCACAGGGTGGCAGAGGACCATTGGAGCAATGCGTGTGTGAAATGTGAAGCAGATCCGAGCAAGGAAACAGAAATGATAAGGCATTTACCCAGCGTTAAGGTTTCGAACGCACCAAGTCTGTGACCTTGACCTGGGCTGGCTTGGCGGGACGAATGTGGATTTGTCACAGGGCGGTAGAGGACCATTGGAGCAATGCGTGTATGAAATTTCAAGCAGATCCGAGAAAGGAAACAGAAATTATAAGGCATTTACCCAGTGTTAAGGTTTCGAACGCACCAAGTCTGTGACCTTGACCCTGGGCTTGGCGGGGGCAGCACGAATGTGGATTTGTCACAGGGTGGCAGAGGAGCATTGGAGCAATGCGTGTGTGAAATGTGAAGCAGATCCGAGCAAGGAAACAGAAATTATAAGGCATTTACCCAGCGTTAAGGTTTTGAACGCACCAAGTCTGTGACCTTGACCCTGGACTTGGTGGGGGTGGCATGAATGTGGATTTGTCACAGGGTGGCAGAGGACCATTGGAGCAATGCGTGTGTGAAATGTGAAGCAGATCCGAGCAAGGAAACAGAAATTATAAGCCATTTACTCAGCGTTAAGGTTTCGAAAGCACCAAGTCTGTGACCTTGACCCTGGGCTTAGCGGGGGCGGGACGAATGTTGATTTTCACAGGGCAGTAGAGGACCGGATTGGAGCAATGCGTGTGTGAAATGTGAAGCAGATCCGAGCAAGGAAACAGAAAATTATAAGCCATTTACCCAGCGTTAAGGTTTCGAACGCACCAAGTCTGTGACCTTGACCCTGGGCTAAGCGGGGGCGGGACGAATGTGGATTTGTCACAGGGCGGTAGAGGACCATTGGAGCAATGCGTGTGTGAAATGTGAAGCAGATCCGAGCAAGGAAACAGAAATTATAAGCCATTTACCCAGCGTTAAGGTTTTGAAAGCACCAAGTCTGTGACCTTGACCCTGGGCTTAGCGGGGGCGGGACGAATGTGGATTTGTCACAGGGCGGTAGAGGACCATGAGCAATGCGTGTGTGAAATGTGAAGCAGATCCGAGCAAGGAAACAGAAATTATAAGCCATTTACCCAACGTTAAGGTTTCGAAAGCGCCAAGTCTGTGACCTTGACCCTGGGCTTAGCGGGGGCGGGACGAATGTGGATTTGTCACAGGGCGGTAGAGGACCATTGGAGCAATGCGTGTGTGAAATGTGAAGCAGATCCGAGCAAGGAAACAGAAATTATAAGCCATTTACCCAGCGTTAAGGTTTTGAAAGCACCAAGTCTGTGACCTTGACCCTGGGCTTAGCGGGGGCGGGACAAATGTGGATTTGTCACAGGGCGGTAGAGGACCATTGGAGCAATGCGTGTGTGAAATGTGAAGCAGATCCGAGCAAGGGAACAGAAATTATAAGCCATTTACCCAACGTTAAGGTTTCGAAAGCGCCAAGTCTGTGACCTTGACCCTGGGCTTAGCGGGGGTGGGACGAATGTGGATTTGTCACAGGGCGGTAGAGGACCATTGGAGCAATGCGTGTGTGAAATGTGAAGCAGATGCGAGCAAGGAAACAGAAATTATAAGCCATTTACCCAGCGTTAAGGTTTCGTGACGTACATACGTACGTACGTACGGACGCCGGCAACACTATATGCCCCCCTCACCATTCGGTGGCGGGGGCATAATAAGGCATTTACCCAGCGTTAAGGTTTCGAACGCACCAAGTCTGTGACCTTGACCCTGGGTTTGGCGGGGGCGGCACGAATGTGGATTTGTCACAGGGCGGTAGAGGACCATTGGAGCAATGCGTGTGTGAAATGTGAAGCAGATCCGAGCAAGGAAACAGAAATTATAAGCCATTTACCCAGCGTTAAGGTTTTGAAAGCACCAAGTCTGTGACCTTGACCCTGGGCTTAGCGGGGGCGGGACGAATGTGGATTTGTCACAGGGCGGTAGAGGACCATTGGAGCAATGCGTGTGTGAAATGTGAAGCAGATCCGAGCAAGGAAACAGAAATTATAAGCCATTTACCCAACGTTAAGGTTTCGAAAGCGCCAAGTCTGTGACCTTGACCCTGGGCTTAGCGGGGGCGGGACGAATGTGGATTTGTCACAGGGCGGTAGAGGACCATTGGAGCAATGCGTGTATGAAATTTCAAGCAGATCCGAGAAAGGAAACAGAAATTATAAGGCATTTACCCAGTGTTAAGGTTTCGAACGCACCAAGTCTGTGACCTTGACCCTGGGCTTGGCGGGGGCAGCACGAATGTGGATTTGTCACAGGGTGGCAGAGGAGCATTGGAGCAATGCGTGTGTGAAATGTGAAGCAGATCCGAGCAAGGAAACAGAAATTATAAGGCATTTACCCAGCATTAAGGTTTTGAACGCACCAAGTCTGTGACCTTGACCCTGGACTTGGTGGGGGTGGCATGAATGTGGATTTGTCACAGGGTGGCAGAGGACCATTGGAGCAATGCGTGTGTGAAATGTGAAGCAGATCCGAGCAAGGAAACAGAAATTATAAGCCATTTACCCAGCGTTAAGGTTTCGAAAGCACCAAGTCTGTGACCTTGACCCTGGGCTTAGCGGGGGCGGGACGAATGTTGATTTTTCACAGGGCAGTAGAGGACCATTGGAGCAATGCGTGTGTGAAATGTGAAGCAGATCCGAGCAAGGAAACAGAAATTATAAGCCATTTACCCAGCGTTAAGGTTTTGAAAGCACCAAGTCTGTGACCTTGACCCTGGGCTTAGCGGGGGCGGGACGAATGTGGATTTGTCACAGGGCGGTAGAGGACCATTGGAGCAATGCGTGTGTGAAATGTGAAGCAGATCCGAGCAAGGAAACAGAAATTATAAGCCATTTACCCGAGCGTTAAGGTTTCGTACGTACGTACGGACGTACGTTACGTACGTGACGTACGTACGGACGCCGGTAACACTATATGCCCCCCTCACCATTCGGTGGCGGGGGCATAATAAGCCATTTACCCGATTCGTTAATGTTTTTGGACAACTGAGCGGAACACCGGGAGCCACATGCCTGCCACTCCAAATTCATAAACAGGCGTTTTTAACTTCTTTTCCAAAACATATTTGATACACATATATATTATTTTTGTTAGTATTTTATGTGTTTATCAAAATTAAATTCATTTAAATATGCTGGTTGCAGGAAAAGCAGACAGAATAATGGAATAAGTGTGCAAATTTCGACCTCATTTTTGTAGCTAAAACGGTACAAAAGTAGTGCCTATTGGCAACAGAGCCGTTGTGGTCGACATTATTTTCTATAAAGTTTACAACAGGGACCCTGTACATCCAGAACGATGGACGAAAGCCGGAACAAAGGCTCCGTGAAACAGAATGGATTGTACCAACACTCACTCCGATTATTGTAAATGGATAGCGGTTTCCAGTAAACTATATTTCATGGTCATATTCTAAATAATAAACCACTGAGTGAGTGAGTGAGTGAATAAGGTTTAACGTCCGCTTTTCTGACATAGAGGTACAAGCCTCAGGGAGTCTACACGCAGACGGGTCAACGGGGTCGAGTCCCGTATCCACCTGTCCAAGGGGGGTAAATCCACTGAGAAAGAAAGTCTACGTTATTATTGAACAAGAGTTGTCAGAAGACAACGAAGCTCGCCTGTTGGCAGCCTTCACTCAAACTTCGCACAGCTGCATAAAAAAACATGAATATTATATATAATTGACCTTGGGTTAAGGGGCGTGCGGTGGACCTTGACATTGGGGTCAGTGGTGCAAGGTGGGTCGTGGGTTTGCTATAGCATAATATACTATAGCATATTAAGATGAATGCATGTATGAAATATCAATGCACTCCCTGAAAACAGAAGTAAAACAAAATTTAACCCAACATTAAGTTTATAAACGCACAAAGTTGGTGATTTTCTACAGCATGATAGCTATTCACATGAGGAATGCATGTATGAATGTGCTAAGTATGTGATCTTGGGGAAAGGGATGGGGGTGGGTCATGAATTTGCTGTAACACAATAGAGGATCATCAGATGAATGCATGTATGAAATATCAAAGCGTTCCCTGTAAAGAAACAGAAGTTAAACAACATTTACCCCAACGTTAAGTTTATGAACATGGTAAGTTTGTGACCTTGACCTTGGGGTAAGGGTTGGGTGGTGGGTGGTGGGTTGTGATGATAGAGGGTCATCTGAGGAATGCATGTATGAGATATCAAGGTGTTCCATGAAAGGAAACAGATGTTATAAGACATTTGGGGTGGGCGGTGGGTCATGGATCGCTATAGCACGATAGAGTTTAATCAGATGAATGCATGTATGAAATATCAAGGCGTTCCATGAAAGGAAACAAATGTTAAGACATTTACCCCTACGTTAAGTTTATGAATGTGCTATGTTTGTGACCTCGACCTTGGGGAAAGGGGTGGGGGGTGGGTCATGGATTTGCTGTAGCACATTAGAGGATCATCAGATGAATGCATGTATGAAATATCAAAGCGTTCCCTGTACCGAAACAGAAGTTACACAACATTTACCCCAACGTTAAGTTTATGAACATGCTACGTTTGTGACCTTGACCTTGGAGTAAGGGTTGGGTGGTGGGTTGTGGATTTGCTACAGCATGATAGAGGGTCATCTGAAGAATGCATGTATGAAATATCAAGGCGTTACATGAAAGGAAAAAGATGTTATAAGTTAAGTTTATGAATGTGCTAAGTTTGTGACCTTGACCCTGGGGTAAGCGGTGGTCATGAATTTGCTATAGCACGATAGAGTATCATCAGATGAATGCATGTATGAACTATCGAGGCGTTCCATGAATGGAAACAGATGTTATAAGACATTTACCCCAACGTTAAGTTTATGAATGTGCTATGTTTATGACCTTGACCTTGGGGAAAGGGGTGCGGGGTGGGTCATGGATTTGCTATAGCACGATAGAGTATCATCAGATGAATGCACGTATGAAATATCAAGGTAAATAAACAGAAGTTATAAACTAGAAAATGTGTTCATAGAACACGGATGCCCCACATATCGCTTTGATAATAAATGAGGCCAAATTCCAAGTCAAAACCTTGACCCTGGGCTTGGCGGGGGTAGGACGAACGTGGATTTGGCACAGGGCGGTAGAGGACCATTAGAGCAATGCGTATGTGAAGTATGAAGCTGATCCGTGGAAGGGAACAGAAATTATTATATATTTACCCAAGCATTAAAGTTTTTGAAGAACCAAGTGTGTGACCTTGACCTTGGGCTTGGCGGGAGCAGGACAAACGTGGATTTGGCACAGGGCGGTAGAGGACCATTAGAGCAATGTGTATATGAAATATGAAGCAGATCGGTCAAAGGATGAAGAAATTATGAGACATTTACCAGAGCGTTAAAGTTTTGTGACGGACGGACGGAATGGACGGACGAAGACGGACGGACGGACGGACCACCTATAGTGAACAAGGGGCCATTTCAATTGTTCTAGATCAAAGAGATGGCCCCTTGTAAACAATAGAATAAGGGGCCATACGGAATAAATCAAAGGATTCTTTTGTGTTAGGCTCCGCCCCATGGCCCCTTGTACACCCTTGGTTGCTCGGACAGACAGACGGACGCCTACGACGCCGAGGGTATGCCATAAGCACTTCTTCCTTCGGAAAAAAGGGGGAGACAATCCATGACAGGGGATCAAATCAAAAATTGAAATTCACTTTGCGCATCTACACACCATAAGGAAGGCAAACACCAAGTTTCAAGTCCATACCTATTATGCTTAAAGAGTTTGACTTCTTACAAGAAACGTGACAGACGGACTGACAGATGGACACCTGTGCACTGTTCACCATTATATCAATGAAACACCCAGCAAGCGTTTAATAAGCAATATAGATCGTTATCAGGGTAGAGGAGTGTGTTATAAATAGCTACACAGATCAGAAATTTACAATATTTTCCACAAATTACACCAATAGGTGATAAAATGTTCCGAGCATTTCATCAACTTTAGATGTCATTTACAGAAAGAATCACAGTTTCTGTAAATATCTTTTCATGAACCAGATGGCCGTGGCCCGCATGTCGAGCCCGCCTAGGCATTTGATGGTCTCAGAGTGTATTTATTTGAAGTTTGAAGTAAGGGTTGTACAGATATAAGGTATGTAAAAACTTTAATACAAAATTCAAAGTCATTTCACTTTGACCTTGGGCATGCGGACCACATGGGCAGGCTATAGAATGAAAATATGTGATGAAAAGGAAGTATGGGAAGTTAGAAGTAAATTGGAGTAACGATAGTGGAGATACAATGTATAAGGTATGTAAAAACTTTAACGCAGATTTTATAATAATGCAAACATCGCTGCATGAGTGGGACACAGAATGAATATATGGATGATGCCCAATAAACATACAAAGTTTCAAGCACATCTGACTCACGGTTACAGAGATAGTAGGTATGTGAAAAGTTAACGCAAATTTTGACAAAATCTTTAACGCAAACTTCTAAGTCATTTGACCTCGACCTTGGGGCAAAGGAGCCACATGAGTGGGACACAGAATGAATATATGTATGATGACCAATAAGCATACAATGTTTCAAGCAATTCTGACTTACAGTTACAGAGATGGTAGGTATCTGAAAACTTTAACGCAAATTTGGACAAAAACTTTAACCCAAACTTCTATTAAGTCATTTGACCTTGAAATGGGGGCACAGGGGCCGCATGAGTGGGACACAGAAGGAATATATGGATAATGACTAATAAGCATTTGAAGTTTCAAGTCAATGTGACTTAGGACTGCAGAGATATAAGGTATTTTAAAACCTGTAACACAGATTTCGGACGGACGGACGCACAGACGGATGCACGGACACCCGGATGTCATTGTGATCACTTTCCGCAAGTGGGCTTGACAAAAATGGCAAAAATGGCTAAATTGTCTCATATGTTTTACCTGCTTCTTCAAGAGCTTCCTTTAAGTATTTATATTTGTGTGGGTTAGTAATTTCATCAGCGATGATCTCAAATGATTTCTGCACGGCTTCATTTGGTTTATCGCGTGTCAATCGTCGGATACTCTTCCTCTGCGCTGGAAAAAAATAATGAATTGTTGTACACGTAGCTAGAAAACAACTGGTTGGATAAGCTGCATGAGAATTTAACCCTTTCACTGCTAAGTGACTGGAATGGAATTTGATATGTTAATTTTGCAACCCATCCAATGGTCACAAAATGATTTTCAGACTAGTCCATTTATGAAAAGGGGGTGTTTTTGTTCTCAAAAATATGAAAATTACTTGCAAAATGTGTAGATCCTGATGAGATGGCTCGTCACTTTTTGCCAATAGCACTATACAGGCCTGTGGTGTTGAAAGGGTTAAAGGCACAGAGTCTCAGATATAGACAGAAGGTAATGAAACAGATTGTTAACCAGATGGCAACGGCCCGCATGTCGAGCCCGCCGAGGCATTTGATGGTCTCAGAGTGTATTTATTTGAAGTTTGAATTAATTAAGGGTTGTAGAGATTATGTAAAAGCTTTAACGCAAATTTGACCTTGATCTTAGGCATGTGGGCCGCATGGGTGTGCTATAGAATGAAATATGGATGATAATAAAGAATTATTTGAAGTAAATCAGAGTAAGTTTTGTGGAGATGGTATGTAAAAACTTTAAAACAAATTTAAAAGGCATTTAACCTTGACTTTGGGCATGTGGACCGCATGGGCAGGCGATAGAATGAAAATATGGATGATGAATTAGAAGTATTGGATGTTGGAAGTAAATCGGAGTAAGTGTTGTGGAGATACATGTATAAGGTATGTAAACATTTTAACATAAATTTTCAAAGTCATTTGACCTTGACCTTCGGCATGTGGACCAAATTGGCAGGGTATGGAATGAAAATATGGATGATGAAAAGTATTGGAAGTTGGAAGTAAATTGGAGTCACAATTGTGGAGATATAACATATGTAAAAAGTTTAACGTAGATTTTATAATAACGCAAACTTCTAAGTCATTTGGCCTTGACCTTGGGGCACAGGGGCCGCATGAGTGGGACACCGAATGATTATATGGATGATACCCAATAAGCATATGAAGTTTCAAGTCAATGTGACTTAGGACTGCAGAGATATAAGGTATTTAAAAACTTTAACGCAGATTTCGGACAGACGGACGTACTAACATTTTGGGTTTATGGGCTATTTGTTCTTTAAAAGATCAATGGAATAGCCCCTAAACTACAATAGGTTTAGGGGCTAACGGAATAAATATATTATATTCTATTGTCTAAGGCTCCTCCCCCTAGCCCCTAAACCCCCAATGTTAGCCCGGACGGACGTTCACACAGATGTATCTTTGTTGGGGTTTTACTGTATAACAAGTACCTAACACTAACCCTATCCCTACCCAAGAAGATCCCTAAAAAGCTTGCCCAACACACAGAAGAGCATTTGTTGGGTACATTTGTACCCAACAAGTGCCCTCTTGTTTGCCTGGACGGACGTACATACTAACATTTTGGGTTTATGGGCTATTCTTTAAAAGATGTTTAGGGGTTAACAGAATAAATTTATTGTATTATATTGTCCTAGGCTCCTCCCCCTAGCCCCTAAACCCCCAATGTTAGCCCGGACGCACGCATGGATACCCCGACGTCATTGTGATCATTATGTCTCACTTTCCGCAAGCGGGCTCGACAAAAATAACTCGATGCGACGGTTCAAATGGTGGTTGCGACATATACTTCTGAGCGCATAGTAAAATATTTAGGATTTTTCGCGAACATAATGGCGTATCCTCAGCATGAAAAGGGTTAATTGTACATTATTTTTCAAGCGCAAGCGAAGAATTATACAACCAACATTTGAGGTCTTCCAGCTTTTATGCAAATTAGCATATGTAGGTCGTAGCACATATTTTGCAGGTTGAAGTTTTTAAAAACATGGGTACTCCATAAAAATAGTTCTAACAACTTAGCTTGATCGCCTTTTCAGTGTAATAAATGTTTTGTTTGCTTTTTTGTACTAAATTGCAAATGTTTTCGTAATTCTAAGGGTGGGACGATTACCCGCCATATTTGATTATTCGCGATTCGTAGCTCCATGATTCGGTGCACGAATACAATATTGGGCTTCTGTTCTCAGAATATACACATATTGACCTTTTTGACAATCCGGAAGTGATAACATGAAATGGGTGATCCCTATAAACTGGTACCGGTACCAACCGGGACATGTACCATCCGGTACCTCTACGAAGTAATACCATGCAACTAGCTATAACAAATTAAATGTCTTGATTCTCTGGTTCAGGCCAATGAAGTCCGAGGATACAATATTTTTTGTTGAAAAACATCTAATTGATTATTTTGTTTATTTCTTAATAAATATATATGTTGTTACCACTCATTTGAACCATTGTGATGGTTCAAATGAGTGGTGACAATAAAGAATTTTGAAACGAAATGAGCAAAATGGAGATTTGTTTTAGAAAATTTCATACCATATTTTAATAATATCCCGTCTGCAGTGGGCTAAAGAATTGCCAGTGTACCTGAGGTATAGAGTTCGTAGTAGGCCATGAGGTCCTCCGCCTTCACATGTTCATTAATATACACCATAAACGCAGTCAGAAAGAACTCGATGGCAGTCTCCTCACAATTCACCTCAGTGTCCATTCTCACAGCTCTCGCCAGCTGTCGTCACTGAAAGAATACGAAAATGTGGTCTGTCAGTAGCTAAAAGTAGCCAATAGATAAGTTATAGATGTTTCTAAAGAGTATTTCACCCTCTGATTTTAAAATTTGATGCCTACATGTACTTTGTCACGTTTATTTTTGCAAATGGATTACTGAACTTATGTTTTTTTTATATAAAGTAGGGAATAACTGGACAAACATGGCAAAAGTTCACTTATTTCAGCTGCAAAATGCTTTTTTTTTAGATCAAATGAGCGAATGTTCAACTTTTATTAGTTCTCGCATTTTTAGTCAATTTGAAAAATTTGTGCGAGTCTATGTGGCTGTGACTGGAGAAATGGTGCTGATGGGTTTTACGACCAGTGTACATGTACATCAAGATTAGTTGCAGCCTGTAACTCTGTGATCCTCCCGTACGGTACGGTACGTGATGGTCACAGAGTTACAGGCTGCAACTACATCAAGAACAGCCTGTGCATCCACCCCATCAAGATCAGCCTGATCAATGAAACATCCGTCATGCTTCTAGAAAGCAACATAGTCATAGATAGTTGGCAGGCTACAGAATGGTGTTAATTGATCAGGAGCTACACTGGAGACAGTGGTCACAAATCCCAAAACCCCCATTTCTCCAGCCACAGTCACATATTTTGCACTCCCACTTTCGACAATCAATGAGTGTTGATCTAAAATAATATTTTAATTAATTAGTAATTATGAATAATGTGTGTCAATTAAGGGGTTTTGCAACTATACTTACCTTAGACTTAGTAATAGAAACCGTGACCTTGTAACGTTAGCGTTATTGGCATGTCAACAGTCCATATTGACAAATCTGGCTAACTATTACATAGTCGTGACTTCATGACTGTCTTGATATACAGTCATGATGGCTTACTCTTGTAAAGTGGCATTTTCATGTGGAATTTTCAAAATCAGTGATAAAGTATCAAATTTACATATTTTTAAATTAAATAACATGTGGGTTATTTCAATATGCATGTAAAATAGCAATTGTGAAATATTTTAAGCTTGTATTGTTTATAGAAATTAAAAAAAAGGTAGTTTTTATTGAAAAAATTCATGAATATCTGAGAAAAATAAAACCTGTTTATTTGCTAAAAAAAATGTATTGAAATCAAAAATATAATCATGATAATGCTGGTAGGGTTCAATCCAAGCGTTTATACAGTTAGATGCTGTACTGTATATGTTCAGTTTTATTGAAAAATATAAAATGCCAATAAACAAATAGCAGTTTACTGTTAGTGTTATGTCATCACGACCTAACTTGATTGGGTCGGTGATGTTCTCGACTAAGTATTACACAACTGTCATCATAGTCTGTTTGTAAAGAAGATCTTTCATCGACAACATCCCGTCACCTAGTCGCGAACTCGTAACTGATCGAAAGATAAAGTCTTACCAACGTTCAAAATTACAGGAAAATGTCCGCCGAAATCAAACTGTCAGAAAATGATATTGAAAAAGAAAGATACGTGGAAATCCAAAGGTTTCTTGCGGCTACTTTCGGTTTGTATCTATAGTCTATTTCGGGCGCACGATTCACCCAAATCCTCCCCAAATCCTCATTTCCCCCAAATCCTCCCCAAATCCTCATGTAATGAATAAGTTATCCAATTAATATGTCTAAAAACCTTTTATTGAAACATGCAAGTGATTTACCATTCCAAATGTGTATAATACTATTCATCTGTTTTTTTATCTCAATCAATCAATCAATCAATCAATCAATCAACCAACCTCAGCACATATATAGCTTTAAAATATGATTAGTAACAATTTAAGCTGGTATTTACATCACAAAGTGAGTAATTAAGAGGATTTGGGGAAGATTTGGGGATGATTTGCTGCATATCGTAAATGGTAAATGGTAAATAACTTGCATGTTCAATTGACCAAAATGGGTCAAACAACATTTATCTCATAATTTATTTTGGATGATCTCCCTTGGCTGCTAGAATGCCTAAGTTAAATTAAAACATCGAAATAAGACTCTTTTTACCAAGTAGTATACAGGGAGTCACTTCGTTACCGTTTTGCATCCTGGGCATTACAAGCAGAAAGGATAAGACCAACGACATAAAATATTTGAAAATATATGAATATAATAAAAGAGATCCCTACGGTGTTGTATGAAAAACCAATAATTATTAAAATTTTCTATTAAAGATAAAAATATAATAATTTATATATACCAATATATAAAATGTTATCTGAAAAGAGGAAAATGTCAACAGTTACAAAAACCCCTGCAATACCCCACACACTGATTTGTGGAGATAGTCAGGGTGAAAATAAAATCACACAACTCAGAAAGGAGCTGACGAAAATGGGGGTAGTATTTTCACTCAGATTAAGAGAAAGGGGACTTACCAGACTAATTAATGAAGAAAAAAATAAAGATCTGCCCACCGCTGTTTGCACCCACTGAAGAAGTATACGAAATGATGAAACAAGCGCTCGTTGGTGGTCCATCAATTGTATTTTCAAGATTAATGGCAGGAGGTATTTCTAGAATTAGATCAAACCCAGACGGAAATGGAAAAATATGTGAATCTATATTAGGATTTGATGCAAACGCTTTGTATTTATCCACACTTGCAAAAACAATGCCATGTGGAGAGGGAAGGGTTATAGAATCAGAACACCCATTTTCGAACAAAAGAATTACAAATTTTACGAGACAGGTTTTAACGGATAAGTGGTTTGGGTTTGCCGAAGTGGATATAATAGTTCCCCACAACTTAAAACAAAAGTTTTCTGAAATGTCACCATTATTCATAAATAGGACTGTGGAGGAAAATGAAGTTCCACAACATATGTTAGATTATTTGAAAGAAACAGGTCGCTGTAGAGGAGATGGAAAGAAGCTGGTTGGTGCAATGTCCGCTAAAAAAGTTTTATTATTTACCCCACTTTTAAAATGGTATTTAACCCATGGGTTGAAAATAATTGCCATCCACACACTAATAAACTACAATCCCGGAAAACCATTTGAGTGGTTTGCAAAAGAAGTTACATCCGCAAGACGAACTGGCGATGTTGACAGTTCTAAAGCCCCAATTGCAGATATTATGAAATTATTAGGAAATTCTTGCTGTGGTAAAATGATAGAATCACCCGAAACACACCTAAACACAACATATACAAAAGACGAAAAATGTGTGGATGCGGTACTACGATCTGCATATTTTAGCGATTTAGAAGAAATTGGAGATGCGTACGAAATATCCTCCAGGCGTTCAACCTCCCTGATGAATCGTCCATTTCACTGTGGAATTGCTGTATATCAATATGCAAAACTAAGAATGTTACAATTTTATTATGACTTTTTAGATAAATACATTGATCGAGCGGATTTTGAACTGATTCAAATGGATACAGATAGTTTATATATGGGTGTCAGTGGACCTCTGGATAGCATAATAAAACCGGAAATGCGCGAAGATTTTAACGAACATAAAAAAGAATGGTTGGCGTGGGATAAATGGAGCAATAGAGAGCCTGGACTTTTCAAACTAGAATATCAAGGTGATCGTGCTATAGCCCTATCCAGTAAGTGTTATATTGTTCAGAAAAAAGATAGCGAAGAAGTCAAACATTCGGCAAAAGGACTTTCTGCAAGACAGAATAATCTTACATGGGAAAGATTCTACGCCGCACTGAATCACGATGGTATAGATAGGGGTATGAATAGAGGATTCAGAATGAAAAACGGAACCATGAAAACCTACACGCAGAAAAAATTAGGACTTTCTGCATATTACGATAAACGAAGAGTTTTATTTTATCGGATGGAATACATACAGAACCCTATAAATAAAAAAAAAGAAAATAATTATTAACAAGTTGTAGGTATTAATACCTTCTTTCTAGGTCTTCCAACCGGGTTTTTAACCAGGCTTTTTAGATTACTCTTTTTTAATTTTTCATCTTTTTCCAAACACCCCAAACTTTCAACTCTATTAATAAAATGTTTCATATTTGTTACCGAATCCCATATTTCCTTTTGTCTTTTTACACAAATGTGATACTTTTTTCTAGTTTGTTGTGCAGTAACAACATATCGCGCTAGAATAATATTAACCAAATCTTCATCAGAAAGTTTAGTCTTTGTCATATTAAATTCAAATTATAATAAAACTAAATATCAATTTATTTTGAAATTAGTTATATATATATATACACGCGTAGTTTTTGTTTAACAGAAAAAACGTAAATAAAAATTAAACAATAATTTCTTTTAAATCTTATAAATCTTTATTTATATTTTTTTTTCCTTTTTTGATTTTTAACTTTTTTATTTTTAATTTCTTCTTCTTTTGAAATGGTTTAACTCCACCACCTGACAGCTGTTTTGCATTCGTTATCCACGAAACCGTTTCCAACTCACCTGATTCCCACAACTTATTAAGACGTGCGCTACCTATTTTATACTTCTTTTTAAGATGATCTGCAGTTACCTTTCCACGAGATAAAACGATATCTTCAACATTTTTATTTGATAAGTATGACTTCGGCATTTTAATCATTTACTAATGAATTAATTTAATACTATAATAAGACATTATATTAAATGCTCAAAATGCTCAAAATGTTTAAAAATCAAAATCAGCCCAACCTAAATCTATACGCTCTTGGGCGTACGCTTCATCAAACCCCGAATCAATATATTGTTGAACCAATGTTTCATAATTTCCCTGAATTGACCAACCACGTTCTTGTTCTTGTTCTTGTTTTTGTTCTTGTTTTTGTTCTTTTAAAGTCTTTTTTGGATTATATTTTGACCCAATAATGATTTCATCTTTAAATTTACCAACTCGTTGTTGTTGTTCTTGATTTATCTTTTTACCAGTTAAACACAACTTCGACATAGTTTATAATAGACACATAAAACACGTTCAAAACGATAATTATTTGATAAACTAATTTCAAAGAAATAAAATGGAACAAATAATTTTATGGGAAATAGAGTTGTATAAGGGTTTTGCTGGTGAATATTTTCCTTATTATAAAATGAAAGCATTATGTAAAATAGAGTACATGAAATATCAGCGCAACCTATTACGCACCGATAAAAGAGTTGCATTTTCAATATTATATAGAAAATTATCTAGTTGTTTTAAGAAACAACTTAGAGAAATGAAGGGTTTAATCAAGATTGACAGAATATTAGTTGAAGAGAATGCAGCTAATTTTATAAACATATTTCAAATCAAAGATTCATTTGCGGATATGACTTTCTACGAAGAAACGGAAGAAATGAGTTCTTTGTTTGAACAAATTGCAACTAAAGGTTACTGGGCAATTGATGACGAATGTCAAGTAATTACTGACTAATTATTGACTAATGCTGAGTAATTATTAACTAATTCTGAGTAATTATTGAAAAATCCTGAGTAATTATTACTTAAGGCTGAGCAAACTACGAGTAAATAATGTTCAAAATGCCCAAAATGCCCAGAATTATGAATAAAAATTAAAACCACTTTAAAAATAGTGAAAAAATTCCCCTTGTGTACAAGTGTATATAGTTACAAAATAATGTACAAATAGAATTCTTTAATGTCTGTACAAGTGTATATAGTTACAAAATAATGTACAAATAGAATTCTTTAATGTCTGTATGGGGAATTTTTTCACTATTTTTAAAGTGGTTTTAATTTTTATTCATAATTCTGGGCATTTTGGGCATTTTGAACATTATTTACTCGTAGTTTGCTCAGCCTTAAGTAATAATTACTCAGGATTTTTCAATAATTACTCAGAATTAGTTAATAATTACTCAGCATTAGTCAATAATTAGTCAGTAATTACTTGACATTCGTCATCAATTGCCCAGTAACCTTTAGTTGCAATTTGTTCAAACAAAGAACTCATTTCTTCCGTTTCTTCGTAGAAAGTCATATCCGCAAATGAATCTTTGATTTGAAATATGTTTATAAAATTAGCTGCATTCTCTTCAACTAATATTCTGTCAATCTTGATTAAACCCTTCATTTCTCTAAGTTGTTTCTTAAAACAACTAGATAATTTTCTATATAATATTGAAAATGCAACTCTTTTATCGGTGCGTAATAGGTTGCGCTGATATTTCATGTACTCTATTTTACATAATGCTTTCATTTTATAATAAGGAAAATATTCACCAGCAAAACCCTTATACACTCTATTTCCCATATATTATTTGTTCCATTTTATTTCTTTGAAATTAGTTTATCAAATAATTATCGTTTTGAACGTGTTTTATGTGTCTATTATAAACTATGTCGAAGTTGTGTTTAACTGGTAAAAAGATAAATCAAGAACAACAACAACGAGTTGGTAAATTTAAAGATGAAATCATTATTGGGTCAAAATATAATCCAAAAAAGACTTTAAAAGAACAAAAACAAGAACAAAAACAAGAACAAGAACAAGAACGTGGTTGGTCAATTCAGGGAAATTATGAAACATTGGTTCAACAATATATTGATTCGGGGTTTGATGAAGCGTACGCCCAAGAGCGTATAGATTTAGGTTGGGCTGATTTTGATTTTTAAACATTTTGAGCATTTTGAGCATTTAATATAATGTCTTATTATAGTATTAAATTAATTCATTAGTAAATGATTAAAATGCCGAAGTCATACTTATCAAATAAAAATGTTGAAGATATCGTTTTATCTCGTGGAAAGGTAACTGCAGATCATCTTAAAAAGAAGTATAAAATAGGTAGCGCACGTCTTAATAAGTTGTGGGAATCAGGTGAGTTGGAAACGGTTTCGTGGATAACGAATGCAAAACAGCTGTCAGGTGGTGGAGTTAAACCATTTCAAAAGAAGAAGAAATTAAAAATAAAAAAGTTAAAAATCAAAAAGAAAAAAATATATAAAGATTTAAAAGATTTAAAAGAAATTATTGTTTAATTTTTATTTACGTTTTTTCTGTTAAAACAAAAACTACGCGTGTATATATATATATAACTAATTTCAAAATAAATTGATATTTAGTTTTATTATAATTTGAATTTAATATGACAAAGACTAAACTTTCTGATGAAGATTTGGTTAATATTATTCTAGCGCGATATGTTGTTACTGCACAACAAACTAGAAAAAAGTATCACATTTGTGTAAAAAGACAAAAGGAAATATGGGATTCGGTAACAAATATGAAACATTTTATTAATAGAGTTGAAAGTTTGGGGTGTTTGGAAAAAGATGAAAAATTAAAAAAGAGTAATCTAAAAAGCCTGGTTAAAAACCCGGTTGGAAGACCTAGAAAGAAGGTATTAATACCTACAACTTGTTAATAATTATTTTCTTTTTTTTTATTTATAGGGGTTCTGTATGTATTCCATCCGATAAAACTCTTCGTTTATCGTAATATGCAGAAAGTCCTAATTTTTTCTGCGTGTAGGTTTTCATGGTTCCGTTTTTCATTCTGAATCCTCTATTCATACCCCTATCTATACCATCGTGATTCAGTGCGGCGTAGAATCTTTCCCATGTAAGATTATTCTGTCTTGCAGAAAGTCCTTTTGCCGAATGTTTGACTTCTTCGCTATCTTTTTTCTGAACAATATAACACTTACTGGATAGGGCTATAGCACGATCACCTTGATATTCTAGTTTGAAAAGTCCAGGCTCTCTATTGCTCCATTTATCCCACGCCAACCATTCTTTTTTATGTTCGTTAAAATCTTCGCGCATTTCCGGTTTTATTATGCTATCCAGAGGTCCACTGACACCCATATATAAACTATCTGTATCCATTTGAATCAGTTCAAAATCGCTCGATCAATGTATTTATCTAAAAAGTCATAATAAAATTGTAACATTCTTAGTTTTGCATATTGATATACAGCAATTCCACAGTGAAATGGACGATTCATCAGGGAGGTTGAACGCCTGGAGGATATTTCGTACGCATCTCCAATTTCTTCTAAATCGCTAAAATATGCAGATCGTAGTGCCGCATCCACACATTTTTCGTCTTTTGTATATGTTGTGTTTAGGTGTGTTTCGGGTGATTCTATCATTTTACCACAGCAAGAATTTCCTAATAATTTCATAATATCTGCAATTGGGGCTTTAGAACTGTCAACATCGCCAGTTCGTCTTGCGGATGTAACTTCTTTTGCAAACCACTCAAATGGTTTTCCGGGATTGTAGTTTATTAGTGTGTGGATGGCAATTATTTTCAACCCATGGGTTAAATACCATTTTAAAAGTGGGGTAAATAATAAAACTTTTTTAGCGGACATTGCACCAACCAGCTTCTTTCCATCTCCTCTACAGCGACCTGTTTCTTTCAAATAATCTAACATATGTTGTGGAACTTCATTTTCCTCCACAGTCCTATTTATGAATAATGGTGACATTTCAGAAAACTTTTGTTTTAAGTTGTGGGGAACTATTATATCCACTTCGGCAAACCCAAACCACTTATCCGTTAAAACCTGTCTCGTAAAATTTGTAATTCTTTTGTTCGAAAATGGGTGTTGATTCTGATTTTATAACCCTTCCCTCTCCACATGGCATTGTTTTTGCAAGTGTGGATAAATACAAAGCGTTTGCATCAAATCCTAATATAGATTCACATATTTTTCCATTTCCGTCTGGGTTTGATCTAATTCTAGAAATACCTCCTGCCATTAATCTTGAAAATACAATTGATGGACCACCAACGAGCGCTTGTTTCATCATTTCGTATACTTCTTCAGTGGGTGCAAACAGCGGTGGGCAGATCGCGTCCGTTATTTTATTCTCTTTGGTAATATATGGTTTTACGTAGTTTTTTATAGTTCCTCGAAGAATGTATTGGAAAGCTACACCGGGAAGGGTAACGGCATCTTTAAACATGTCTATACCTTTTGTTTCATAAAATTGAGACATTTTTCTTGCCGCTTCTAGAAAAGGTCCTACGTCCAAGTCGTTATAATATTTTAACCAGTCTTTAAAAGTTTTCATTCCGCGCTTCTTGAAAATTACGTTGCACTCTTCTAGCTCCTTCTCAGTGATGGTTTTTGTTGGGGCAAGTTTATTCGTCCAGAATTTAAATTCAGGTAAACCCTCGTACGATAATTTATCTGGTGTGTCGAACCATTCGTATGGAAAGAAAGATTTTTCGTCTTTACATCCATACGCGTTAACCCATCTAGCGTAATCAACTCCAGGGGAAAGATATAATTTTACATCTAGAAAACGAAGTTTGGGCATGAATATAAATAATGTTTGATTTGCTTTTTTACCCACTAGGACTTTCTTTGTTTTATCCGCTAATATTCTACCAACTGTTGTTTTATTAGGTTTAGATCGTATTTGCTTGAGTTGAATCCGAGAACTGGAACTTGGGTGATCCATCTTGTAACCTCTTTTTGTTGTTTGTATGAAAGATTATCAAAATCTGGCGGATAACCATATATAGGGTTTTCACCCACCGTTTCACCAATTTCTTCCGCTCTTTTTTCTAAATCTTCATAAAACAAATTAACCAATTTGGCTGGATCTTTTTCACATATGTGTGTTATTCTGTTAGAAAGTGTATCACCAATACTCACACTGATTGGAACGTGGTGTTTAAAATCTCTAAATCTATATGTGGATTGGTTTCTCCGGTTTTATCTAAATATGACTCAAAATCGAATACTATCTGATATGGGTAAATAACAGTAGGTGGGTTGGGAAACTCCTTGGCTTCTGGTGCTTTATAGTCGTGTTCCCAAATAACCTTTAAATTAAACCGCTTTCTGAGTTTTTCGTCGGTTTTTAAAGTTTTTTCGTATTCTTTTTCAACCCTCTCTTTATCTCTACAGTGTAGGACAACCGTGCCAGTAACATCCGTGAAACTGGTATATTGTATTTGTTTCTCCGCAAAATCCATCAACCGGGATTGTTCCAACTACTCTTTCCCCTCCATGTCCACAAACGGCAGTATGAATGTGTGGACCAGTAAAAGAATTTATCCATTGTATTGATTTTCTACTACATTTTGGTTTTGGGTAAAATGCTTTTTCAAAGGCGGACATCGGTCTATCTATTTTTTTTTCCTTCGCAAATAATTTTGGTTATTCCTTTACTACAGGTGTTTGTATGTCGGAGAAGGTTACAGGCCTTTGTAAACCTTTGATCACATTCTGCACAACAGTAAATTTGGCAGGCTTTATCCATATCTGTAATAAGAAATGCGTGATCATATATACCCCTATTGTCATCTTTTTTGTTCCTATCTCTTCATAGTGCGCTGCTACGTTTCTTAAAAACCATGTTCCATCTTCTGTCGGCTTGTACGCGTCTATTCCTATTTTAAAACACTTTTCTACTTTTTTCAAATCTTCGAATGGTATTGAACCCTCTGGTTTATTTTTTCCACAAAATTTAAAATATTTAACTTTGTGATTCAGTGTGCTTTTCATGGATCTATCTACGCGTAATTTATCGTTAGAGTATAGGGCTAAACACCTGAATAAACAGAGTTCGTCGCCAAATGTATCTAACGGTTTTATACCCTTCTTGTATCGCAACCATTCCGGCAGTTTTCCTCCTGCTACATTTTTGGTTGTCATTTCAACATCTTTTATTTTTGTGGAATATATTATTTTTATAGATGACTACCCCATCTAACAAATGTCCACTTTGTATTCGGACGACTTATTTTATCTATGTTTAATCGTTCTTCTTCTTGTATGAATAACCAGTCTTTAACCTCATCGTATCGTCTAAACCAGCGACTTCCTTGAAAGTTTTTGTAAAAATTTAGTTTTTTCGGTCTTCCTTTTGAATCTTTTTCCTCTATGTGGCTTAATGTATAATGAAAGGAGTATCTGAGATAAAAACTCCCGTGCAACAGAGGTTCTAACTCTTTCATCCACCCGTCTGTATTATTTTTTTGAAGTCGTCTACCTAGCGATATTGTGGTGGTTCTGCGCCCTTTTTCTATCTTTTTTTCGTGGTGTTTGTAGTCTTCTAAAATATCCTCTCCTTCGAGTATTATTTGTTTAAGTAATTCGGTTTTCGGTGTTCTCTTTTCTGGTTTTTTTGTAGTAATATTTCTACTTTTAATGCTCATTTTAGCCTCATCATCGAGCCTTGTTGAATTAATTTGTTTTTATATTCTTCTGATTTGGTTTCTATCCCTTTCAGACCTCCCTTTTTGAATGCCCTCGTAAAACGTTTCATATATTCTTTATTTTTTTCTTCATTAATTAGTCTGGTAAGTCCCCTTTCTCTTAATCTGAGTGAAAATACTACCCCCATTTTCGTCAGCTCCTTTCTGAGTTGTGTGATTTTATTTTCACCCTGACTATCTCCACAAATCAGTGTGTGGGGTATTGCAGGGGTTTTTGTAACTGTTGACATTTTCCTCTTTTCAGATAACATTTTATATATTGGTATATATAAATTATTATATTTTTATCTTTAATAGAAAATTTTAATAATTATTGGTTTTTCATACAACACCGTAGGGATCTCTTTTATTATATTCATATATTTTCAAATATTTTATGTCGTTGGTCTTATCCTTTCTGCTTGTAATGCCCAGGATGCAAAACGGTAACGAAGTGACTCCCTGTATACTACTTACCATAAAAACGTATTCAAATCGGGTTCAATAACTTCTTAAGAACGATATTAAAAGGTTTTGAGACATATTAATTGGATAACTTATTCATTACATGAGGATTTGGGGAGGATTTGGGGGAAAATGAGGATTTGGGGAGGATTTGGGTGAATCGTGCGGCCCGTCTATTTCAATGTTTACTTATGGACTGCAGCACAGGGTATCAGCACGGTCGTAGTGAGTGTGAACGATTAACTAACATGAGCTAAATTATGCAGCATATTACTATTAGGTGTAACACTCGGACCAATCAATATATATATCCTGCATAAACCTCTTTCGAGTAACATATGCAGCTGCGTGTCTGTGCATTAACTATTAAAAGGTGTAGATCCTTAGGGTCACATCTCATATTGACAAGTAAGAAAGGTTAAAATCAGCGGCACTCTCTCTATGGCAAACGGTGGGCGATATTGCATACCTCCCGTTTGAATGATTCCAAATCCGGGATCATGATAATATACGCTGATAGCCTGTTCCACAGAATATTTGTCTTCGGGTAAAAGGAGTACTGGTAGTAGTTTGCGCTCGTGTTGATTTGGCGAAACAGACTCGGAGACATAAATACAAAACAAACTCCTTGGACGGAATGATTCGGTTGAGACGCGCGGTATGGGAATTACTACGAGTCCAGGTAACAGAAAAGAATAGTTGTGGGTATTAAAATAGTATGAAGATAGTAAAAACATGTTAATGTGTTTAACCTGTTTTTACTATCAATAAAGTATAGAGGCAATTGCCCCCCCCCCCCCCCCCCCCCTTCAAAGTGGTAATGATAGCCCTGTTTCCATGGGTCTGACTCACCCACTATAATACTTTAGTCAATTTAATGTCAATGTTTGGCATAAACACCTACTAACGTACTTACAAGCAACATCGAACATCCTGTGTGGCGTTTGTGGTATGTGTAGCCTTTGTGGTGTTTAGGGTGACCGTGTGAACACACTGTGAACAGTGCAAACAAATAAACAATTCGTTCTTAAGTTAATTAGGTCGTTCTATTTTTGGTCAATTTGTTCTCAGTGCGTTTTTCAAATTACCATGCAGCTACTCCTTCTTCGTCTACAGATGCAGATTTTCGGAGATTATGTGCAGGATCACATTTTATTCATATGTGTCCGTGACTGGAGAAATGGGACTTAATTATGGGTCGCAAAACCCATAATCCCATACTCCAGTCATAGCCACACATGTAAACATGTCATGTCCGTACGCAGGATTGGTGGGGGGGGGGGGGGGGTCGACGGGTTCGTACGCCCTTTAATCCTCCGAGGTCCGCCCGTGTAAAAACGTTTTTTAGCCACTCCGGCCCTTCGCGCCGTCGATAACGCGCCCCCTATATGAATTCCTGCATATGGGCCTGCATGTAAATATACAAATAAATACAATCGTCAAAAGTGCCATACCGCCTTACATTATATCTTGTCTTTTTCTCTCGTCTTCAAAATGAGTGCAATGCATTTTCATCTAACCAAATAACAACAGCTATAACCGCTATGTTGCCGCAATTAAATTAGAATAATAACATTTCGTATATACCGACAAGCCGCGAAACGACCGTAGCTGGGTCCCGAAACATATAATATGGCTTGCATAACCAAACCCCTTATTACTCCTTGATCTGCTTTGACTCGACAAACCATCAAATATAGCATTCACATAGAAAACACTGTTACCATGGCACTGAGTCTCCATATATTAACATATGCACTCATACTCAGCCCGGTCTCAACACAGTCTGACATATTGGCACAGTGCGATAGGAGAATGAACTAGCTAGGTTAAAGTAACCGTCTCATAACCACCTTAATTTAAAGCACACATTTCGACTGCATTGCAACCAATACTAAATTCGGAAAGAACGGCCACTGGCTTGACACATTTTCTGGGCTCATATGCATGGGTTTGGAAGGTCTGCGAGCCGTCTCATCAGGATCTGCACGTTTTTCAAGTAGTCTTCCTATTTTGATTTTAGAAGAAGAAAAAAACATTCAATTTTCATAAATGCACTATGTCTAGTCTGAAAAGTAGTTTGTGATGATTGCATTGATCGGACATTTTACGTATCCAATTCGATTCCAGTTATTTAGGTGGGAAAGTGTTAAACAAACTAAACATACTAGTAACCGTTTACCTTCGAAACAGCCTGAAGGCGCTGTGGTTGTGACGAGTACAAATCTTTGAACCCGAGACTGTGTTTTCAATCTCGTTCAGTCGGTTTTTCAGCTTATGTTTCACAATTTGCCATATGTTTTCAATAATACTATAATGCCTGGTGACTTTCTCTGCCACGTTAATAACTTGAGTTCGTGTTTCTGCATCCATTGAGTAGTTATTGCAGACTTGCACAGTGCACTGGACAATAGTCTTCCTGTAGAATCAATGGCTTGTTACCTACCCTATATAGGTATGTACCACATTCACAAACATAGCAGACAGCCTTTATGTGAGGGCAGGTTGTCCTTTCCGCTTGTCGCCGTTGTTTTCTACTGTTGTTTGTTCGCGGGGTTGCTTCAAATTTTATTTGCACTTATACATGTATTACAAGTATTTTACCAACTGTTCTGGAATTAAATAAGCTTTTATAGTAAGTGATAAAATACTTTTGTTGTTCTTTACATTTAGTGTATCTACTATCAGCATGGTCATGTCGCTACCCCTCGATCCAGTCATGCGGACGAGATGCCGTCATAATTAACATATAACGTCATGTATGCATGGCATTAATATTCTTTACGTTATAATGACAACAATTTTAATTAAAACAAAGATGCAACCTTGTTCAAGGTAAGTATTCAAACATATCGTCATATTGAAAATAAATGAGGATCTCAAAAGTAAGCTATCAAGACAAAAACAGCATTCAAGCACCCGTGACAATGACCTTAAGGGGATGAAGCCCACAACCAACAAGGTTATTCCCATGGTTGATGTGAATGTATAAATTAATCAATGATAAAGCAACTAATATAACGCCATTGTTTGCCATACTTCGTATGCACATGAATGTGAATCATTGGAAGACAACTATTGAAAGTGAGGGTCATCGGCCAAAGGTCGTAGTCAAACCACGGCTAAAAATTGTTCATCTTGCCTTATCATTATTTAACTACTACATATATATGGCAGAAATCTTTCTTCTTGTGTTATACGACTTGCTATCAGTCATTTGGTTTTGCTGCAATAACGATACAAAAAGTAGCAAATTGTTATTATAAGGTTCGACAATGTCCAGTCGTGGGTAAACGTTTGCCGGTGGCGCCAGGGAACTGTTTGAACCCCAAGGACGTACGTAGGCCGCGGGTTCAAACAGTTCCTGAGTACCACGGCAAACGTTTACCCACGGCTGTACATGGTCGAACGTTATTTTTACATTTCCGTCGGAAATATCGTGTAATTTGAGCATATATATACAGAGGTGCCGGAGCTGGGGCGGCAGGGGCGGCAGGGGCGGCAGGGGCGGCAGCCGCCGCCCCAATATTTTGGCAAAAAAATCAATAACACAAATCTACAAAAATGTGTATGAGATACCTATTAAAGTTTATCTTAAATGCAGCAGAATGCAGGAAATGGCATATAGAATTAAAAAAGACCCCCCTACCACTCATTCGCTTCGGTCGGGTCGACATTGGCCTCCCCAATATGTATTTGCTTCCGGCGCCCCTGATATATGCAGTACTTTCGGTATTTTGGTAACCCGTTCCATTCAAACAGCTGATTTATACATACATATTCCGGGGCCGCAGTAGACGTCGCGTGATCCACCCGCATCAATTTCAAATTTCATCAAAACCACAAAATTACCGACCAGTATCTCTTCTCAGTTGCATTGGCAAGTTGATGGAGCGCTGCATCCACAAGAATCTGTTCCACTTTCTCATTAACAAGCTAACTTCCTTCAAGTCAGGTTATATTATAAGAGACTCTACTATCAACCAACTTACTCATGTATACAACGACATGTGTAAGCACTTGACATATCTCTAAAGTTCTCAACAATATATGGCATCGCGGTATTCTATACAAGCTCTCTTCCCTTGGTATTCACGGTCCTCTTCATAAATGGTTCTCTTCCTATATATCTAATCGACACAAATGGTAGTGTATGCTAATTCCAGTTCGCAGTGGTCATCATTGAATGCCGGTGTTTCTTAGCGTTTTATTATTGGTCCGTGTCTCTTTCTTATCTTCATAAACGATATCGTTGAGGAAATTAAATCAAACATTTGTATTTTCGCCGACGACACCAGTCTCTACATTATCGTCGATGAGCCTGTCCTTTCTTCGACTATTCTAAACAACGATCTTAACACTATCCACACATGTTCAGAGAAGTATCTCGTAAACTTCAATCCGTCAAAAACTGAAACTATGTTTTTTCCCGGAAATAAAACAAACGATAACATCATCCTCTACTCATGAATGATGTTTCACTCGATCCTGTCAAAGAACACACACATCTTGAACTAACACTATCTGACGACGGTAAGTGGAACTCTCAAAGCTCACAATGTATTAACAAAGCATGACAACGTATAGCCATTTTGAGATCCGTTAATTTCGCCTTAAAAGGTATTCGATGGAAGTATGTATTTCTCGTTTATTCGTCCTCTCCTTGAATATGGCGATGTTGTCTGGGATAATTGCTCGAACCAGATGGAAAATGGTTGGATGGATGGCAATTGGAATTTTTGAGGGAGTAACTAAATTATAACACTACAGTACATGTGTACTTGTTATGTTCTTGGAATCTCACCCACACCCATTAACCATTATAATTGTACTACAAATTCAGAAAGGCCATTCCAGGCCCAAACCACGCTGTGACTGAATGCATTTCTCCTAGTTTCTATTCTCGCACTCTTTTTGTATAATTTTAGAGAATGACCCCTGGTTGGCTGGTACGAGTACATTGAGAATAGCTTGTCTGTGTTAGCTTTGTCAATGTCATGCATGATTTTGTACACTTGAATCATGTCAGCCCGGGTTCTTCTATACTCGAGTGTAGGCAACGCTAGAACTTTAAGTTGTACATTTTCAATGGCTAGTATGTCCTTTTTGAAATGGGGTGACCATATTACGGAAGCATACTCAAGATGTGGTATAACCAGGGATTTATGCAATGCCCGAAACATTTCTTTGTTCATGAAGGTAACACTTTTGAAAATGAGTCCTATGTTTCTGTTGGCCTTATTTACTTGTTCACTGATGTGAGAGTCAAATTTCATATCGTCTTGAAACGTTACCCCTAAATTCTTCTCTTTAGTTATTGTTGTGATAGTTGTTCTAGTGCCCTCACTATCCACCATGTTGTACCCATTCTCATTTTCGAGTTTACTGCCTATACATGCATGTGTTTACACATTTTTTACATTGAATATCATTTGCATCCATCCATCCATTAACATCCATCCACCCATCCATCCATCAATGTGTCTATCTTCTTCTCTCCACCTCCCTCTCTCTGTCTCTAAGCCGCAGATCGGGAATGGAGTACGTCTGATGACGAATCGAATACGACCATAGAAACGTAATATCATTCCGCAGCAGAAGCTATATCTTAATGTTTACAATTATATTATTTATATTTGATTTTCTATTTTGACAACGAATATTTTTGCATTTATGCTTTAAAGTATGTGCTTTCCTTAAAATTAAAATGCTTTTTAACAATAAATAAATCGATAAATGCTAGGAACTACATTTTAAGTTTTTTGTTTGTAAATAGTCTGTAAACAATATGGCTGACTTGTAAGGTGCATGTTGATGGAAGTCCAAGAACACTTGGATATTCATACATAACCAACGTTTAATTCATACAAACATTGGCAATATACATTGAATAATGGACACCAGTATACGATCACTTCTGGTTGCTGCGCAAAAGACAATAGGTGAGGGTTTACACACATAAATTAAACAAAACTGTTTTGTGTCATTAGTTTTCGTGGATGTTAAACTGTTAGCGTACAGTAGCGTAACCATTTGTCGGGAGTACCCCCGCGTCGGGAATTTTCGTAAACCACATTTGTCTGTAATCACGGAAACCGGACATTTTTTTGCAGAAGACCCCTATCTGTCAAATGGAGAAAAATATTCCACATCGCCCTTGGTCATGTAAGGTTTTAATCAAAATTATTAGAATACCTTCAAAAATTATGTTGTATTTCAGCTATTCCCACTTTTGTCCACTCATAAACATCATTATTGAAAAAGATTTACAAAGCATGGTTCTGTCGGTCTGCGTCACTGGATTCTTTAGCCATTTTGAGAAGTCAATGTCGTGTAAACACAGACTGGTAGCTGTCAAATTACCAAAATAGAGCTTCTCATTATACTGGGGGTCTTACAGTACAGTGGATATACCTAGGTTCTGGATAATAAGCCTTCGTTGGCCAGTTACTAGAGCTATGAGCATATAAAAACAATTATTCAAAACTTTTTAAAACAATAAACTTATCGTAAAAGTGATGTGAAACCAGATTGATCTAAAAATCGCGCTTGTTTCCATGTCGTCCATTTTGTTAACGTATCATCCAGGCGCTTGTAGAAAATAGACTGTGACCTTAGAGTCTGTATTTTTGTTGTCGGATTATACTCGTCCTGTATTGCGGCGCACCATCGGATCAGTGTAAAAAATGGTGATCTAAATTATCAGAGGAGTGTACAGTAAACAATTTTCCACCATTTCCTTTGCCAGTCATAAATGACAATAATATTATCACAAGGCTAATAATCATAATGCAAGATGCTTTCAGATCACGTTTAATTTTCATTTGTGGTACATGCTATTTTACCATATTCTTTATGGTGCACACTACAGGCAGGATTTATACCAACAACAAGATAATAACAATCTACAAACTGTAGACTATTATTCTGAGCATTTTTATTATCAACAGAACAATAAATTCTATTAAAAACACAGAGTTTATATCTACATCTGTGTAATCAAATATAATTCTGTGTTACTGTTAGTTTTGTATTGTTTTTCATATAAGACCCCCCCAGTATAATGAGAAGCAGACTGACAAAAGCATGCTTTGTAAATCTTTTTGAATAATGATGTTTATGAGTGGATAAAAGTGGGAATAGTTGAAATACAACATTTTGAAGGTATTCTAACAAATTTGATTAAAACTTTACATGACCAAGGGCGTTGTGGAACATTTTACTCCATTTGACAGATAAGTGTCTTCTGCAAAAAATGTCAGGGAAAAATATCGTGTAATTTTCTGTGAATAGTGACAAATGCGGTTTACGAAAATTCCCGACGCGGGGGTAATCCCGACAAATGGTTACGCTACTGTAGCGTAACCATTTGTCGGGATTACCCTCGCGTCGGGAATTTTCGTAAACCGCATTTGTCACTAATCACGGAAACTTTCATTGTCAGTTTCCCGGACATTTTTTGCAGAAGACACCTATCTGTCAAATGGAGAAAAATATTCCACATCGCCCTTGGTCATTACCTTGGTTTAATCAAGGTTTTAATCAAAATTGTTAGAATACCTTCAAAATGTTGTATTTCAGCTATTCCCACTTTTGTCCACTCAGAAACATCATTATTGAAATAGATTTACAAAGCATGCTTCTGTCAGTCTGCGTCACTGGATTCTTTAGCCTTTTTGAGCAATCAATGTCATGTAAATACAGACTGGTAGCTGTCCAATTACCAGAAGAGAGCTTCTCATTATACTGGGGGGTCTTATATGAAAAACAATAAAAAAACTAACACAGAATTATATTTGATTACACAGATGTAGATATAAACTCCGTGTTTTTAATATAATTTATTGTTCTGTTGATTATAAAAATGCTCAGAATAATATTCTACAGTTTGTAGATTGTTATTATCTTGTTGTTGGTATATATCCTGCCTGTAGTGTGCAATTTAATGAATATGGTAAAATAGCATGTACCACAAATGAAAATTAAACGTGATCTGAAAGCATCTTGCAGTATGATTATTAGCCTTGTGATAATATTATTGTCATTTATTGACTGGCAATGGAAATGGTGGAAAATTGTTTACTGTACACTCCTCTGATAATTTAGATAACAATTTTTCACTCTGATCCGATGGTGCGCCACACTACAGGATGAGAATAACCAAACAACAAAAATCCAGAGTCTAAGGTCACAGTCTATTTTCTACAAGCGCCTGGATGATACATTAACAAAATGGACGACATGGAAACAAGCAGCACTTTTTATACGACCGTTTTTAAAAAAACGGTACGTATTATGTTTTACCGCACGGCGGTGGGGGGGGTGGGGGCGGGCGGTTTGGGCGGCTGAAGAAAAAGCGCATAGTTCGTGTACACAACTCCTCCGAAACCGTTCAGTCGATCGATCTGAAACTATACACACGTCTTCTACACATATTGAAGATGTGCACCTTGGTATTTTTATGCCGAAAAAATGTTTTTTAACAAAAATATCGCCTTTTTAACTTAGCCATTTTTCTTCATTTCTATATACGGTACAGAGTTTGTGTACACAACTCCTCCGAAACCTTTCAGTCGATCGATCTGAAACTTTGCACACGTCTTCTACACATATTGAAGATGTGCACCTTGGTGTTTTTATGGTGAAAACGTATTTTTTAACAAAAATATCACCTTTTTAACTTAGCCATTTTTTCTACATTATTGTATCCAATTCTATATACGGTACAGAGTTTGTGTACACAACTCCTCCGACACCGTTCAGTAGATCGTTCTGAAACTATACACACGTCTTCTATGCATATTGAAGATGTGCACCTTGGTGTTTTTATGCCGAAAATATATTTTTTAAGAAAAATATCACCTTTTTAACTTCGCCATTTTTTCTACATTTTTCTATACAATTCTATATACGGTACAGAGTTTGTGTACACAACTCCCACGAAACCGTTCAGTCGATCGTTCTGAAACTATACACACGTCTTCTACACATATTGAAGATGTGCACCTTGGTGTGTTTATGCGGAAAAAATATTTTTTAACAAAAATATCACCTTTTTAACTTAGGCATTTTTTCTATACAATTCTATATACGGTACAGAGTTTGTGTACACAACTCCTCCGAAACCGTTCAGTCGATCGTTCTGAAACTATACACACGTCTTCTACACATATTGAAGATGTGCGCCTTGGTGTTTTTATGGCGAAAAAATCTTTTTTAACAAAAATATCGCCTTTTTAACTTAGCCATTTTTTCTACATTTTTATATGCAATTCTATATACAATACAGAGTTTGTGTACACAACTCCTCCGAAACTGATCAGTCGATCGTTCTGAAACTATACACATGTCTTCTACACATATTGAAGATGTGCACCTTGGTGTTTTTATGCCGAAAAAATATGTTTTAACAAACAAATATATCACATTTTTAACTTAGCCATTTTTTCTACATTTTTTTATGCAATTCTATATACGGTACAGAGTTTGTGTACACAACTCCTCCGAAACCGTTCAGTCGATCGTTCTGAAACTGTACACACGTCTTCTACATATATTGAAGATGTGCACCTTGGTGTTTTTATGGCGAAAAAATATTTTTTAACAAAAATATCACCTTTTTAACTTAGCCATTTTTTCTACATTATTGTATCCAATTCCCTATCATTTCTACTTTACACTCTACTTTTCTATCTCTGCCTAAATTAGTATACATGTTTAGCATAACGAGATGAAGAAATAATGCTATAGACTTTAAAATTCTCATTAATGTTTCTTGCCTTGGTGACAGCTTCACATTTCTGCATCTTCGCTGTCTGGCCCATATTCGACGGGCGTATTTTGTGGCTTGCGGCACTCTTGTTACTCTGATCCGATGGTGTGCCACACTACAGGATGAGAATAACCCAACAACAAAAATCCAGAGTCAAAGTCTATTTTCTACAAGTGCCTGGATGATACGTTAACAAAATGGACGACATAGAAACAAGCAGGACTTTTAGATAAATCTGGTTTCACAGCACTTTTACAATAAATTTATTGTTTTAAAAAGTT
Source organism: Conchocele bisecta (assembly GCA_029237695.1). Taxonomy (NCBI): domain Eukaryota; kingdom Metazoa; phylum Mollusca; class Bivalvia; order Lucinida; family Thyasiridae; genus Conchocele; species Conchocele bisecta. The sequence goes on along the minus strand of CM055272.1, from coordinate 91,249,480 downwards.
TTGAATAATTGTTTTTGTATGCTTATAGCTCAAGTAACTGGCCAACGAAGGCTTATTATCCAGAACCTAGGTATATCCACTGTACAGAGGAGTGAAGGTCCTTTTTGTAAACCCCGCAACAAGCTATGGTTGTAGGGTAGTTGGGTGTGATGGAATTAGTAGTAGATTTCAGCGAAATTTCAAAGTATACTTTGCTAGTAAAGTATACTTTGAAGGAGTAATCATTTATTTTTCCCAAAATGTATCGCCAATCCCCCCATGTTCAGGGCTCCGGTAAGTTCGTGGCCATTGTGAAATCAGTTACGTCATACATGTAACTCGTCGCGCGCGAGATTTCGATCTGTAAACACGGAAGAAGTCCTCACAGCTGTCACTGAACTTTGACAACCCAGAAAATGCGATTCAAGCAGGTAAGAACGTTCCAACTGGAACTTTCTCCATTTTCATGTTTTCTCACTATTTCCATTCATATACCATCTTTATAACCCCTAAATAACCCAAAAATAATAAATGTAATTTGACAGTCTGGGACCCAGCTCATGCGTAGCGTCCATGTATATAGGTCACGCACTTGCAACTTCCGGTTTAAGGCCAATGGTATTTTTTTCCTGGTTTTTAGCTCGACTATTCGAAGAATAAGTAGAGCTTATGTTGTCACCCCGGCATCGGCGTCACCGTCACGCCTTGGTTAAGGTTTTTAGTCAACCTTGTATATGGAATACTACTGGCCCTACACCCACCATACTTGCACAACTTCATCTCCTAGTGATGTACATCAATAACCCCTAATCTATATTTGACCTTGACCTACATTTTCTCTTGAATTACTTAGTTAATTCCCCTTGGTTAAGGTTTTTAGTCAACCTTGGTTAAGGTTTTTAGTCAAGCTTGTACATGGAATACTATTGTGCATACAGACACCATACTTGGACAACCTTTTCTCATAGGGTTGTACATCAATAACCCCTGGTCTATATTTGACCTTGACCTACATTTCCTCTTCAATTACTTAGTTAATTCCCCTTGGTTAAGGTTTTTAGTCAAGCTTGTATATGGAATACTCCTGGCCCTACACCCACCATACTTGGACAACTTCATCTCCTAGGGATGTACATCAGTAACCCCTGATCTATATTTGACCTTGACCTACATTTCCTCTTGAATTACTTACTTAATTCTCTTTGGTTAAGGTTTTTAGTCAACCTTGTAGATGGAATACTCCTGGCCCTACACCAACCATACTTGGACAACTTTATCTCCTAGTGATGTACATCAACAACCCCTGACCTATATTTGACCTTGACCTACATTTAACCTTGACTTACCTAGTTAATTCCCCTTGGTTAAGGTTTTTAGTCAACCTTGGTTAAGGTTTTTAGTCAAGCTTGTACATGGAATACTATTGTGCATACAGACACCATACTTGGACAACCTTTTCTCATAGGGATGTACATCAATAACCCCTGATCTATATTTGACCTTGACCTACATTTCCTCTTCAATTACTTAGTTAATTCTCCTTGGTTAAGGTTTTTAGTCAAGCTTGTATATGGAATACTCCAGGCCCTACACCCACCATACTTGGACAACTTCATCTCCTAGGGATGTACATCAATAACCCTTGATCTATGTTTGACCTTCACCTACATTTGACCTTCACCTACATTTCCTCTTGAATTACTTAGTTAATTCTCTTTCGTTAAGGTTTTTAGTCAAGCTTGTAGATGGAATACTCCTGGCCCTACACCAACCATACTTGGACAACTTTATCTCCTAATGATGTACATCAACAACCCCTGACCTATATTTGACCTTGACCTACATTAACCTTGAATTATCTAGTTAATTCCCCTTGGTTAAGGTTTTTAGTCAACCTTGGTTAAGGTTTTTAGTCAAGCTTGTACATGGAATACTATTGTGCATACAGACACCATACTTGGACAACCTTTTCTCATAGGGATGTACATCAATAACCCCTGATCTATATTTGACATTGACCTACATTTCCTCTTCAATTACTTAGTTAATTCCCCTTGGTTAAGGTTTTTAGTCAAGCTTGTATATGTAATACTCCTGGCCCTACACCCACCATACTTGAACAACTTCATCTCCTAGGGATGTACATCAGTAACCCCTGATCTATATTTGACCTTGACCTACATTTCCTCTTGAATTACTTAACCTTGTAGATGGAATACTCCTGGCCCTACACCAACTATACTTGGACAACTTTATCTCCTAGTGATGTACATCAACAACCCCTGACCTATGTTTGACCTTGACCTACATTTAACCTTGAATTATCTAGTTAATTCCCCTTGGTTACGGTTTTTAGTCAACCTTGCTTAAGGTTTTTAGTCAAGCTTGTACATGGAATACTATTGTGCATACAGACACCATACTTGGACAACCTTTTCTCATAGGGATGTACATCAATAACCCCTGATATCTATATTTGACCTTGACCTACATTTCCTCTTCAATTACTTACTTAATTCTCTGTGGTTAAGGTTTTTAGTCAAGCTTGTATATGGAATACTCCTGGCCCTACACCCACCATACTTGGACAACTTTATCTCCTAGGGATGTACATCAATAACCCTTGATCTATTTTTGACCTTGACCTACATTTGACCTTGACCTACATTTCTTCTTGAATTACTTAGTTAATTCTCTTTCTTGAAGGTTTTTAGTCAAGCTTGCAGATGGAATACTCCTGGCCCTACACCAACCATACTTGGACAACTTTATCTCCTAGTGATGTACATCAACAACCCCTGACCTATATTTGACTTTGACCTACATTTAACCTTACTTAGTTAATTCGCCTTGGTTAAGGTTTTTAGTCAACCTTGTTAAGGTTTTTAGTCAAGCTTTCTACATGGAATACTATTGTGCATATAGACACCATACTTGGACAACCTTTTCTCATAGCGATGTACATCAATAACCCCTGATCTATATTTGACCTTGACCTACATTTCCTCTTGAATTACTTAGTTAATTCCCCTTGGTTAATGTTTTTAGTCAAGCTTGTATATGGAATACTACTGGCCCAAGACCCACCATACTTGGACAACTTCATCTCCTAGTGATGTACATCAACAACCCCTGATATATATTTCACCTTGACCTATAGTTCCTCTTCAATTACTTAATTAAGTCACCTTGGTTAAGGTTTTTAGTCAACCTTGGTTAAGGTTTTTACTCAAGCTTGTACATGGAATACTATTGTGCATACTTGGACAACCTTTTCTCATAGGGATGTACATCAGTAACCCCTGATCTATATTTGAGCTTCACCTACATTTCCTCTTCAATTACTTAGTTAATTCTCTTTGGTTAAGGTTTGTAGTCAACCTTGTAGATGGAATACTCCTGGCCCATGCTTGGACAACTTCATCTCCTAGTGATGTACATCAACAACCCCTGACCTATATTTCACCTTGACCTACATTTAACCTTGAATTAATTAGTTAATCCCCCTTGGTTAAGGTTTTTAGTCAACCTTGGTTAAGGTTTTTAGTCAAGCTTGTATATGGAATACTATTGTGCATACAGACACCATACATAACTTTTTATCATAGGGATGTACATCAATAACCCCTGACCTATATTTTACCTTCACCTACATTTAACCTTGAATTACTTGGTTAATGTTTATAGTCAAGCTTGTATATGGAATACTCCTGGGCCTACATCAACCATTCTTGGACAACTTCATCTCCTGGTGATGTACATCAATAATCCCTGACCTATATTTGACCTTGACCTACTTTTATCCTTGGATTACTTAGTTATTTCCCCTTGGTTAAGGTTTTTAGTCAAGCTTGTATATGGAATAATCCTGGGCCTACAGCAACGATACTTGGAAAACTTCATCTTCTAGTGATGTACATCAATAACCCCTGACCTATATCTGTCATTGACCTACATTTAACCTTGAATTATTTAATATAATTACTTACTTAATTTCCCTTGGTTAAGTTTTTTAGTCAACCTTGGTTAAGGTTTTTATGCAGGCCGCAGCCACCTTGTTTGTCAAGCTATGTGTACATCGACAACCCTCGTAGTCGAGCTATGCTGTTCTCCTACAGCTCTTGTTTGTACTCGGTGTCACTAGTTCTTTTTATCAAATTTAGTGTGTTTTATGTGTATTTTTCAGATAACTCCACTTCATTTGAAGACGAAGTATAGGTGCTACTCCCAAACTGCCCTCCATAAAGCATACACAAATGTCATAGAGCAAGGCCTGCCAGTCCAGAGAGCATCACAGATGTATGCAGTACCTGAACAGACTCTCAGAGATAGAGTAAATAGTAAAATTGACATTGAATATGTCGCCACAGGTAGAGAGCCTGTATTGTCAATGTTTGATGAAACGAAACTGGTCGGTCACTTAAAGACTATGGCCGATTATGGATATGGCATTATGGGTATGGCTATACACGCCAGGAGACAGCAGATATCGCCTCTGAATATGCAACTCAACTTGGAAAGCTGTCAATAGATCAGCCCCTGACTATCAGATGGATGGAGGGATTTTTTAAAAGATGGCCAGAGATGAAAGTGTTGAAGCCGAGGGCATTGGAACATGTTGGGGCTAAAGCAGCAAATGGAAAGGCAGTTGACAGTTATTTTGAGAATCTGCATAGTACCTTAGTGAAGCATGATCTTCTGGATAAGCCCCATTTAATTTAAAATGTGGATGAAAAGGGAATAAGCATTGAACACAAACCACCATACATACATTAGTCGCGAGTACATGTCCACCAGCCATTACTTCAGGGAGAGGAAAAAACATAACAATAATTGGTTGTGGTAGTGCCGCGGGTGTAGCTGTTCCACCATTCTTCGTGTTTCCTGGGAAACGGATGATGCCAGATCTGTTGAGTGGAGCCTCTCCGGGTGCAAGTGGTGTAGTCAGTGAATCGGGTTGGTCAAACAGTGAAATATTTCGCCAATACCTAGAGAACCACTTCATTAAATTCATGCCTGGTCGGACTGATGAGAGTGTGCTGCTTCTATTAGATGGGCATAAGTCACATGTTTCTGTGGATCTTGTTGAATGGGCAAAGACAAAAAACATTATTATATTTGTCCTCCCAGCGCACACTTTGCATATTCTACTACCCCTTGATGTTGCCTGTTACAGTCCTTTCCAACGGCTATATAATGACCAGTGCCACAAGTACATGCGTATGACAGCAGCTACAGTAACCAGGTATAATGTCTGTGAACTGGCCTGTAATACTTACACGAAAGCGCTATACCCGCAAAATCTCCAAGCTGGATTTACGAAAGCTGGAATATACCCATTCAATCGCAGCGCTGTAGACCCCAAGCATATTCTGCCCTCTACAGTGTTTAATGATGATGAAAGTGTTGATGTTGAATGCAATGGTGTTGTGGAGGCATGTGAACCAGCAATTAGTTGTTTACAAAGGAGAGAAGATGAACTGAGAAAGGTGAAAAGTCATGCAAAAGTAAAACCAGTAAGGAAAACAATGAGTAAGATTGTCTCCGGCCAGGACCTAACCAATGAAATGGTAATGGACAAAATGAAAACACATGAATCCGGACAAAAAAAGTCCACACCAAAACGACCCATGGAATCAGTGCGATCATCAAACCAAAAAAATCCAGAAAAAAAGTAAATGTACAGTAGAACCACAATCAGAACCCTCTCGTCTAGTGCTAGACTGCAGTAGTTCCGATTCAGAAATTGAAATGGGCGAAGATGACCTATGCTGTGTATGCAAGAGGTGGAGGCCGGAACACATGACTTGGAAACTGGAGTTTGTAAAGTGGGTACAATGTGATGGTGTAGGCAGAGACAATATCCAATGCAACCATTGGACCCATTTGGGGTACTATAGTGGAACGGCATTTGTGAGGAGGCATGGGAAGTTCTACTGTCCTCATTGCAGTCATGAAGAGTAGTGCCCAAAATCTTATTTAATATTATTTAATAAAAAAAAAAGTTTATTAATTACATAAATGGCTAAACAATCCAGTGACGCAGACTGAGAGAACCATGCTTTGTAAATCTTTTTCAATAATGATATTTATGAGTGGACAAAAGTGGGAATAGCTGAAATACAACATTTTGAAGGTATTCTAACAATGTTGATTAAAACGTTTCATGACCAAGGGCCAATGTGGAATATTTTTCTCCATTTGACAGATAGGTGTCTTCTGCAAAAAATGTCCGGGAAACTGACCGTGAAAGTTTCCGTCAATAGAGACAAATGCGGTTTACGAAAATTCCCGACGCGGGGGTAATCCCGACAAATGGTTACACTACTGTACCTACATGTAGGTTCTGGATAATAAGCCTTCGTTGGCCAGTTACTAGAGCTATAAGCATACAAAAACAATTATTCAGAACTTTTTAAAACAATAAACTTATCGTAAAAGTGCTATGAAACCAGATTTATCTAAAAGTCTTGCTTGTTTCCATGTCGTCCATTTTGTTAACGTATCATCCAGGCGCTTGTAGAAAATAGACTGTGACCTTATAGACTCTGGATTTTTGATGTTGGGTTATTCTCATCCTGTATTGTGGCTCACCATCGGGTCAGAGTAAAAATGGTTACCGGTATCTAAATTATCAGAGGAGTGTACAGTAAACAATTTTCCACCATTTCCTTTGCCAGTCATAAATTACAATAATATTATCATAATAATCATAATGCAAGATGCTTTCAGATCACGTTTAATTTTCAGTTGTGGTACATGCTATTTTACCATATTCATTAAATTGCACACTACAGGCAGGATTTATACCAACAACAAGATAATAACAATCTACAAACTGTAGCATATTATTCTGAGCATTTTTTATAATCAACAGAACAATAAATTCTATTAAAATCACAGAGTTTACATCTGTGTAATCAAATATAATTCTGTGTTAGTTTTTGTTATTGTTTTTCATATAAGACCCCCCAGTATAATGAGAAGCTTTATTCTGGTAATTTGACAGCTACCAGTCTGTGTTTACATGACCTTGGCTGCTCAAAATGGCTAAAGAATCCAGTGACGCAGACTGATAGAACCATGCTTTGTAAATCTGTTCGAATAATTATGTTTATGAGTGGACAAAAGTGGGAATAGCTGAAATACAACATTTTGAAGGTATTCTAACAATTTTGATTAAAACCTTACTAGACCAAGGGCGATGTGGAATAATTTTCTCCATTTGACAGATAGGTGTCTTCTGCAAAAAATGTCCTGGAAACTGACCGTGAACATTTCCGTGATTAGTGACAAATGCAGTTTACGAAAATTCCCGATGCGGGGGTAATCCTGACAAATGGTTACGCTACTGTATTCTCCCCAATTCTCATTGAAAACAAGTGAATAAGCATATTCTAAGAATAGTGTTGGTTGAACATTATTTTAAAAAAGGTATTTTAAGTTGTTTCCCACGGTTTTCTAAGTTACAGTTACATACAATTGTGATTTACCCACTATTTTGTGATTTATTTTCTACACACTTCCTTAATATGAAGAGGGTCTGTTCACAAATTATGCATAAAATGTGATATGTTGATTTCTAGGTGAATCTGGACTTCACCGTATTTAAATTTGATGCATCTAGGCAGCAACACTTCTTTATTGTATGAGTGATCAAGGAATGTCACTCAAATGTGCAAAAAGTTGTAGGGCACAAATCTGATAGAAGTTTCAAGATCAATTAGGTGACTTGGGTGGGATATTTCTATGGACTCAAAGACTTGCATAAACACCAATTTTGGCGAATTCCTTATGTGCACTCATAGTCAAGTGTTTGATCTTTATGTTGATGTATACATTTTCGGGAATTCTATAATCAGAATATAACACACAATATGAATTTATGTGCTTAGGGGCACGGATCCATGAGAGTAGTGACTATATCATATAAAAGTAACAACTGCATATATTTGATGATTAAAAGTATGCACAATTATTATACTGAATGGCTGTGATAATGTAATAAATTCAGTATAATAAAAATTAATAAATTTATCCGTAAATTTCCCCCTCAAAGTTGGTGAAATAGGTTACAGATTGTCCGTCCGTGCAAATTGTCCATTTGTGCATGTGTGTTTGTATCGATTACAAAACTTAACGTAGCGGGTATATTTCATGACCTTGAAGTTTTTGTTATTGCATTCCTCTGACCATCCTCTGACCATCCTCTATCTCAGATGATTTCTTAACTATGTATGTCACATGACCAGTTTCAGAGCTATTGCCCTTTGATTTTCTGATCAGCTGAGCTTTTCTCAATGTTAAAGTTGTGTTTGCTTCGGGGAGCATCTGCCAATTTTACCGACTTTTTATTTTACCTGGTTTACTGTTAATCTGACTCTAAATAAGACTATTATTGTAATACAGTTGTCGATTATCTGTGTCCTATGTCTGACTGTTTGGAAGTTACTGTAAGCCATATTTGTCGAGATTATGGCTAATAATTATTTTCAGGTCAAGAAAAAAACCCAGCACTACTACAGGCATACAGTTTGTTACGCAATGTGGCTGAGACCAAGCCAGCGGTGGATACACCAGAATCCTTCAGTCCCGACTTGTACGTCCTCTGTGCGGAAATTGCGTTCCAGGTATTGTGTCAATAAATGTGGCTGTGACTGGAGCTTATGGGTTTTGCAACTACTATAGAGCCAGTTCAACATCAGGATGTGCATTGTTCACCATTCCATCAATGAAACACCCACCATGCTTTTAATAAGCAATACATATCGTTGTCAGGCTGCAGGAGATAGTTGCGATGGTAACTCTTGCAATCTACTCCTGTACCATCCGTAGGCAGAGTTATGATTCCACTCATAGGATTCCTTTGCAGAATAGTGAATCAGATCTGATTCGCACTTTAGCAGTTAATTATACCCCCCGCAACGAGTTGTGGTGGGGGGGGGGTGGGGTATACTGGAGTCATGTTGTCCGTGCGTGTGCATCCGTCACTAAATTTAACATCCTTCATCTAAAATGCTTAATATTTCACACATGCATTCCTGTAAGGCTCTACTACCATGCTGCGCCAAATCCACGACCGTCAAACTCCCGCTTCCGATCATAGGTCAAGGTCAAATACTTGGTCTCTTTACAAAACTTAACATCAGAGAAATAAGTTACAACTTCTATTTCCTTCATTGAAAATTCTTAATATTTCACTTGTGCATTCCTCTAAGGTTGTACATGTACTATTGTGCTGTGACAAATCCACGACCATCCAGGCCCCGCTGATCCCAAGGTCAAGGTCACATACTTGGTCTCTTTACAAAACTTTACATCAGAGAAATATGTTATAACTTCTATTTCTTTCATCGAAATTTCTTAATATTTCATGCATGCATTCCTCTAAGGCTCTACTATCATGCTGTGACAAATCCCCGCTGATGTCGAGGTCAAGGTCACATAGTCTCTTTACAAAGCTAACCATCAGATAAATCTGTTATAACTTCTATTTCCTTTCTCGGATCTGCTTCACATTTCGCACACGCATTGCTCCATTGGACCTCTACCACCCTGTGACAAATTCACGTTCGTGCCGCCCCTGCTAAGTCCAGAGTCAAGGTCACAAGCCCACACACTTGGATTTTTTTTACATATTTAGGGGTACCTGGGCCCACGCAGGGGGTATTCCATAAGCCTCGCTTACTGACCAATCTAGTTGTGACCAGGGTTCCCACTGGTCCTTAAATTCCTGGAAAGTCATGGAATTTTGAAAAATGGATTCCAGGCCTGGAAAGTCATGGAATTTGCCTCTTTTTCTGAAAAGGTCATTGAAAGTCATGGAATTTGGATTCCAGTCCAATTATTGGTGTTATTGAGCAAAGTTCAGTGCAATTTCGTGATTTCGAGCCAAACAATTTGATGTGGTAAGGGCACCTGGCACCAAATCAGGATTTTGAAAATTCAGAACTGAAGTACTACATGAAACGGTGTCGAGCCTGGAATACACTTGTATTGGGGAGAGAAGTAACTCCCCAACACAAGTGTATTCCAGGCTCGACACCGTTTCATCAGCATCATCCATGCAAATATATTGGGTCCTTGAATTTCAAAAACAGGTCCTTGAAAGTCATGGAAAAGTCATGGAATTTGATCTTCCCAAAAGAGTGGGAACCCTGTGTGACATATTTGAGATATTTTCCATCTGAAAAAAAATATATTAGTATTATAAAAGTAATACAAACCAATTATTCTGAAACAATTTTTACCGTTGTAGAAGGTTAAGAAAATTATTTTTTTGCATTTACAGAAAATGGACCCGTCTTAACTTTTACATGTTGAATTTGGCTGCCACTGACAGGGTCACTTGTCGATTCTAGCTTAAATTTACTTTATCGGGTCATCTACATATGTAAATTTATGTCATAATTACTATTTAGTGCGAATCAGATCTGATTCGCTATTCTGCAGAGGAATCCTATGAGTGGAATGGTAACTCTGCCTACGGACGGTATGGGAGTAGATTGCCAGAGTTACCTTCGCTACTATGCAGGAGCATGCTATTTTATTAGGAGCTGCGTTCGTAAGATCTATATTTCCAGTTATAGCCACAAATAATTGTTTTATGTACCATTCCAGTGCTTGAAAAATCATTTACCCAGCTCACTTAGACTGCACCTGTGATTACCACTGTTCGCTTGCCTATTTTATATTGCTTTAAAGGTACATGCCCACACAGTAGGCACAACATTTTCTTTATAGGAATTAAGTAAGTGTATAATTGTGTCACTATTCCACCCGTTCCAAAAAATATCAGTGCCCACTTTACAGATATAATCATTTAATAATATTTTTTACTGATAGTGACTCGCCGTGGTATCAGGCTATTTTCATATGCAAATGAGGCATGATATGTTTTAATTATTTATACTAATTAAATGTGTAACCTGAAAAAATAATATTTTTGACAGATTATAGAATATGATCATTGCACATCAAACAATAAATACAGAAAATAAATAGTAATGTCCATTAACATTTTAAGGAAACACGGTTATCGCCCCGTTTATCAGTGTGGAATTTTTCGTCTGATATAAAATGTATAATAGTGCCAATCAATACGTGGGGTAATGGTGAATGAATGTTTATTTTGCGTCTCGGATGATGTCTCTGATATAAAGAACATTTTGTGCCTACTGTGTGGGCATGTATGTACCTTTAACCCTTAAGAGGCGGGAACCGAAAACTGTCGTCTGCTGTTGTTTCATATTTTGTCTTATTTATTCATAAAAACATGGTTTGACAGCACTTTAGAATCATTTCCCTTGGAAATGATTCTAAAGTGCAGCTAAACCATGTTTTTTGTTGAGAAATATGGAAAAATAAAAGAATCAGCAGACAACAAAATTTAATTCAACATTGTAAGGGTTAAAGCTATTTGTTCATGGTTATGGTACATATCAGAAACCAGTAAAGTATATGTATTTAAGCTAAATTATGGTAATCAATGGATGTACATGTATGTAGTTTGTATATATAATTTTCATATATATCACCAGGAAAAAAAAGTAATTTGCAGGATATGGGAATCAAACCTGTAACCCTCACTTTACCAGCTTGGCACAACACTTCGCTAATATTTAGCTGTTTATCGTGTTTGTGTTGGCTGGAAAGTCAAAGCAATGTGGAATCACTGCTTGCAGATCCATGCATATAAACTAAGCGACAGGAAGTTTAAAAATGTGTTGAAGTCAAAATTTCCAATTTTTTTATATACATGTATTTATTATATATTATTTAAGGTAAAAAATGCTCATAAGATTTAATTTCTGTCATATATTGTCTAAACCGATGTACATTTTATGGATTTTCAAATGAATTACCGTAAATGTTTGCCATGATGAGACGATGTCTCTTGTTCAATAGCCACATGTCCATGGTCAAGGTCACACTTAGAGATAAAAAATACTCATGAGATTTTGTCTCTGCTCTATATCTTCTAAACCGATACATGAATTTTCAAATGATTTTCCACAAATGTTTGCAGGCATGAGCATTTTCCTTCTTTAGGCTGATTTCAGACTTTTTTTCATGATGTGAAATTTCAAACCGTTTCACATTTTGTCTGATCTGCTAAAATATTATACATTTGCAAGTGTGTACGGGGCATCAGCCTTTTTATGCCCTACCATGATAGTGGAGGGGGCATTTAGTGTTACCCTTGTCCATCCTTCCGTCCATCACCAACCTTGTGACTCGTAAAACTTTTAAACTGTAATAGCTACAGTCCTGAAACACTAGGTACATGTATGTAGCTTCTTTATGATGAGTAGATGCGCAAAGTTTATTTTAATTTTTTATTCGACCTCTGGTAATGGATTATCTCCCCCTTTTTGACTTAGGATTTGGCAATTTTGCCTTGTGATTCGCAAAACTTTTAAACCGTAATAGCTACAGATCTGAAACTCGGTATGTAGCTTCCTTATGATGAGTAAATGCGCAAAGTTTATTTCAATTTTTATTCGACCCCCAGTCATGGATTATCTCCCTCTTTTCAACTCAAAATTTGGCAATTTTGCCTTGTGATTCATAAAACTTTTAAACCGTAACAGCTACAGTCCTGAAACTCTGTATGTAACTTCCTTATGATGAGTAGATGCGCAAAGTTTATTTCAATTTTTTATTTGACCCCCGGTCATGGATTATCTCCCTATTTTCCACTTAGAATTTGACAATGTTGCCTTGTGATTCGTAAACTTTTAAACCATAATAGCTACAGACCTAAAACACGGTATGTAGCTTCCTTATGATGAGTAGATGCGCAAAGTTTATTTTAATTTTTTATTCGACCCCCGGTCATGGATTATCTCACCCTTTTCGACTTAGAATTTTGCCTTGTGATTTGTAAAACTTTTAAACCATATGCTAATAGTTACATACCTGAAACTTGATATGTAGCTTCCTTATGATGAGTAGATGCGCACAGTTCATTTGGTTGTTGATTCGACAACCAGGTCATGGATTATATCCCCTTTTGTACTTGGAATTTTGCCTCATTTATTATCAAAGCGATATGCGGGGCATCCGTGTTCTAGTTTTCAGATGATTTCTGACTTTTTTTGCTGAAGGTGGCTTTCATCCCTGTATTTGCCATGATGAGGCGATGTGACACGTTCAATACCGACGTACATGCATTAATGGTCAAGGTCACACTTAGAGGTCAAAGGTTAATAATGCTCATGAGATTTTATCTGCTCTATATCTTCTAAACAAGTGAATGGATTTCATCAAATGATTTTCCACAAATGTTTGCCATGATAAGACGTGTGTCACATTCAATACCCATGTGCATGCGACCAAGGTCAAGGTCACACTTAGAGGTCAAAAGTCAAAAATGCTCATGAGTTTTGTTTCTGCCCATTATCTTCTAAGCTGATCAATGGATTTTCAAATGTTTTTCCACAAATGTTTGCCATGATGAGATGACGGGTCACGCTCAATACCCACGTGCATGCGTCCTGAGTCAAGGTCACACTTTCAGGTCAAAGGTGAAAAATACTAATGAGATTGTGTTTCCGCTCTATACCTTGGAAACCGATGAATGGATTTTCAATTGATTTGACACAAATGTTTGCCATGCTGAGATGATGTGTCTCGTTCAATACCCATGTGCATATGTCCAAGTTTAAGGTCTTGTTTAGAGGTCAAAAGTCAAAATTGCTCTAAACCTTTTCAAACGGCGCCAAAATAAGAAATCACTAAAGAGCCACTTGACCAATTTGTGGAATATGTCACATTTTGCTAGTTTTATTATCCTTATAGTGATAGATCATACTGTTGTATAGAATGTATAAATATTGATTGAATACCATCATTTGTTTTAATGATATCAAATATAGTACCATTTATCCATACCACAACTGTGCACAACTAGCTTTTTTTTGTTCACCTGGACTAATTGGTCTACTTTTGGTATAGTACAGGGTTCAAGCTAGCCCTCAAAATAGGGAGAAGTTTTCGCTAAAGATTTGAGAAAGTAGACCATTTAGGGAGAGAATTTTGTCCACTTCGCCTTGTAAACTGATTCCTGATACTATTTCTATATATTGCAACAATGCACTGTGATTGTTCACTCGTGTTTGTGTTACAGTATGGGATGTTGGACATGGCGCGGGAATGCCTGAAGATGTATTTCATGAAACCTCCACCTGGAAACCAATTTCTGTGCCGTGCCTATCTCTGTCAGGCCCAGCTGCTAGCTCCCGCCGCTACAAACCCGGTAATGGGAGATAATTCAATATCTATGTCAACACTACTTTCTGTTTTGCGAAATCTGCCCAAATTTTACGGCTATATAAACAATGCAAAAACAATATTTATTGGATAATATCAAATTATAGCAAAATTTTAGAATGAGCCTTCTTTTTATGTCATGAAATTTGGTCTAATATTGATTTTATTGCAAAAAAACAACAATTTCCCCATGTTAAATCCCCATAGACATCTTCACAGAGTGAAGATTATCTATGGGGGTTGAACATGGGTAAATTTTTCTAATTTCATTATTTCAGAAATAGTGGACCGACTTTCAAAATGTAACTTTTGTTTTCTTAGTTAGATCATTTCCAAGCTATCTAGCTAGATTTCAAAATCAATTTCCAATTTGTTTTTGTTTTTCGACTCGTCCTCATACCAGGTTCTTCACCTATTGTTTCCCCATGTTAAATTCCCATTGAGAACTAATTTTTCGTAATAAAATCAATATGATAATTCTTAAATTTTGATAAAATTTAATATGATGGAAAAAAATATTGTTTTTGCATTGTTTATATGACCGTAAAATTTGGGCAGGTTTCATGAAACAGACAGTAGATTGAATACTGTTGGTGTTATCGCTACACTTAAAGGAGCATAGCGAGAACAGTAAGAATGTTCTTTCTATTATCAACACATGATTCAACGCATAATTCTTATCTAAATATTGATCATATCCACTAAGATTTAGTATAATATTTGAAGTTTACATAATATGGCTCTGACTCGAGAATGACTCCGATAACTCTGGCGATAACTCTGGCTAGTGTAGATCCAGATCAGCGTGTGCATGCGCACAGTCTGATCAGGGTCTGCACTGCTCGGTATTTAGTCAATAAATCCACCGTTTTACTTGTAACAAACAATATAGATCCATATCATGCTGATGTGCCAGCTGATCAGGAGCTACACTGGTCACAAATACCATAAGCCCCATTTCTCCAGTCACAACCCGATTGTGAAATGGGGCATATGGGATTTCTGTTCAGCCTAGCTCCTGATCCAAGTTGCGTGATCACGTGGTTACAACAACAACACCAACAACAACAACAACAACAACAACGGCTGAACGTGTTGAAAGCTCGCCCACTCCAAAGTAAGTGCTATTTTCCTTAATATGCAATTGATTTTGATAAAATATGGCGCAGCAAACGCGTCTTCATGAACTGCATTTGGTAGTCCAGGGAGTTCGGCACTGACTTATGTCATTTTTTCAAAGAATAGATTTCTGTGTCAGTAAATACGGAAATCGATTCTTCGCAAAAACAACATAAGTTTGGGCCAAAATGCAGCTTAACAAGACCAGTTTGATGCGCCATATTTCGTCAAAATTTGTTACGTAATAAGGACATTATAAAAGAATACATACTTTGAATCGGATGGATTCTAGAAGTTTCAGTACTTGTTGTTGTTGTTGTAACCACGTAATCATACACCTTGGATACAGACTTATAAAGACGTGCTAGATAGTTGATGTTTGTCAGAAGCTAGATTGGTGTTCCACTGACTAAATGCATGGCAAACAGAGCTCCGATAAGACTGCACATTTATCGAGGCTGATCTGGGACTACCCTAGTTGTATAACCCAGGAGCCAATTCTCTCCGGTGACAGCAAAATATCAACATATGATCTTGATTACAGAACTTGTTGAAATTGTATCACTTGCTTTTTCACAATGATTATACAATGATTCTGCCTTGTATATGTACTCCCAAAAATATAACAATGGTAGATGATAAGATATCATGATCCCATTATCATACATAATTGAGGGCTGAAGTGTTAATGCCAATGTGACCCAACCATTGGGCCACCATTTTAACCGGTGTCAAGGTCAAATAACTTTCAAGTTTGATCTTAACAGCTTTTAGATGCCATATATGTCTGCAACAGCCTGAAGGATTAACATCAGACTTCATTTGCAAGTTGATCCACATTTTCATTCCCGTGGTCCACCAATGCTGATGCATTGCCCACAGTCAAGGTTGGATGTGCATAATTTACTTTCCTTAATGACGCATGGTTGCCATGGTTACAGGACCAACTGGAGAAGGCTGTGGTGTATCTGGTGAAGGCCATTTCTTTTGCCAAGGAGAACCCCAGGTAAGACAGTAATATAGGCTAATCAACAATAATATATACAGTGAAACCTCTCTAAATCGAATACCATGTAATCATATGTGATCGTACGTTTGATGGGTTTCGTGGTCATTTATCTTGGATGGTAATGTATGTTCTTGATTGCAAAGCACACATATACGTTTTAGAATGGTCATATGCCTGATTTACAGTGCAACCTCTCTAAACCGGACACCCTGTGGTCCTCCTAGGGTGTCCGGTTTAGAGAGGTTTCACTGTATATATTTGTATGTGAGTTTGATCTGCATCAAATGTCACGTCACCCATATTTGAATGGACAAGCATTTTTCATGAGATGATCTGTCACATATTCTGTTTATAAAATTTCGGTTGCATACATTTGCAATCTACGTATAAGTTGCCCCGTGCAGGCACCGGGGCGGGATCAACTGATCCTGAGAATAGTGCTGCAGTAGCCATTGCTTGTCGTAAAAGGCGACTAAACTGGCTTAACGATTGGGTTCATACTTTCCGGAACCCACTATACCGGATTTGGCCCTCATGTACATTTTTGGCTTTCTTGTATGTGAGAGTTGAGTCGGGCTATGCCCCATATATAAAAGTAAGATTAGCGCTAATCCTATTACTTTTAGGGGATGGGATAAATGATTCTGGTGTGGCGAGGGCCTGGCACCAGATCAGGTTGTTCTAATTTCAGGACTGAATATATATTTTGATTGTAAATATTGAGTTCTGAAGTTGGGATTTACCCCCCTTGGACAGGTGGATATGGGACTCGACCCCGTTGACCCGTCTGCGTGTAGACTCCCTGAGGCTTGTACCTCTATGTCAGAAAAGCGGACGTTAAACCCTATTCACTCACTCACTCACTACGTATAAGTTATTGTTCACATATTGTATTTTTTGGGCTGCATTTAGTTCCTGAAAAATCCAATATGTGAACAATAACATACTTCTAGTTCAGCCAAATGTACAATGCAATGTCGCATCTGGGTATTGATTTTCCATTTCCGGCGAACAGTTAATCATTCAATCTGGTAATATATAGCTTTATATTGGCGTTAAGCGTTGCAATATGTGAAATAAGTGGTGCACAATGCTGCCCAGCGATTGGCTTAGAAAGTCGGGTGAACTATAAATGTATTGATGGTCAGTCAAATGTTTATAACTATCAGAAAAATAGTTTCCAAGAATATGACCTAGAATTATAACTGTTTTCTGCATAAAGTAAATGGCCACCGGCACATGATTTACTACGTCAGACTTTTGCAGCAATCAGCTCATATACTTTCATGCTATCAGAGCTCCAGATAAGCTGCATATTTGCTTAAATACGCATTTAAAATTGCCAAAAACCCAATTGAAATCAGAAGTAGCGAGTATCAAAAAGCAATACAAAATTTGTGGTACTTTTATCATGCTGCAGAAAACGATAAACAGACCACAAATATAGCATATTTTTATTATTTTCCATGAAAACACATCTTGGTATTTCATTAGAATTTTCTCCAAGGAGACAATTCTAATGAAATGCCAAGACATGTTTTAATTTTGAAGCAAACTATTCAATAATTGCTGTCTGTTGATGTGTAAACAGTAGTGTGATTTTATTTTACCGAATTAAAATTTTGAAATACCCAATTACTTCAAAACTGATGGAGTGACAATACTCAATTACTAATTCCTTATCTGGAGCATAGAGCTATTGATCTTGAATTACTGCTACATAGCATGTTTGAAAAATATGCCTTTAACATCTAGGCCACTGTGACGGTGAAATGGATACATATATTCAGCAGCTACACAGGTTGTAGGTTGTTGAAATAATGCCAGTGTCAACAGATGTATCATTTATTTTTCTTCCCACCAGATTATTTCCTGTATTTTAATGGGTTGTAGCCTAGGGGTTAGAACACCTGACTTCCAATCCAGAGGTTGTGGGTTCAAACCTCGTCCTAGGTGGGAAAAATACTAACATGGTCTGTCGGATGAGACTTAACTGTGGTCCTGTCTCTATATGACCTTGGCTGTTGCTTAGGGCTCCAGATAAGAAATTAGTAATTGAGTATTGTCACTCCATCATTTCTGAAGTAATTGGGTATTTCAAAATTTTAATTGGGTTAAATATAATCACACGACTGTTTACACATCAACAGACAAAATTAAAACATGTCTTGGCATTTCATTAGAATTGTCTCCAAGATGTGTTTTCATGGAAAATAAGACAATTATCCTATATTTGTGGTCTATTTATTGTTTTCTGCAGCATGATAAAGGTACCACAAAGATTGTTTTGCTTTTTGATACTCGCTCCTTCTGATTTCAATTGAGTTTTTGGCAATTTTAATTGGGTATTTAAGCAAATACGCAGCTTACCTGGAGCTCTGCTGTTGCTGGAACTTTAAACCCATTCACTTTTTCACTTTCCTATATTTCTCACAGGTACCATTTCCTGGTGTACAACGCGTCTGTGATCTACTGGCAGTTCTGCCGTCCGTTCCTGAAGCAGAATTTCCGCCAGTACCTCGCACGGAGTCTCCACGCGGTCGTCAAGGCTTTGGATGACATTGATGACAAGGACTTCGAGTGGCGCGCGCAGCTCATGATGTATGATACTCACTTGACTGTTGACCCTTTCAACAATGCAGACCATTTTAGCAATCTTTGCAAACAGTGTAGACCCAGATGAGCCGGCTCGAAACGAGCCGTCTCATCAGGATCTGCACTTTTTATAACCCTGGTCTTAATTGCCCCGCCATTGGTCCATCCCATCCGGGCACTGTGACTGAGAAGGTCTGCATTACGCCACCAAACACAACACTGGGCTTATAGGGCTTTTACAACCAGTGTAGATCCCGCACAGTCTGATTAGGATCTGCATTTTTCGCTATTCCATCAATGAAATACACTAACAGGCAATCTTGATAATTTTTAGGCTACAGGAGTGTGATATTCGATCAGGACCTACACCGGTCACAAATCACACAAGCTCTATTTCTCCAGTCGCTGCCACATATTTAGCTTTCAACATTATGTCCAAACATTTTCTATTTATTTGAAACAAGTCAGTAGGCAAATAGATTAGAAATAGTAAAGAACTTAAAAATTTAATATTAATATATACATATATATATAATTTTACTTCTTTTTATCTGTCAAAGAACAAAATATGTGATTTAGTTATATTCACGTATTCGAAAACAGTAAAGTATTTCCTTTAACTATCATAAAAATAAGCGTGGAGACTTTTAAGTTACACAATTTTTGTCATGCAATATAACAACCATTCACATTTCATTTTCGAAACTGTAGAAAGCATCCTGATGTGCACAGTGTACCTATTATTTCATATCTGTGACCACCAGGTCAGGTTATTCTAATTTCAGGGCTGAATATATTGTTTCTCGATGTAAATATTCCGTTCTGATTTTGGAATTTTCCCCCCAATGCAGCAGGTTAAAACGGGATCAAAACCATTTGCCCGGCCTTACATGACCTTAGCTGTTGATAGGCCGTTAAACACCAATAAACAAACAAACATCAACCAATCATCATAGAATAGGTGTGGCTTTCTTGATTTCAGAATACACCTGACCCAAAATCCTCTTCCTTATTTCCAAGCAGTCAAATCATCAGATAAGTTGTTTGCTATGCCAAACTATTAATGACATCCAGCGGCATCCGTTTGAACGTAGCTACACACACATGTCACTGATTATGGCAGCTCAAAATAAAGAATTCATTTCATCTCGAAATTGTGAAAACACAAGTATGCTCAACTGACAGATATCTGCAAAGCATTGCAGAATCAATGTATGAAATGTCGGAGACATGTCACCGTTTTGTAAAAAAAATACCAATTTAACATTTAATTCCTTATTTTTCTGATTCTGGGTTGGCTGTCTTTTTCACTGCGAATTATAACTGTTTGCCACACAGACAGTCCTCGCCGACAATTGCAACCAATGTATAAATAATCCAAGTATAACTAGGTCAAGGAGTAATGACGACTAACATATATATTAAATGACAAAAACAAAGAAATTGTGCAACAAATAAATGATGTCCGTAAATCCAAACAATATGCTATAAGAAACCTGTATCAACCAATCAGGTAAGCTGTACTACTGCTACGTCATAGCAGTTATTTTTACAGCGCCACCTCACACCGGTCGGTCGCAGTAAATAGGAGTGTTAAGCAATGACTAATTCATAGCATTGCTTAGCATAGGTGTCAAATATGAGAAATCTCAATATCACGAAAAATACAACGAAACCGGAAATCGGATATCAGGGTCGCTTTTGGGACATATGTATTTCCCTTGTATGGGAGCGTAGTCATGCAAAGCTTGTCCATGCAAGAACGTGAGTTATTATTATATCACATTTATAGAGCCCTAATGCTACAATTTCAAATTTGTACTTACAAACTTCTTTAATAGTCCTACAAAGTTTAGTGAAACTGTCCCCCAGATTTAAACAGACCAGAAATGCCATAGCGCCTTTTCTCCAGTCACAGATCGGGAGCTATGGGTTTTGCGACCAGTGTAGATCCAGATCAGCCTGTGAAACGCCTGTCGTGCTTCAAACAAGAAATATATATTGCCATCAGGTTACATGTGTGTGTTATTTATCGGGAGCTACACTGGTCACAAATCCCATAAGCCCCATTTCTCCGGTCACTCATCACACATATTTCAGAGCCCTGATAGAATGCAACCTTGATGCCGGGAAGAAGAATGACGCCGCCCAAATAGCGACAGCCGCGGCGACATTTATCAAACAGAATGTTCCCCAGCTGTACAAGAAGGTCTTCGGCCTGATTGTAAGTAGTGTGATGACCCTAAATATTCAGACACCATTTGTTTTGGGACACCCATATGAACAATTTGTATCCAATGTTAACCATACATATTTGGACATTCATTGCTGTGAGAGTATTAAAGAGTTATTACGGATTTTCATTTTAAGGTTTAATTTGTCAGTCCAGTTTGTGGCTAGCTGTAGAGCTACCGGTAATGTACTCTGGGGCCGTTTCACTAAACATTGTACGACTAAAATGTTTGTAAGTGCAAATTTAGGATCATCTAGAAATTTCAATTGATGGATTTACATTTATTTAGCATAGGCTGCATATGCAGCCTATGCTCAATAAATGTAAATCCAATAATTGTTTACAAGAAAACATTGTTAATGTCAAATATACAGACTATCATAATTTTTCACTTACAAACATTTTAGTCGTACGCAGTTTAGTGAAACAGCCCCAGGTTTGTTGCATTGAAAAAGCACATAAAAACTAGCTCTTGTAGCTGATTTTACTTACCTTTCTAAGTGATAAAATGTAATTTAACGATCGGGGTTCATCCTTACCGGAATCCTGACTGTAGACCTGGTTTGGCCCTCACATACGTCTTCGGCATTTTGTATGTGACAGTTGAATCTTGTTATACCCCTTATGTGAGTATTACGATATTCGTAATCATATTTTAGGGGAAGGTGCCAAGTGACTTTGGTGTGGTATGGACCTGGCACCAGGTCAGGTTATTCTAATTTCAGGGCTGAATATATTTGTTCTCAATGTAAATATTCCGTTCTGATTTTGGGATTTTCCCCCCATTGCATCAGGTTAAAATGGGATCGAACTTGTTTGCCCGGCCTTACATGACCTTAGCTGTTGATAGGCCGTTAAACACTAATAAACAAACAAACAAAACTTATTGCTGGAAAATGACCAAATCCCTAATAAGACCACAGTCTTAACGAGGATAGAATATTACAAAAAAAACAATAAGAAGATATTCATCATCTGCATGTGCATTATACAAGAAAATATTTATTTTTATTATGCTTTATATACAATTGAATTGTCTCTACTGTATTAATTTATCTGTTTAGTGAAACGCCGATTATGTTTATAACAAACGATAGTGTTCCTGGTCAGTCTGTGCTGGATCCTGCCAGCAGAGACAGTTGCAAATCATTCTTGCTAAGTGATTCTGGTGTGGTGAGGGCCTGGCACCAGATATATATATGGCTGAATATATATATATATATATTATGTTAATATTCCATTCTTAATTTAGGACCAGACACCCTCCCCGCCCCCCCCCCCCCACCCCCCCCCCCCCATCCCATTCACCATACAGGTGAAAAGGTGAAATAGGTGAAATATGGGATATTCAACCCTGCTGCATAGACCTAAAATGACCTCAGGCCAGGATACACCATTAAATGAATAAATATTCAACAACAATCCAATCCAACCATTTTGCCAGGTCCGGAACCAGCTGATAGACTCGTCGAAACTACACAAGGATGTGAAGGGATCGGCTGAGCTGGCCATCTTCTACAAGATCTGCAAGATGAAAGTGTAAGTTCTACACATACGTTGGTACATGCGGGCCCAACTCGTTCACCCCTAAATATATACTATGGACTGTTCAGTCTTAATTTTGGACAATGCCATTAATAAAAACAAAGTTCTAAAAAATAATGTCAAACACTGCATTAAATTTGCATTAAATTTGCATTAAGCATTAAATTTGCATTAAATTTGCATTAAATTCATTAAATTTGCATTAAATTTTTTTTTTATAAATTTGCATTAAAGTTTTTGCGGGGTATATCCATCTTGTTTTCTGCCTGTAGATCGTTGGAGAACAATGAACCCAAGGAGTATTACTCGGAAATCGAGCGGATCCTGAACCAGATGAGCGTCGCCCACTCCGAGACGAGCCTGGGACCGAGTAAGTCCAAGAAGCGAATGCAGTCGCCTTCATCAATCACTGATGGGGAAAGGTACGATTATTATGTGTTTTGTTGTATGTAGGTAACCTGTAGTCGATTTCACCAAAATTGCTATGCATACTTATCTAGCTAAGTGTGCTTTGAGGGAGTGATCATTTATTTTTCCCGAAATGCATTATTTCATATACAGTCAAACTTGTATTAACAGACCACCCAAGGGAGACACCAAAAATGGTCGCTTAGAACAACGGTCTCTTAACACAAAAAAGGGAAAAAAAATGGAAATCCGGGTACTGGTATGTCCGGTTATATGGTCAGGAAATCGCGAATATTAAACATTAACATAGAAATATATACATTAGAATACTACCGGTAATGTTTACTATGCACTTTTCTGAATTATTCAGGGTTTATTTCATCAAAATAGATGAAAGAATTTGAATGTTATTGCGAAATAAAATCGCCCAGCTGAAATCGCAAATAGGCATGAGTTAATTCCCTTTAGGGATCACTAAGAGCGAGTTCGAGCATAAAACCATGGTTTCTATAGTTGAACTATAGTTTAACTAAACAACCGCGAACGCAGACTGGTTCGACCAGAGTGACATCATACATCTACTATAGTTCGACTAGCCAAAAGACGCCTGTTCCTCCAGATTCAAGATGGCGGTGAATAGGTAAAAATTTCTAGAGAGCGGGATATTTACATGGAAATTCTCTACTAGACATGCGCAATGCATCGACTGTAGTTCAACAATAATAAAACACCCGAACTCGCTCTAATGAAACCAGCGAATCGGAACGAGGTTTCAGGTCAATAATAATAAACAATGCAACATTCACACTTTGACAGTGACAGGGGATTTGTTTCCTTTGTTTGTCACACGTTTGAGGCTAATTTCACCTGGAGAAAGTGACATCCTGTCAATTAATGGTCGTTTAATACAAAGTAAAATTGCTTTTGTTTACAAAATAAGTGACCGCTGGCTGGTCGCGTTAAGAGAAAGTCGCTTAATACACTGTAATTATATAGGCCAAATGGTCGGGGGGAATTGAAAGTGGTCGCTTAAGACAAAAGTCGCTTAATGCACGTGGTCGCTTGTGCAAGTTTGACTGTAGAACTAACGACTGCATATATTTGATGATTAAAAGTATGCAGAAGTATTATACTGAATTTATTACATTATCATTATTTTGGCTGTGATAATGTAATAAATTCAGTATACTAAAAATTAATAAATTTATTTTTATATTGAAAATTTCTCCCTCAAAGTGCAATTTTGTTGAAATCTGCTACAGTCTGGGCATGTAATTATGTAATCTATTTTCATGCTCAAAATCAGCAAGTTTGATTGGTCAATGCTGAGCTGTGCTGAGTCTCGGCCAATCAAACTGTATGAGTATGTTTTGAGAATGTTTGGTTTCCCAGCAGGGCCATATAAACTTGATATTAAGATAAAGCCTGGTACTGATTTAATTAGTGCAGAGAATGTGCCGAAGATGTACATGTTGCTCAACATTAACCCTTTCAATACCACAGGCCTGTATAGTGGTATTGGCAAAAAGTGTAGATCCAGATGAGCCGGCTCTTGACGAGCCATCTCTGACATCAGGATCTGCACTTTTTGCAAGTAATTTTCATAATTTTTAGAACAAAAACACCCCCTTTTCATAAATGAACTAGTCTGAAATTCATTCTGTGACAATTGGATTGGTCGGAAAATTGACATATCAAAGTACATTCTAGTTACTTGGGGGTGAAAGGGTTAATTTTGAGTGCAAGTTATGAAAGTGTAATCATTATTGTAATATCACTGATATCTTTCTTTGTGTTGATGTTTTGCTAAGCAGTTAACAGAATTCAAATGTGATATATCATGTTTCGTGTCGTATTTTGATTGATGACCAACCAGTATCTACACTGGTGAGTACCCAATCTGGCTGTGACTGGAGAAATGGCACTTATGGGTTTTGCTGATCAAATAGCACACTCCTATAGCCTGATAGGGTGTTTTATTGACGGAATGGCGAACAGTGCAGATCCTGATCAGACTTTGCGGATACACAGGCTGATCTGGATCTACACTGGTCGCAAAACCCATAAGCCCCATTTCTCCAGTCACAACCACATATAAGTCTTGTTTTGTCAGATCATGATTCATATGACTCATTTAGAGGATATACATATCTTAACCCTTACACCGCTATCTTATTTTCTTTGTCGTCTGCTGTTTATTTTCTATTTTCCATTATTATCATCAAAAACATTCTTTAACAGCACTTTAGAATAATTTACAACATGCCTTGACAGCACTTCAGAATCATTTCCATTGGAAATGATTCTGAAGTGCTGTCAAACCATGTTTTAGTGAGAAATAAGGTAAGATATAAAAGCAACAGCAGACGACAATTGTTGTGAGTAGCGGTCTAAGGGTTAAAGGTACATGCCCACTCAGTAGGCACAAACTGTTATTTATGGGAATTAAATAAGTGTCTAATTGTGTCACTATTCCACCAGTTCTTAAAATTACAAGTGCCCGCTATACAGATATAATCATTTAGTAATATTTATTTTACTGATAGTGACAGGCGGTGGTATCAGGCTATTTTCATATGCAAATGAGGCATGATACGTTTTAATTATTTCTACTAATTAAATGTGTCACATAATTTTTGTTATTTTCGACAGATTATAAAGTATGCTCATTGCACATCAAAAAATAAATACAGAGAATATATAGTAATGTCCGTTAGTATTTTAATGAAACACGGTTATCGCCCCTGATATCAGTGTGAAAATTTACGTCTGATATAAAATGTATAATAAAGCCAATTAATACGTGGGGTAATGTTGAATGAATGTTTATTTTGCCAGAACATGTCTCAGATGATGTCTCTGATATTAAGAACAGTTTGTGCCTACTGAGTGGGCATGTACCTTTAACGATCAATATGTCCTTAAGGATTCATATCTTAATGATGAATCTTATTCAAACCGGGGTCCAAGTAATCTGTATCCGATTTCATCAAAATTGCTAAGCATACTTATCTAGCAAAGTATACTTTGAGGGAGTAATCAATTATTTTTCCCGAAATGCATTATGTCATATACATTGTAGAACTAACGACTGCATATATTTGATGATTAAAAGTATGCAGAATTATTATACTGAATTTATGTGACAGGCGGTGGTATCAGGCTATTTTCATATGCAAATGAGGCATGATACGTTTTAATTATTTCTACTAATTAAATGTGTCACATAATTTTTGTTATTTTCGACAGATTATAAAGTATGCTCATTGCACATCAAAAAATAAATACAGAGAATATATAGTAATGTCCGTTAGTATTTTAATGAAACACGGTTATCGCCCCTGATATCAGTGTGAAAATTTACGTCTGATATAAAATGTATAATAAAGCCAATTAATACGTGGGGTAATGTTGAATGAATGTTTATTTTGCCAGAACATGTCTCAGATGATGTCTCTGATATTAAGAACAGTTTGTGCCTACTGAGTGGGCATGTACCTTTAACGATCAATATGTCCTTAAGGATTCATATCTTAATGATGAATCTTATTCAAACCGGGGTCCAAGTAATCTGTATCCGATTTCATCAAAATTGCTAAGCATACTTATCTAGCAAAGTATACTTTGAGGGAGTAATCAATTATTTTTCCCGAAATGCATTATGTCATATACATTGTAGAACTAACGACTGCATATATTTGATGATTAAAAGTATGCAGAATTATTATACTGAATTTATTACATTATCACAGCCAAAATGGCTGTGATAATGTCATAAATTCAGTATTATATAAAAATTAATAAATGTTTCCTTTATTTGAAAATTTCTCCCTCAAAGCATACTTTGCTAGATAAGTATACTTTACAATGTTGGTGAAATAGGCTACTGGTGTAGGGTGCCTTGCACCAGACCAATCAATTAATTAACCAATTGTATGGCTCATAAATTGTATTGATTTGTAAGGGAGAAAACCGTAACAGAAAACAACCATGTGCTTCCACGGATGGTTCTGTAGCCAGAAGCCAAGGGTGCTGTAACCCTGATAAAAAACCTAGAGAGCAGGGGCCCGTTGCACTAAACTTTGTACAATAAAAATGTTTGTACGAAGATTTCTATGAATTTGCTTATCACATTAACGCATTTCTCTAATGCTAGCTTTTTGTATCTACAGGTTTATGTCATTAAATGCAGCATATCCACGAAAGATTTTCCAAAATCGGTTATCAGAATTAATGTTATTGTGGATTTCAATTTTTCACTTACAAACTTCTTATTCGTACGAAGTTTAGTGAAACAGGCCCCTGAAGTCGGTGATACTGGGCCATAGGGCCTCTCTAATCTAACAAACCACAGTGTCATGGTGAACGACTAGAAGATGAATATGATTTGTGTTGACTGTGCTTGTTTTGACGACAGATCTGTATCCCCTGGTAAACGAAAGTCGATACTTGCTGCTCAGGCTGTTACAGCCTTTTTGTAAGACGGGTTTAACATTGTCTTTCAGTCTAACATTTTTATCATCCACATCTCTGACTGTATTAAAATGTAACAATGTTTCAGCATAAATACTGATTCTGCTCTGTAGCTTTGTAGTTCTATGTATATGTAAACCAATTTCATGCTGCAGATACACAATTCTTCTCCGATATGGAAAAAATGTATTATTTCTCACAAAAACTATATGTTGTTACCACTCATTTGAACCGTCTCAGCGAGACGGTTCGAATGAGTTGCAACAACACATTTTTTCATTTAGAAATAACGAAAATTTAAAAAGAAAAATTGATAATTATTTATTGAATTAATGTCTCGCATGAAATTAGTTAAAATAAGTTGTATACGTCTAGTATTTTCTGTTTAGAAAACAAATACATGTTCCAATTGGAGTTCATGTCTTCTAATAACAAAATTTAGAATTTCTCATTTAACATGTTTTATTTCATTTTAGTCTTTTGCTGCAAATGGTGTTGTTTAAAGGTGGTGAACGTTTCATGGCACATCAGTGTAGATGTTTATGCATGTTTATGCATTGTATTCATCCCAGGTGACAGATTAGAGTTTATGATTTTCAGAGCTCCAGATATGCTGCATATTTGCACAATCAAAAAAATACCCCAAAAAGCAATTAAAATTGGCATGGTTTTCAATAGTTAATCTTTGGGGCAATTTGTGACTCGGCATTTGATTTTCAATAATGGAATTTGCAACACAGGGGTCAAATTTGCTACATAAAACGTACTAACTTTGTATTTTACAAATTTACGGTAGTCTTGTTGATCGGATAATTTGATCTTTGAATTCTCGAGGCTATTAAAAACCCTGATTAGATGTGACATATTTCCTTGCTACCTTGGGACATCCCAGGGTGTCCGGTTTACAGAGGCTCTGCTGTGAAACATGTATATAACTACTTCAAGACATGCGTGGGTGCTTTGTGATCATGAACAGACATTATCATCGAAGATAGATGGAAACGAAATATATCAAACTTAGCACAACTAACTTGTCTCTGTGTTCGGTTTAGAGAGGTTCGACTGTAACTTCATTGTCTGTTTGTGTCAGCTCGGCGACTACAAGTGCCAGCCTGACGAGGCGGAAATCACTTATAGACATGGCCCCATCTCCGTAAGCCGTAAATAGTTTCACCCGAGTTGCGGCCCCCACAACCCTATCTAGTCACAAAACCCGTTTGTCCATCTTTTTAACCCATTTCATACAGGATACAGATGCCAGGGTATGGGATCACTTGGTCTATTGTTTTGATGTTAATGCGTCTGGAGTAATGGCGGCGCCCATGGAGTCTCAGGTAAATCTTATTTTTCATCAATACGACTGCGATTTTTTCCTTTTAATGATGACCCTGTTCCAGCCGTTGACACTATAAGTCCTCACCAATACCAAATTTAGCAGCATTACTTTTCTGTAACTGCAGCAACATTCTGCAGAGAAGTTTGAATCAGACGGAATCGAACGTTGTTTAAACTTGGTCCGATTCAAATTTCTCTGCAAAATGTTCAGACTAACTACATAAGTAATGCTGCTAAATTTGGTTTTGGTGGTCTCGTAGTGTTAACGTAGGTTACCTGAGACCTCATTGGCGCCGCCATTACTCCAGACAAAACAATAGACCATGTGATACCCTGGATGCACAGGTATCAAATATTCAACCAATTCTTATTTTTTTATTTTTTTTCTTTAGGAAAGTATATGTTGTTACCACTCATTTGAACCGTCTCTGTGAGACGGTTTAAATGAGTGGTAGCAACATATACTTTAAAGCAGAAATAAAGAAAATATTTACATTTTTTGTCAGAAAAATGGTGAATATTCAGTATAAAATGGCTAATTGATGTAATGCTCCATTCAGTTGACCAATTGCACGTTGACCAATTTAACCGTTTTATAGCATATTTGACATGTGAGCGCCTGGCTGAGAAATGGAAAAGGCCGCCATTGAGTGACTGAATGGCCAACAGCATAGGCCCTGATCAAACTGAGCGAATGCACAGGCTGGTCAGGGACAAGACTGGTCGCAAGTGTCTTATGGTCCAATTTCTCAGCCGGCTGCCAATAGCTAATCATTTAAGTCCGTTGACATAATTAATGGCACTGAAAACATCACTTTAATACAAGATTAATTCTCGACTATCACCTTGTCCATGTTCAACAAAAATAGTTAAAGCATTTTAACATCACACAATATATGTATAGACATTTTCTTCCTTGTCAAAATCAGACCTGTCCAGTAGCATGTTTTAAAAATGTTTCTAGTATTGCCCTAACAATTTCTGTTCTTAAGATTAATCCTGCTCCATAGAGATTTTCCTGTATGTCTGATACTATCCTTTCTTGTTGTTAACTCTTTGCATGCTAGCGGTGAAAATATCAGCAGGGAGTATATGTTTTATTTCTCTCTGTAAAAATGTCTTGAAATTTCATTAGAATTGAGTCCTCAGGACTCAATTCTAATGAAATTTCAAGACATATTCATGATATTTATGGGGAGAAATACAAGAAAATATGATGAATTTTTGTCCGCTAGTTTTGAACTATTTATAGCCCACAAGTTTCCCAGCATGCAAAGAGTTAATCTTCCTTCTCGTGACATGCCGTCTTATCAGGATCAGCACTTTTTGCAAGTAAATTTCATAGTTTTGAGAACAAAAACACCCCTTTTCATAATGGACTTGTCTGAAAACCATTTTGTGATGATTTGATTGACTGCAAAATTAACATATCAAAATCCATTCCAGTTAGTTTGGGGTGAAAGGGTTAATATACCCCATTCAGTCCATCTTTTGTGTTGGTGGGCCGTTAAGCACCAATCCATTCCATTCCATCGGTGAATTCATTTTCCTGCAGTGGTATGTTCTTACGGGAGATGACCAACAATACCCTGTTTCCTCGCGACGTCACAAACCTGTCGATGTTGTCACGACATCTCAGTGACATCTCTCTCCCCGAGTCCCCGCCCCAGGGTAACTCTCCGTACGTGAGACGTCTGACCGCCAGCCCATCAGATATGGGCGCTGGCACTCCACAGATCATCGTCAATAGTCCCAGTCCCGATATGAAGCCACATAAGCCATACCTAAGGTCAAGGTCACATTCCCCGAGGATCAGGGGGATGAAGTTTGGCTCAGATTCGCCTGATTTGTATACGAGTCGTTCATTAGGAGGCAACATGTTGCTGCAGTAAGTGAGCACGCGTGATGTGGTGGGATATAGCAGTTGGTATGTCATGCACATTTGTTATTTAGGCTCACTTGTGATTATTGCATAAATGTGAAATGGTGGCACATATCTTATTGTCCATGGTATTGTATGCCATGGTAGTGTAGTATTTACTATAGTAGTGGTTGCCAGCACCGATAGGATGAATGGCACGTATTGTGCTGATTGAATACGTGTGGAAATGGTGGCACGTATCTTGTTGTCCAACTTTAGATAGGGTATTTAGAAATTCCATGGTAGATTGCTGTGGTACGGTGTGCCCTAGTAGTGGTTGCCAACACAGATGGGATGGATGGCACGTATTGTGATGTGACTTGGTGGCACTTGTTTATTGTCCACCTTTAGATAGGGTATTTAGAAATTCCATGGTAGAGTATGCTGTGGTACAGGGTGCCATAGTAGTGATTGCCAGCACAGATAGGATGAATGGCATGTATTGTAATTGGCACTTGTCTTATTGTCCAAATTTAGATAGGGTATTTAGTCAGAGTATGCTGTGGTACGGGGTGCCATAGTAGTGGATGCCAACACAGATGGGATGGATTAGTTAGTGGATGTGAATTGGTGGCATTCACCGTATTATCAAACTGTAGATAGGGGTATATAGATAGGCCATGGTATTGTATGTTGTGGTACTGTTTGCCATTGTATTATTGTCAAGCACAGATGGGACGGTATGACACATATTGTGATTATTACATGCATTTTGAGAGTAAAAGATTAAGCCATAGACCGCTATCTTATCTTTTTGTCGTCTTCTGTTTATTTTCTATTTTCCATTTTTATCATCAAAAACATGCTTTGACAACACTTTAGAATAATATACAACATGCTTTGACAGCACTTCAGAATAATTTCCATTGGAAAATGCTGTCAAACCATGTTTTTATTGAGAAATAAGGCAACATATAAAAGCAACAGCAGACGACACATAGTTTACTATATGCAACCAGATACTAGGTACACAGATGTTTGGTGTTGAAATGTGTGCACTTGTTACCATGGGTACCGTCCAACTAACATCACAGTTTGACTTGTGTTTCAGCATTTCACAGATTTTCAGTGTTACAGTTATTGGAAGCTTACCATGACCATTAACCCTTTCAATCCCACGGGCCTGTATAGTGGTATTGGCAAACAATGTAGATCCAGATGAGCCGGCTCGTCACGAACCGTCTCATCAGGATCTGCACTTTTTGCAAGTAATTTTCATATTTTTCAGAGCAAAAACACCCCCCTTTTCATAAATCTGAAGATCATTTTATGACCATTGGATTGGTTTCAAAATTAACATATCAAATTCGATTCCAGTTACTTAGGCCAGTTTTTTTTTATTAGTTGGTTTACAGATCCGCCGACCCGATTTTTTGACAATGTGGAAAAAAATAAAAATTTTAATTTCCGATTTTTTTTTAGATTTTTTTACCTCCGATCCAAAAAAAAAAAAAAATAAATTAAAAAAAAAAAAAAAAAAAAAAATTTTTTTTTTTGCTGTGCCGAGAAAAGGTAGTGGCGGAAACCGGATCTTAGCAGCAGCGACAACAACAACAACCTGCGAATGGACGATTCAATATGATTTGATATATCTCCCTTTCAGCAAAAATTCAAAACCTTAACGCTCGGGTAAATGGCCTATATTTTCTGTTTTCTTGCTCCGATGTGCTTCATATTTCATGTATGCGTTCTTCCTAGGGTCCTCTACCGCCATGCCACAAATCCACACTCGTGCCACCCCCACTGATATTCGTTTCAACTATATCGCCGCTTCGTTGTCTTGTATTTAATTATACCAGATACGGTATTAATATGTACGCATTACGCAACCCATTCACAGTGATCAACATTCAACAGTATGTGAATATGAAACTGAGTTGCTATGTAGAATATAAAGAAACTTGCTGAACCGACTCCCTACGTTAACCGACAAACTCTTGGTCCGAGACGATGCTGGTTAACACAAGTTTCACTCTATCACAATCACTGGCCTTTTTGTTTTTTACCGACCACAAACCGACCCAACCATGAGCCTTAAAAAGGTGAACCGACCCAACCATGTGCCTTAAAAAGGTGATTTTTAGCTCGACTATTCGCCAAGAATAAGTAGAGCTTATGTTGTCACCCCCGTCCCCCGGCGTCGGCGTCGGCGTCACGCCTTGGTTAAGGTTTTTAGTCAAGTTTGTATATGGAATACTACTGGCCCTACACCCACCATACTTGGACAACTTCATCTCCTAGTGATGTACAATCAATAACCCCTGATCTATATTTGACCTTGACCTACATTTCCTCTTGAATTACTTGGTTAATTCCCCTTGGTTAAGGTTTTTAGTCAAGTTTGTATATGGAATACTACTGGCCCTACACCCACCATACTTGGACAACTTCATCTCCTAGTGATGTACATCAATAACCCCTGATCTATATTTGACCTTGACCTACATTTCCTCTTGAATTACTTGGTTAATTCCCCTTGGTTAAGGTTTTTAGTCAACCTTGGTTAAGGTTTTTAGTCAAGCTTGTATATGCAATACTACTGGCCCTACACCCACCATACTTGGACAACTTCATCTCCTAGTGATGCACATCAATAACCCCTCATCTATATTTCACCTTCACCTACATTTCCTCTTGAATTACTTACTTAATTCCCCTTGGTTAAGCTTTTTAGTCCACCTTGGTTAAGGTTTTTTTCAAGCTTGTACATTGAATACTATTGTGCATCCAGACACCATACTTCGACAACCTTTTCTCATAGGTATGTACATCAATAACCCCTGATCTATATTTGACCTTGACCTACATTTCCTCTTCAATTACTTACTTAATTCCTTTTGGTTAAGGTTTTTAGTCAACCTTCTATATGGAATACTACTGGCCCTACACCCACCATACTTGGACAACTTCATCTCCAACAACCCCTGATCTATATTTGACCTTGACCTGCATTTCCTCTTGAATTACTTACTTAATTCCCCTTGGTTAACGTTTTTAGTCAAGCTTGTAGATGGAATACTCCTGGCCCTACACCAACCATACTTGGACAACTTCATCTCCTAGTGATGTACATCAACAACCTCTGACCTATATTTGACCTTGACCTACATTTAACCTTGAATTACTTACTTAATTCCCCTTGGTTAAGGTTTTTACTCGACCTTGGTTAGGCTTTTTACTCAAGCTTGTACATGGAATACTATTGTGCATACAGACACCATACTTGGACAACCTTTTCTCATAGTGATGTACATCAATAACCCCTGATCTATATTTGACCTTGAATAGTAGTATAAAGGGAGTCAAAATGATACCACCTGCGGTGGCATCATTTATAACCCTTTATACTACCCCCACCACCCCCGAAAAATCAAAAATTGGTTAACGAGGAAATTGTCTCCCACCAACCACGAAAAATTGGTCGTGTAAATTTATGATAAAATAATTATTTCAATGTGCCCACGAGTGATAGTTTATATTCCAACACCCCATTTTTCTCCTCCAATATAGCTAATTTATTTCGCAGATCAGCAACTAATTCTACCAGCTCTAGTCTACCACGTTCACTGTAGCCACCTGACAGTGTAGTTGCTTATGTCTACAAAGAGTTTGGGCACTAATGAATTTACAAGGGCATCTGGGGCATTGAAATTGCGGGGGGACACAAGGAATTTTTCTACGTCTCGCTAGATGCCTTCGTAGATATTCTTTACGCGTAAACGTCTTACAACAAGTCTCACACTCCATTATATATGTATAGTGTTTTTATGTTTATATTCAATTAGAAGTGAAAAAAACATAATGTTTTCAAGACCAATTGAACAGATAAATTTCATAGGTTATACAAAAGTATATTACAGAAAATATGATAACGTCAGAAACTAGAGCAGAAATAGAAAGATTTGAGAAGAGAAGCCGAATCTCTAGGGATTACTTATAGTAAACGGTTGAGAGTTAGGGGGTTGACAAAGCTGATAAATGCCACAAAAGAATGAGGCGTTTATGAAGCGGTTTACCCGCCCGCCCACAAACGAGGAGCCTTTAAAGATATATCCAAAGCGGAGGAAGTAGTAACAGAATTCCAAAAAGAAAGTATTGCGGGGTTAAGGGCTAGTGTAATTAATTCTAAAGAATTACCTTCAAGCACAAATAATTTGTCCCAAATTAGACGCCAAAATAATAATAAGAAAAAATCTATCGTTAACGCGATAGTGGAAAAAGGTGAAGAAATATTGGGGGCTCACGATGAAACACTGGAAAAGGTAGAAAATGGAAGACGGGTAGTTACATTATCCTTTCGTAAAAACATTAACATTAACGAGTCTGAACGCATGTCCGATAAACTCGCTCTGTATCTAACAACCAATTTTTATTTGAGATATTCATATTCTTACAAGCCAGAACATATGGAAGAAATTAAAAATGGAAAACCTAAAACTATAATATTTCACAAAAATCTCGGTGGTAGCGAACCACTATCATCAATGAAAACCGTTAAAAAATGGCTGTCAGTAAGGAGAAACACCGAATAATGTCCGATAAAATAGACAGACCAAATACAAAGTGGAAGTTTGTAAGATGGGTAGAGGTTTTTGTAAAGCTAATACAGGGTAGTAGGGGAATAGATTTGGGACTACAATCCAAAGAAGTAGCAGGAGGAGAACTTCCAGAATGGTTGAGGAATAGAAAAGGTATGTATTCTTTAGATAAGTTATAATGACGATCTTTGTCTGTTCAGGTGTCTAGCTATGCACCTTGATAAAAAGATCAGAACCTGACAGATGTACAGAAAAGGCGAAAGAACTTAGTAAGCAATATTTCGGTAGTAATGTGGTTTCACCCATTTCTTTTCAGATCTGAAAAAGGTTGAAGAGTTTTTTTAAAATCGGTATAGAAGTATATCAACCCACTGAATGTAATGTATGGTGGTTGAAAAAGGTACCAGCGCACTATAAGGCAATAGGTAATAAACCAATGACATAGGACTGTTTAATAATCACGCATTTCTGATAAAAAACCTTAAAAACCTATAAAATCAAAAATTTACGCCTGCGATAATTGCAAGCAGAAATTCACGAAAGCGAGTAATATGAAGAGACACGGACCAACATGTATGAGAGGTGAGACAAAAGTAATATGTGATGGTAATTATTTAGAGCGCCCGCGTTCGTCGTTCGAGAAAGCGTTTTACCAAAAGGTTCTAACAGTTATGGGGCGATCGATTGGATGTATTCTGTGGAAAAGCGGGAGGGAATTCACATTCACCACGAACAGTGCGGACACGGAGGTGAAAGATGGATTTTAGGAGCTCCGGTAGATGGATACTGTCCAGAAACCAATACCGTATATCAATATCACGGCTGTTACTGGCACGGGTGTGAGATTCATGCAAAGCATAGAAAAGAAGAACGCGCATCCACTATGAGAAGAGATAAAGTTATTAGAAAAAGTAAAGAATTCAACCTAGTAGTTATGTGGGAATGCGAATTCCAAAGAACGGGTAAAGATATAAAGATCGGTTGTGACACTACTCTTTATCCATATCAGATAGTATACGATTTTGAGCCGTATCTCCAGCCAGAAGTTGAAACTACCGGTAATAGTTTAGAGTACGAAGCTGAGCACGTTCCGGCAAGCGTTAGTATAGGAGATAATTTCTCAGGAACAGTAACTCATATTTGTGATAAAGATCCCGCAAAACTTATAGAAAAATTCGTAGAAGATTTGAAAGTCAGGGGAAAAGCTATAAGAGAAGAAGTGTGGTCAAGATATAGGTTTAATACAGAACATTTACGTAAAAACCAAATCGCCAAGATCGAACAGTGGATAGAGCAAGTACCGGTTATAGGTTTTAACAGTAGTAAGTACGATATAAACTTAATAAAGAAATACCTAGTAGGCGAACTGGCATCAACAACAAAGAAAGTAATGGTCGGAAAACGTGCAAACGCAACAATATTTCTATTTACTCCAGAGTTTAGATTTCTTGATGTAATACTTTATCTAGGACCCGGTGTAAGTTACGATAGTTGGATAAAAGCCTACGAATGCAAAGGACAGAAATCTTTCTTTCCTTATGAGTGGTTCGATTCTCCAGACAAACTGGATTACCCAGGACTACCGGATATAGAGAATTGGTATTCCAAACTATCTGGGAAAATGTTAATAGATGAAACAGAATTAAGTAAATGTCGTAGAATTTTCGAAGAAAATAATATGAAAAACTTTCAGAGATTGGTTGAAATATTATAACGATTTAGATGTAGCACCGTTCCTAGAAGCGGTGTAAAAAATGTGTGAATTTTATAAACACAGAGGTGTGGATGTTTTCAAAGATGCGGTAACACTACCTGGAGTAGCTATACAATATTTATTGAGAGGAACCATTAAAGAACAAAAATCTTCAAAGACGATTATACCGGAGGATGCTCTATATGCACCAAAAGAAGAAACATACGAAATGATGAAGGACGCTCTAGTTGGTGGTCCATCAATAGTATTTACGATATGCAGAAGCTGGTGTTTCAAATATTAGATCTAATTCCTCAAATGAAATTAACAAACCTTGCAAGGCTGTTTTGGGGTACGATGCAAACGCGTTATATTTATCTACGTTAAATAAAGAGATGCCGTGTGGGAGAGAAACTATACACCATATAGATACCCCACATAACCCTAAATTTATTAAAAAGTTTTGTAAAAGAGTTTTATCTGGAGACTGGTTTGGGTTTGCGGAGGTGGATATAGAAGTTCCACACAACTTAAAACATAAGTTTTCTGAAATGTCCCCAATATTTATAAACAGAGAAGTAGAGGTGATGAAGTTCCCCACACACATGTTAAAATATTTGGAAGATACTGGAAGAACTAGAGGAAAATGGAAGAAAATTGGTGGGATCTATGACCGCCACTAAAGTATTGCTGTACGCGCCACTGTTGAAATGGTATTTAAAACACGGCCTAGAAATAACTGGAGTTCATCGTGTTATAGATTATATTAGTGGAAAACCATTCGAATGGTTCGCAAAAGAAGTTACAGCCGCAAGACGAACAGGCGATGTAGAACCAAATAAGAAACCAGTAGCCGACATAATGAAATTATTAGGAAACTCGTGTTGTGGAAAAATGATAGAGGCAACGGAGAGACATTAATACGACATATACACAAAACGAAACCTGTGTTGACAAAGCATTAAGATCTGCATTCTTTGACGATTTGGAAGAGATAGGAGATGCGTACGAAATATCTTCAAGAAAACCCAGGTGTGCGGTAAAGAGACCATTCCATTGTGGAATAGCGGTTTATCAACTAGCTAAATTGAGAATGTTAGAATTTTACTACAATTTCTAGATAAATACGTAAAAAGAGAAGACTTTGAATTAATACGATGGATACAGATAGTATGTATAGGAGTTAGTGGAAAAACGATAGAGGAATTGATTAGACCTAACTTACTAGACGAGTTTGAAAAAGAAAAAAATAAAATAAATGGTTGGCTTGGGATAAATGGAGCGAAAGAGAGCCCGGACTTTTCAAAATGGAATTTAGCGGGGATAGGGCGATAGCGTTATCTAGTAAGTGTTATTTCGTAGAAAAAATTAATATCACTAAAGATAATTTGGAACAAATTAAAATTAATAAAAAACTCTGCGAAAGGAATGTCCAAGAGAACTAACAATTTAAATTGGGATAGATATAAACGAGTACTAAGTGAAACTACAGAAGATGGAAAACACATTATAGATGTAGCACAAAATAGAGGATTTAAAATGAAAGACGGTGTTATGAAAACGTACTGTGAACAAAAATTAGGACTCTCGGCATACTACGATAAAAGACGCGTGTTACCAGACGGAATACATACAGAACATCTCTAGTGATCCGGGGGTAGCTGGGTGTCAGAAGGCACTATAAGAAGTTCTTCGCGAACAAACCCTCGAGATGGCCCATCATCCAAATAGTAGAGCACGGGCTCATCGGGTTTGGTAATAGATCGATCTAGATGATATACATTGAGAGACCACACTGGATCAGTCGCGCGGCGGCTGCCACCTTCGAGCTCTCCCGGTTGATAGAGGTACCGGACGTCAATATCTGATGGAAGTGCAATCGCCGATTGCTGCTCCTCTAAACCAACGGGTCGCCCGCGCGAGACGCAGATGGCTTGCTCGTCACCCTTTTAAAACTTGATAGCATCTACAGGCTTCTTACCTATCAATCTGGTCACCTCTCCGTTCAGTGCGGAGACCACGGCGGGCAGTCTGGCCACCCACTCGGTCGATCGCGAATGAGGGTTTACAAGTTCTTTAGCGTATTGGTGTCCGAACAGTCTCTCAGCCAGGGTTCGATTGAAGCGTTCCACGATCCCCTGGTCCCGGTGGATGTTGACGCGGCCTCGTCTGATAGAAACTTTATGCTTAGACAATAGATGAGAGACCGCGCCCATGAACTCGCGGCCGGATCGACTGGAGAAGATTCGGCCATTTGAGAGGACTCCTCTTATATATTCGGGAAAGAGCCTCGGCCACTTCCTTAGACTCTTTAGTGGCCAACGGCTCAGCCCCCTTATAACGACTCGCTACGTCAACGATTGTCAGTGCGTACTTGTACGTCTTGCGACGACGCATCGTGAGGTAGAAACAGGAGGTCCGCTTGGTGAACTTGGTTCGGCACAGGCACGTCGAATATTTCGGCCGCGGAATATTGTGAGGCGCGGAGGGTAAAATAGATCTGCCAGATGGCCTGCTTCTTGAGCCATTCCTTGGACAGCGTTTTCTGAAACCTTGGTCGCCGCCGCGAGGTTCTTGATGGCCGTGAGTCCCTTCCAGTTAGCCGCGTGGGTATAGTATGTATTCGACAGCTTGCGCGTTAGTTTGGTATCAAGTTTGCGCGTGTTCATCGTATGCGAAGTATTCTAATATATCGGACAATCTCCAACATTCCCTCGCCAGTTCGTCCGGTAACTGCGTCGTTAATAATAAACCTTTGTTGGAAGTTTCGCTGCAGCCCCAATCGCGTTTGGGTTGGAACAGGAGAGGGGAATCTAATTCATTCAATCTCGATTGGGAGTCCAATCCCCCAGGATTGGTGGAGGAATCTAACATCCGCTTTGCGAAAAGGGTGGCCTCTTTTTCGTCCTGGCGCCACGTCTCGAGAGAATCTCGGGCCAGACGAATCATACTCTTTGCACCAGGTAAACGATGTTTTTGGGCAGTGTAGCCTACATCGATCATAGCGTCATAAAGTTCGTCAACTAACATCGTTCTATATATATATATTTATAAAAAAAAAAATGTTTTTTTAATTAATTAATTATTTTATATAGTAGCCGACGAGACCCACCACACCCATTCCCACGACGATGAACGCGATCTCGCGGTCCTTTTGGGCCTCTGACGGTACATAGAAATCTGAAAGTTGGGGCTCGGGATCCATTGGATCGAGACTTTTGTGCGGATATGCCAGCGCGTACTCGCGGTTGGCTTCTTCAACGTTCTGAAAAGTTTGCGCGGCGTGATTTTCGCGGCGAAGCTCTTCATTGACCCAGTCCAGATGGGCGGTTCGTTTTTTCGACCACGCTTCCTTTGCGCTATTGAGTTGTTCTACAGCTAAATCATGGCGCTTACGCTCCTCATCCACGTTCGAGCTTTTCATTTTAGAGAATATAAAGTTGCTACCGCTGAACGCCAATGCGTTTACAAGCGCACCACCTACTATTACTGCGATTGAAGCCATTTATTTCCATATATTAACTGGTAGAATTCCAGCTTTAACTAGATAATCTCGGGTCCAAACTGCGGCCGCTACATCTAAGGTCGCGAGCCCTACGTCTCTCACAGTAAAGTCCAATTTGGGAGCGGTTCCTCCTAGGGCCATCTTTGATAGTCGAGCATACCCGATACTGAAACCCGATATCACCACGGCGTGATAAAGCGCATTCACTAACATTTTACCATCTTGTTCAGCCATTGTTATAATTATTGCATATAAAAGGGGTCGCGATCAATGTTTAAATGGGGCGCATCCAATCGCGATTGGTGTTTCGTAACTTTCTTCTGAACACTGGCTGGTTGTTTTTTCGATAATATGGGGTATTTCCAAACGCACAGGGCACCAACAACTGCCAGACCACCACCAACAACCCAACTCCAATTCACGAATTTGGGTTCAATCGGATTCGCCCAACTCCAACGGCAGTTGGTATTGGGTGACAAATTCAAAGAATTTGAGTGTGCTTCCAATCCAATCTCGATTGGATGAATTGGGGGTGTTGTTGTACTCAACTCTGTCTTCAGATGTTTTGCTGTCTCCGTCCCCATCAATTCAGGAATTTGCTGCAACCCCAATCTCGATTGGAGTTTAGCCTCTCGAAGCTCGGCGAGTATTTTATCTTTTTGTTTAACTTTTCGGGTGGCAGCCGCCGCCCGCCCAGCTGCCTGTCTTTTGGGATTTTTTATATGCGGTATGTCATCCAGTGGCGGAGTAACACTCTGGTTCGATTGTGTTGGAGCAATCTGGTTCAACTCCGTCACTCTCGTGGGTGTGTCTTGTGTCATCATTTTCAGGGCTTATAGTTCGTGGGCATATATGTCCAAATTGACAGTGTTTACCCGTGGTCAACGCGGTTGTCAGCGGAGCTAAGTACATTCCAAACTTGTGATAAATTGAGCAGCATGCCGTTCTAAGAGTGTGTCCTATAAAAGGGTCAGTCTCTAGATCATCAATCAACCCCGCAGTGTTTGGTATAGGGAGAAGTCTACTAACGGCGGTAGCGTACAAATGAATAGCCGCCGATCCAAGAGTTTTTGTCATCTCTGCTCCCAATAATTTGGATTCGTATCGCGCATACATTTTATCGATCTCCGCATCTGACATCTTATCCACGTGAAAACTGAGAGACGCCTACCGAGATAATGCTCCGATTGTCCCCCAGCAACCAGCGCAGCTAGCCGCTCTCGTCGCGCCGCATTTTCAATTTTCATTAGGAGTCGTTGCACTCAACCCAATACCAACCCCCGATCCCGATTGCTCTGTCGGATCATTATTGTTGGCAGTCGGAGTTGAGGTTTCTTCTATTAGCTGATCGAGAAGTTCGTCGCAGTTCATTTTTCTTAAAATTAATTTAACTATTCTAACAACTCTCATCACTTTAACATATTGCCAAGCGCACCACCCGATACTTATGATCACCATTATAAGCTCGCAACAAAGCTAGCAGCGGAGCACCAAATTGTTAACATTGTTAACCATTGTTCAGCATTTGTTCAGTATTTGTTCAGCATTGTTCAGCAATTGCTAAGCATTGTTCAGCAATTGCTAA
The DNA here is from genome assembly GCA_029237695.1 of Conchocele bisecta. Taxonomy (NCBI): domain Eukaryota; kingdom Metazoa; phylum Mollusca; class Bivalvia; order Lucinida; family Thyasiridae; genus Conchocele; species Conchocele bisecta. The sequence continues at coordinate 91,207,268 of CM055272.1, read as the reverse complement.
GCATTGCAATAGCTTATTACTTTGTAATTTTCCTAATTTTATAATTTTCTTAAAATTAATTATTAATTAATTGATAACTTTATAAGCAGTTGGTTGATCAGTCTTTAGCAGAAGCTTGGCGTGCTTAGTTTCGGAAAGCATCTGTCGAACCTTCAGGCGCTCCTCGCGCGTTGGGATAACGTCATTCTCTCGAAGACAGTCATCGAATGAGTCTCGGTCCTTGCAGTGAAAGAGGGCGACCCATTTCGTTTGCTCGCGCAGATCCTTGAGGACGGCGTTGTATTTTTGAGTGGAGATCCATACGCTTTGCCTCGCATGGCGGCCAGAAAATGCGAGCTCGGAGAGCATGTCCTTCTTTTTGGTCATCGCCGCCTTGGCCGAGCAATCGTCAATCACATATAGGGTGGGCTCACCCTGGAATCTTTGGTATAAACCACGCAACCAATCGTGAAGCCTATCACCGGGTCAATAACGTATACCTCAGGGTCGGTCCATATCCACGGGCGCCGCTGATAAGTATCGTTGTGCTGCACAGTGGGGACACAGGATCACAATGTGACGAAAGGCATCGCGGTAGGACTCCTCGAGCAAGTCGAGGATGAAAACCGTTTTTCCACATCCTGTCTGCCCACATATTATGGCAGAGTGAGCATCTCCAATCGTGAATTGGTATTGATTGATAGATTTCTTAATTAATTCTTTAGAATTATCAAAATTATGTATTAATAAATCGTTAGATGATTTTTTTATTAATAAATCGTTAGATTTAGTAGATCGCTGATACGTATCGACCATCTTCGATGTTGAGTTGTGCGTCTGTAATTATATATAAGTACACGTTCAATGGCCCGGCTCCGTCCGCCTCTTTGGTTATCTGGATCGTCACACCCTCACTAGCGTTCTCAACTTGGCGTCCGCTACCGTGTATTTGGTCATCGTCGCTGGCTCGCATGTCTAGCCATAACGCGTATTTGGTATTCAGGAACTCCGCGAGGGAGACGGCCGAGAGATGCAGGTCTTTTGCAACTGCTGCAACCTCCGGAGAGCGCTTAGAGCCGGCAGCAAACTGCTTTCTTACTTCATCCCACTGCTGGTGCGCGCGAAGACCCGCGCTGTAGAGTTGATTGGGGACACCCTCGATCGTCACCTCTACCTTCGTGATTTTGGCGTTATAGAATCTGTCGGTTTTTCTAGCACCGAACGCGAACCGAGCATCCTCGAACAGCATCAGTATACCATCATCGACGCGGGCGGGTACGTTGACGTTAATATTCCACAATGTGTCGCCTTTGTCTTTCGTCATCTTGCGATGGCGAAGAACTCGGTCGTAAAGTATGGCAACGCGCCCGGCATACTGGGTTCTGATCAATCGCGCGAGTTCGGGCATCGTGACCATGTCGTACTCCAGCGAAACATTATCGATCGTATACGTCGATAACATGTCGCTGGCTATGATAACTAGGCGTAGTCGTTGAACGTTAGTTCGTATTCGAGGCGGTCAGCCAAAGCGCTCTGATAGTAGGGCATGTGACTCTCCAGCAACTCAAAGTCGAGCGGGATGTAGAAGCGGTTGCCGTAAGCGCCCGCGACCGCGTTGTCACTCGCGTTGTTATGCCTTGTTAGCAGCCCCGATTCTAAGTTTGGTTACATTCTTATTTTTGCTGGTGTCAATACCTTGATAGACAGCGTTTTTCGAGCTCGTGTGACGTCTTCCACAGGTCCTGATAGCAATGGTAGACGTCGCTGTCGTCGATCGACATCACCTCATTACCAGAAATCTTTATCATAGTCTTCTTGACGATGGCGCGACCCGGTTCTGAACGACGGTTCGGTCCGCGTCCGTCGACGTTAGCAAAATAGTGAAAGCGAGGCGAACAGTACCCGGCACAATGACGTCGTTAGCTCCGAGGTTGGGGAAGCGGACTAAGAGCTGCTGGTTCTGGTCGATCGTCGATGGGTTGTTCGTAATAACGACACTCTGTCTCACGCCTTTTGCCCCGAGGGGCTCACGCAGTCTGCGGTATGGATTGAGTTTGCGACCGTATTGACTCGAAGACATAATTAATTTTTTCAAAATTATTGAAACTATTAAACCCGTATGGTTTTGTCTTTAATACATAATTAATTTTGTAAACACATTATTAAAGATGGCTGATTACGATGCTGACATGGATGAAATCGGCAGATATGATTATGATAATGATGATGATAACTTCGAGGATTCCATCACAACCTTCGACAAAACACCCCCTCCAATACAATCGCGATTGGAGGAAATAGGTGGCGCTACCAGCAGCGTTGGTCAAAGTCAGGAATTACTCGAGGGAGCTGTAAACGACTACTACAACAGTTTGATAGAAAAAGGTCTGGTCCCCTCTGTCGGTCGCGACTACTCCAAATTCGAATTGGATCTGAACGGTAGATTGCGACTAAAAGCATCAGATAACCCGATCGTCAACATGAAGACCGGAAAACCCCTATCGCTAAACACCATTGCAGGAAACCGGGGCGGTGGCGAAATCATAAAGAACGAACTAGGCTTCACGGATTGGAAGAGGGGTAAAACAATTGTGCCGGCCCGCGCTGTAGAGGCCCTACAGTCTACCGACGAAACTATAGCGAAGACGGCCACAGCGATAGAAAAGGTCGAGCTCAGCGAGGTACCTCAAATAGCCACCGACGTTATTAACACGATGGAGACCACGTTCAGCGTCCAATCGCAATTGGGGGAAATACTCAACGATGACCCACCGTTACCTCTTCGAGAACTCCGTGGACTCGATAAGGCTCTACAAACGGTCCGGGGCGAACTGGTCCTTAACCTCTCCAAACTCACGGCGCTGGATGAACATATCGCGCTAGAAGAAAGAAAACTGGAGGAAGCGGTGACGTAGAGAATCTACCGAGCGGATCGCCGAATGACTGCGGTCTTTGCGGGATGAAAGAGAAGCTCGCTTGGAGGCCGCCTCGGCTAACCGTGAGGCTCTCCACACACAAATAAGTCGGATCCGTGAATCAATCTCGAGGGTCCTGCATGAGGAGACGACACTCGGTGAGCGTCTTCGCACTCTGTTCAGAGAGCAGGGCGTCACGATAGCAAGCATCCTCGTTGCTATCGGCATGACTATATCGACCATAGTTCTAGCTTTCACTGGTGGTGCGGCGCCACCACCCGCTCCAGCACCAGCACCAGCACCAGCACCCGCTCCATCCGGTGGAGCCAAGGAGTGGGTAAAAAAACAACTAAAAGCCCTCGCCAATCTCCTGGCTAAATTAGCAGGAAAGGCGGCTGCCGCACTACCTGGACTGATCGGAAGTATCGTTTCTTACTTGCTATCTATATTATCAAAAACGGCCGGATGGCTAGCCAAAAATACCTGGGCTTTAATCGTGACAATCGCCGGTCTCCTACTATTCTTCGCCAGAGAGTTCCTACAACCAAAGCGTAAATAATCCGATCGCCACGAGGGTGATGACGAGCCCTAATTTCTCCTCCTCGTGTGTTGTGCTTCCAATTTCACCCAATCTGCGATTGGTGTTGATGATTGGTGTTTCTCCAATCGCGATTGGTCTGTTGATGGAACTCGATGGTGCATCCAATTTACGAATTGGTGGTACTGGGTTCGATTGTGTGTCCAATTTACGAATTGGGGGAGGTGTATCCATTTTGTGTTTTATGAAATCGGTTCCACTGTTGAACCCGATCATGTTGGGGGTGCGCTTGATGATATCCGTGTTCACGTTACCGTTGTGGCCGATTTTTTGATTGGCGGTGGCGATTACGATCTGATTATTGTAACCGTCAACCGGGTCGCTCGTAGTATCATATTGCTCGGCGCCATATAAAGACCTATTCCAAATACATAGTCTACTGGGGTGCTGGCATTCTGTAAAACGTCTTGATAATTCTGGATCGCCTTCTCCAGGTCCACCCTAGCTGAGATGGCGTCCTCTACAAGTGCCAAGAATTGTTTTTGTGCATCAAACGCCGTTCCCGTGCCCAGTATAGAACTGCGAGTTTGCTTCTGTGCGCCGAGGATGGCCCAGACGTACGTGCGAATGGAGTCGTTGACACGAGTAACCCCGGCCTGCGTGAACCCTATACCCTTATCTAACATAAATGTACCCCACGCGTCCTGAACCTCAGCAGCCTGCTGTATGTAATCGACGTGAGCCCGTTTCGGAGGTAACATTTTACAAAGAAAACACGCCACAGTGCCGACCTCCAGACACTTCCGGCCCGAATGTCATAGTCGCGGGGTCAAAATTCCGGCGTTCCGACTGACGATGTGGTCACCGGAGTGATCGTGTCTAAAATCAGTCTGTGTCCAATTCCCGGACTGGCCGTGAATGAGAACGTCCCCGAGGCCGGTGCTGGTAGGAAATGCTTTTCTCTGTCCCCAGTCCGCGTCTTTTGAAACGTTAAATTCGTTACACAGTCTTTCAAAGGCCATACGGTCGTATGCGTTGGAAAATGGGATCCCAGGTGTCGTCTTGAGGTAGTGAAATACCTAGTTCTTTGAGAATCCTCCTAATAGTATAATACACGTGAAAGTTGTAGACACTTTGGAGCATGACATTCTTGGATGTCAGATGGTCTTTATATGAAACTCCACACCCGCTGTTGCGCACCATACAGCGAAATTTATTTGGTTCTGCCAAAACTGCATCGGTGTTGCTTTCCACCTGTTTACCACCTCCATCGTAGTAATCTTGGGCAGCCTATATTGTTCAAAGATATTAGGGAAATTGGTGACAAAGCCGCTGTCCGGTCTAACCGTTACGGTTGGGTGTACAAGGGGGTTAACAACGTCTTTTTGTGTGTATTTACCTCCGACCGCGTACTTTACATTAGAGTTAAAGCTAAATGCTTTGGTATCCATTGAAAGATATTATTATGTTTGCTACTATAACTAATGTTCAAAAAGGGAGTTGTGAACTTCAAAAATTAATAGACAACTGCTGCGGAAAACGCCGTGTAGGCCTTAGATCAATCACCTTCACGGTTGGATGGAAAAACCTTGAAAGGTACAAGGATATCAACGGAATAGAACGGATAGAGGCTATCTATTCCGGATATGATATAGATCTAGAGACCGCCGATAGTCCTGCAGAAGTAGAGAGACGCATTCGGGAATCAGCTGTCGCATTACTTCCTGGCCTTTGGGGTTTCGGAGATGTCCAAGCTTTAATCGCAAGGAATATGCCTGGTATTTGCACTCTCGGAATCTCAAAAGCCACGGGGATTGCGACATTGGACGTTGATAAAAAATTAGAGATCACTCCGGGGTTGGCCTCAATGTTAGGATTTAAATATGAACCCCATTACAACGAGGATGAAGGGCGATCGCAACGGGTCCCGGGGACCTTTCTCTTTCCCGTAGGTGATCACCGCGGCGATAGCCCCAGTAAACATCCCTCACGAAAACTCTCGGGGTGGGCACCAGATCGGGTGAACACATCGTACAACACGGTAGACGGATCCCCCAGCACATTACTGAAAACTGTGCCCGCCAGCGACTGTTTCTATGGCGAGACTGTGACCTTAGACTTACCCACACCCCGAGATGAAAGTTTTGGAATCGGGACACATCCACGAGTTGAAGATTTCTATTCTTGATGATAAAGGGAGAGAGTTGAAGAACGATTACCCGATTTCGGTCGTCCTAGAAATTTCAAATTAATTAATTTTAAGAAAATTATTTAGAATTAAACGCATGTTCGAATATATATTATCAACATTATGAGTATATACGGACCAGGTAGCTTCTTCCGATTGGGTGAAATTCAAATAATTTGGAACCGGCAGAAGGGGATTCATCATCCCGACAGAGGGCGACTTTTTAACTCCCACAAAAAACAAAGGCCTTGATCAATAGAACTATATCGAGGGCCACGGACAAGATTCACAAAAGTCTACTATCACAACTTAGAGAATATGCCCTGGCTGTGAATACACAAAGTCGTGAAGAAACGCATACGGAACTAAACGAACTAGGTATAACCAAATTTAGAAAAGAGGCCCGGTTGGGGATTGATAAAGCCCGAGAAGACCGCCAGATTGACATTACGGCGGTTTATGATGCGTTGCGCTTAGAAGACTCTCTCAGCAAAGAAGCTACACTTGCTGAATTAGACGGGAAAATAATCGATTTTCGAAAAGAGGCCACGTCGGGTATTGAGAAAGCCCGAGAAGACCACCAGGCGGACCTTACGAAGGCTTATGAGGTGTTGCGCTCAGAAGACTCTCTCATCAGAGAAGCGGCACTTACTGAACTAGATAAAAAAATAACCAAATTTCGAAAAGAGACCCGGTCGGGTATTGATAAAGTCCGAGAAGACCACCAGTCGAACCTTGAGGAGGCCATTGCGGAGGCTTATGATGCGTTGCGCTTAGAGAACTCTCATAGTAAAGAAGCGACACTTACCGAACTAGACGGTAAAATAGCCGAATTTCTGAAAGAGACCAGGTCGGGGGTTGAGGGGGTCCGAGAAGACCACAAAAGAGGCCATTGCGGAGGCTTATGGGGCGTTACGCTCAGAGGACTCTCTCAACAGAGAAGCGGCACTTACTTGACAATATACGAAAAAATAACCGAATTTAAAAAAGAGACCCGGTTTGATCTTGATGGAGTCCGAACGGGTATTGAGAAAGCCCGAGAAGACCACAAGACGGATATTACGGAAGCTTATAGGGTGTTGCTCTTAGAGGACTCTATCAACAGAGAAGCGACACTTACCGAACTAGATGAAAAAATAACCGAATTTCAAAAAGAGGCCCGGTCGGGTATTGATAAAGCCTTAGAAGGTCACCAGGCGACCATTACGGAGGCTTATGATGCGTTGCGCTTAGAGGACTCTCTCAGCAGAGAAGCGACACTTACCAAACTAGATGGAAAAATAACCGAAGTTTCTGATAAACTGAAACATGATCGTATAGCCGCGACCAAAGCTCTTGAGGAGGCCTCTTATGAGATTCGTACTGAGGCATATAACGCAAACAGGCGCTTGCCGGAATAGTGAAAACAATGAAAACACCAAAACGTGTCATAACAGTTTGGGCTGAGAAGCGGGGCCCATTGGTTGTGGGGCACTATGAATATTCGTTCGGTGCCAAAGCGAGTAATAAATATGGGGGATACACTATGACAGCTGCAGTGAAGTTATCCAAATGGCGGTCTGCTCGGTTAAATGCTAATGGTAAACCTGTGGGCGCGGTCGCGATAAATATTGTAGTAGATGGGGAAGAACGGGGGGTTGGAGTCACTAAAATCTCTGGAGATAGTTCGACGATTGTTTCGTTCGCCGGTAATGATCGAATTAGACTTTCCAAAGGTAGTGTTATTAACTTTGTTACGAAAATCGGTGACTCAGAGAGTTCTTCCACTATTGTCTCATTGTTAATTGAACTTATTGTGTAAATACTAATATATTGAAATAAATTTAACTATGAACGAATCACCATATCCAACTCTCAATACCACTCCACCAACACTGTATCCAACTCTCAATACCACTCCACCAACACTATATCCAATTAACGAAAGAAGTTCAGATTTTAGGTTGAATAATATCGTCGCTATGCAGGATATTTTAGTTAGAGAATGTGCAAATAGAAAAAGACACGCTAAAAAATATAAGCGCGCGGCAAACATAGCTGAAGCATCTAGTACGGTTCTGGCAAGTGTTTCTGTGTTGTGTGGGGCGGGGACTGCTGCAACGCTATCTACAATTGTAATGATTCCACTTGCAGGGGTTTTGAGTGGAATTACAGTTTTATCTGGAACACTTTGTATGGTAATTAGGGCGGTGGGTGGAAAACTCGAGAAAAAAAGTAGAAAACATGATAGAATATCCGTTCTCGCTAGGTCTAAGAAAAATAGCATCGACGTTATGGTGTCCAAAGCGTTGGCCGATAAGAAAATATCAAATTTAGAGTTTGAATCCGTGGTGGAAGAAATGGGGAGATATGAAGAATTAAAAAATGATATAAGGATCAAGGCGCGCGCCACCATGCCCAAAATTGAGTGTACTGATTGGGATAAATTTAGGGTAAAACTTGGAAATAAAGTCGGAGGAAATGTTACAGCACCATTATAAAATAATTTAAAAAAAAAAATTTTTTTTCTTAATTTTATAATTTTCCTAATTTTTTCAAAATTATATTGATGCAGTAAACAAATTTACATACCTATACAACATGTGTTTTTCACTGAGAATTACAAATTCAGTCGAGTATTACACTGTACACACCATCTGTGTAATTGATACACTCGGCTCTGTTTACCTTGGCTATCAATTTACGTATGGTTCATCAACCCGTGTAATTGATAATTGTACAACACTAGGTAATGTTTATCATAACAGCCTTCGTGGTCGTGTGGTTAAGGCGATAATCTATAGAGACGAGGGTCGTGGGTTCGCGCCGCGGTTGGAGCTAAACATTTTTATTTATTTATTTCTATCCCTACAAATGTGGTCGCTATGGTAAACAACTGCATGACAACGGCGTTCGGAGTCCGACCGTTTGAAATGGGCAGACAACTCCGGCCGGTGTCATGACACGATCTTTGACCTTAGCAGGTTCATGGGGATAAATGGGACACGCGGTTTCAGGGAGATGTTATTTGTCTTAGCATCAACATTGCTGTTCAATAATAATTTTTTCAATTTAACTTTATAAGCGATATCGTAGAAATGTATATTCGTAAATAAATCGTTGGGTTTTAACAATTTTATATAATACACCTTAGTTTCATATCCGATACGCATTATCCGTCTTAATGTTTGTATTTGCCTCTTGTATGGTTGACATAATTTCCGGTATAATATTGTAAATGCAACGTTTTTATCGGAGCGTAATAAATTACGCTGGTATTTCATATGTTCGATATCGCCTAGTGTTCTCATTTTATAGAATTTATATACAGGATTATAACCCCCATAAGATTCATAAATTTCTTCAACACAGTTATTAAAAATTTTCAATTCCAATTGTATTGTATTATCCATTTTCTCAATAGTTGTTTTTTTTCTGTTCAATAATTTCCAATTTCTTCTAATAATTTTCCAATTTCTTCGTTAAAAGCGATATTGTAGAAACGCATATCCGTAAACGAATCTTTGATTTTAAACTGTTTTATAAAATTAGTTTGATAATATTTCGGTAGTGTTTCTACGATCCTATTGATCCTATTTAGTCGCTTCATTACATAAATTTGAGACTTATACCGGCGACATAATTGCCGGTTTAATATTGTAAATGCAACGTTTTTATCGCAGCGTAATAAATTACGCTGATATTTCATGTATTCGATACCACATAGTATTGTCATTTTACCGTGTTTTAATACTGTAGAAACAGCGGCGTAAAATTCTTCAGCAAGGTCATTATACATTCCAATTTGTTGTGTATTTTATTATCCATTTTGTTATAATATTTTTTATTATAACCTAAAATAAATTTATATGTTCAATTGGACGTGAAAAAAACATAAGGTATTTATGACACCAATATAATTGGACTACAATTCGACATCGTCGAAATAAATTAGCTATATTGGAGGAGAAAAATGGGGTGTTGGAATATAAACTATCACTCGTGGGCACATTGAAATAATTATTTTATCATAAATTTACACGACCAATTTTTCGTGGTTGGTGGGAGACAATTTCCTCGTTAACCAATTTTTGATTTTTCGGGGGTGGTGGGGGTAGTATAAAGGGTTATAAATGATGCCACCGCAGGTGGTATCATTTTGACTCCCTTTATACTACTCCTTGACCTACATTTCCTCTTGAATTACTTACTAAATTCTCTTTGGTTAAGGTTTTTAGTCAAGCTTGTAGATGGAATACTCATGGCCCTACACCAACCATACTTGGACAACTTCATCTCCTAGTGATGTACATCAACAACCCCTGACCTATATTTGACCTTGACCTACATTTAACCTTAAATTACTTACTTAATTCCCCTTGGTTAAGGTTTTTACTCAACCTTGATTAAGGTTTTTAGTCAAGCTTGTAGATGGAATACTATTGTGCATACAGACACCATACTTGGATAACTTTTTCTCATAGGGATGTACATCAATAACCCCTGACCTTTATTTTACCTTCACCTACATTTAACCTTCAATCACTTGCTTAATGTTTATAGTCAAGCTTGTATATGGAATACTTCTGGGCCTACATCAACCATACTTGGACAACTTCATCTCCTAGTGATGTACATCAATAATCCCTGACCTATATTTGACATTAACCTACTTTTATCCTTGGATTACTTAGTTATCTCCCCTTGGTTACGGTTTTTACTCAAGCTTGTATATGGAATACTCCTGGGCCTACAGCAACCATACATGTACTTGGAAACTTTATCTCCTAGTGATGTACATCAATAACCCCTGACCTATATCTGACATTGACCTACATTTAACCTTGAATTACTTACTTAATTTCCCTTGGTTAATGTTTTTAGTCAACCTTGGTTAAGGTTTTTATGCAGGCCGCAGCCACCTTCTTTGTCAAGCTATGTGTACATCGACAACCCTCGTAGTCGAGCTATGCTGTTCTCCTACAGCTCTTGTTATGGTGTTCGGACCGTCCGTCGTCTGTCACACGTTCGGTTAACCACTTCGTAACAGTTTCTCAAACCGGCCATATATTCTACATAAGTTGCTCAAGTTCTTCAATATTTCAACACATCATTCATTGGTATGTGTGCTATACCTGCCTTGTCATACTTTATATTACCTTGACCTTTTGACCTTCACAGGGCTGCTGAAAGGACTTAGCAATTTCGGTTAACCAGTTTGTCACAGTTTCTCAAACTGGCCATAGCATCTACATAAGTTGCTTAACTGCTTCAATATTTCCATACTTCATTCATTTGCATGTATGCTACACCTGCCTTGCCATACTACATATGACCTTCACCCTTTGACTTAACACTTTTGGTTCACCCGTTTGTCAGTTTCTTCAATATGCCGCCGGTGGCATCCGCGTTCGACACTTTTTTTTTTTTATTTTTTTTTTTTTTTTTTATTTCCCGACCGACCCAACCCTGTGCCAAAAAGAATAAAAAAATTGAAAAAACTTTTTTTTATTTTTATTTTTTTCCGACCGACCGACCCGATCTCGCGGAAAAAAAATCCGTAAACCAACAAATAAAAAAAAAATGGCCTTAGGGGTGAAAGGGTTAAAACATGGGACCAACACCATCTGATCAATGTCTAAGATTTTAACAAAGTGAAACATAACTGATCAGGTAATTACATAGAAACAAAATTGCTACCCCGCTCCATACCTCTCACGTGGGTAGCAAGCAATTCATCCCCATCTTTTTAATGTAACACATGGAAGAGTGATTTTTGCAACCGGTTATCCGGCGTGTTTGATATGTTAACGATACAAAACTATCAAAGCTGTATCAATAAATTATTAATAAAAAATATACACATGCAGAAATTGGTTATTTTACCATGTCAACATGGTCAATGTGTTTATCTGACATTTACATGTATATCTTGTAAATTTGAAAGCTTCATTTCGTTATGTCGGTTGTTGAACAACAACAAGAGGAAAAATGGCTTCCATGGGAAAATGATTTCCCTGTTATATTATATTTGGCAATTTACTAGTTCTACATCAAAGATTATTTGTTTAAAGGTATAAAATATACAGTTTACTAAATTTTGACATACATGCAACAGGTTTGAGTATGCACTTCGGTTGCCCACATTTTTTGAATGGGTCAAATTGTAGCCGTAGATAATTAACATATCGGAGGCAAATTATTGTAGCTAGGAACTACACAGATTGAAATCACAATGTTTTTGTTGCCAATATATTGATTACAATAAATGTAGTGACGTGAATGAAGTTTTAAGCAGGCAAAAATTTAAGAGCATACCTGTAATTATACCCCTGGCATACAAAGTTTGTCCGTCTGTCCGTCCACGTTAAAGTTTTTGGATACCCGTTATCTCTGTAATGGTAAGTCGGACTTCAAAGTCAGACTCCAAACTTCATATACATGCTTATCATCATCCATAGTTTTATTCCATACCATACCCATACGGCCTTCATGTCCAAGGTCAAGGTCAAATTACTTAGAAATTTAAGTTTTTTTTTGTTAAAATATTTGTGTTTAAAGTTTTTATTTGTCGGTCCAGGCGGCGGCCGGGGATATACGTGAGGCCCTGCTCACTTTCTCTAGTTTAATTCCAATCTGCGTGTGCACTGATAGCAGAAAATCAGTCAAAAAGTATCGTATCAAATGAACACTAGTTATGTATTGTTTTTATTTATAAATCTCATCATCAGTGACGAAGCTGTTCTGATCATGTAACATGTTTTCTATAGCTCTCATTTGCAATGCTATTTCACTGGTTTTTAACCCTTAGAATGCGGGAACCGAAAATAGTCGTCTGCTGCTGTGTCATATTTTATCAATTCTCTCAGTAAAAACATGGTTTGTCAGCATTTTAGAGTGCTAAAGTGCTGCAAACCGTGGTTTTTATATGAAAAATGGAACATAAAAAATTAACAGCAGATGTCAAATTTTTATTCACATTGTAAGGGTTAATACACTGTTACAGTGAAATCTCTCTAAACCGAACACCGTGGGAGTTCCCCAGGGTGTCCGGTTTAGAGATGTTCCACTGTAAATCAGGCTTATGACAATTCTGTGACATACTTGTATCTTTTGCAATCATGAACATGCATTATTATCTGATATGTGTTACCAAGAAACATCTCAAATTGAGATCACATATATTTTCTTGTTGTCCGGTTTAGAGAGGTTCCACCGTATTACTTTACGAAAGCCCGTTTTATTCAACAATTAAAGATATGTACTGTGATTGTGTCCTCTGCACAGAGCTGGTTCTGTGGCCTCCACGAGCCCCGACCGATCGACCTCCAGGTAACCATGGTCACGTAACACTGTGTCGATACAGGACGATAAATGTTGCCAACAGTGGCTCATATAGTCTTTGGACTGGTGGTCACTATTCACAAACTGACACACTGCTGCTGCACTCCTCACTGACGTAAAACGTTTCATGCCTAATAGGCATCAAATTCCTATGACAAATTCCCATTTAGCTACATGCAGAATATACTACATAATATGCCAATTTCTTGCACTGGTTACTATACAAAAATGTTCATATTATGAACATTTTTGTGTAGTATCCAGCGCAAGAAATTTTCGCCAGTTACTAGATGAAAAATGTGTTTATGCGATATCTCTTAACTAAGTACAGCTGAATGGTATCTCGTCTGGAAACCGGTGCGTTTTTGGACGTGAAACATTTTATGCCGGTTCGGACTGTAGCACCATTGTACATGTAGTAGGAATTGTCAGTGTCTAGCTATATGTGGCTAACATGGTTCTAATGATATAAGAGATACGCCATGTGTTTTTGTACCTGCGTAATTTCATGAAATATGTTTACAATATTTTCCATAAATGGTGTCAAAAGTTAATAAAATTTTCAGAGTATATACGTAATTATATTATACATGTACTCTGAAAATTTAGTTAACTTTTGACTTTATTTATGAAAAAATATTGTAAATTTTGTAAATGTATTTAATGAAAGTATGCAGATCTCCGAAGGTACAAAATCCTATGGCGTGTCTCATAAAAGCATTGTTGTGTGATATTAATACTTTTCATTCAGAATAATGCATCTGAATGTTTTTAAATATTTTCTATTTTCCTTATTTCCCATTGAAAGTGTATGAGATGGTTCAAATGATGTTCATGACATATACTTCTTATAATAAGAAATAAAAAAACAAAGGTATATAAAGATATTGAAATATTTCCTTTTATATTTTTATATTTTTGTCGAGCCCGCTTGCGGAAAGCAAGACATAGTGATCACAATGACGTCCGGGTGTCTGTGCATGCGTCCATCCGTGCGTCTGTGCATGCGTCTGTGTGTGCGTGTGTGCAGCCGTCCGAAATCTGCGTTAAAGTTTTTAAATACCTTATATCTCTGCAGTCCTAAGTCACATTGACTTGAAACTTCATATGCTTATTATTCATCAGCCATATATTCATGATGTATCCCACTCATGCGGCCGGCCCCTGTGCCCAAGGTCAAATGACTTAGAAGTTTGTGTCCCGAAATCTGTGTTAAAGTTTTTAAATACCTTATATCTCTGCAGTCCTAAGTCACATTGACTTGAAACTTCATACGCTTATTAGTCATCATCCATATATTCATTCTGTGTCCCACTCATGCGGCCCCTATGTCAAGGTCAAATGACTTAGAACTTTGCGTTAAAGTTTCTGTCAAAATTTGCATTAAAGTTTTCACATAGCTACTATCTCTGTAACCGTAAGTCAGATTTGCTTGAAACTTTGTATGCTTATTGGGCATCATCCATATAATCATTCTGTGTCCCACTCATGCGGCCCCTGTGCCCCAAGGTCAAGGCTAAATGACTTAGAAGTTTGCGTTATTATAAAATCTGCGTTAAACTTTTTACATATCTTATATCTCCACAATTGTTACTCCAATTTACTTCCAACTTCCAATACCGTACTTCTTTTTCATCATCCATATGTTCATTCCATAGCCTGCCCATGTGGTCCACATGCCCAAGGTCAACGTCAAATGACTTTGAAATTTGTGTTAAAGTTTTTACATACCTTATATCTCCACAACACTTACTCAGATTTACTTCCAACATCCAATACTTCTTATTCATCGTCCTTATTTTCATTCTATAGCCTGCCCAGGTGGTCCACATGGCCAAGGTCAATGTCAAATGACTGAAATGTGTGTTAAAGTTTTTACATACCTTATACCTCCACAATACTTACTCCGATTTACTTCAAACTTCAAATAATTATTTATTATCTTCCATATTTTCATTCTATAGCCCACCCATGCGGTCCACATGCCCAAGTTCAAGGTCAAATGACTTTCAAATTTGTGTTAAAGCTTTTAACATACCTTATATTTCCACAACCCTTAATTAAAACTTCAAAGAAATACACCCTGAAACCATCAAATGCCTCGGCGGGCTCGACATGCGGGCCGCGGCCATCTGGTTCTTATTTCTCAACAAAAGTATATGTTAAGGCCACCCATTTGAACCATCTCTATGAGATGGTTCAAATGGGTGGCCTTGGTTCAAATGGGTGGCCTTAACATATACTTTCCTTCAAAAAAAGAAAATATTTATTTTTTTCCGCAAAAAAAATCTCAACATAAAATGAGCTAATATTAATGTTGCTGTCTTCGAACTGTTTGTCAATGTTTGCTCAGATCTGTATTAAACTAATTATTTCTACGATGTTACGCATACCATGTATCAATACTAGCTAACTATAAAATTGGCGTAATTAATGTACTGGTACGTCTGTTTTAATTTCTAAACAATATGTCTGTCCGTGTCAGCATGTCGTGTTCAATGAACACATGTGTATGTCGCTTTAATAATCAGTCTCAAGTCTGCTGTAAATGTATATTTCTAATTATCTTCATTTCTATGTCTGTCATTGACAGCATTTTGTATAACTAATCTTCGCTGTACATCTTTTCCTATAATAACTATTGACATTTAAACCTACATGCACACTCAGTAGGCACAAAATGTTCTTTATAGGAATTAAATAAGTGTATAATTGTGTCACTATTCCACCAGTTCTAAAAATTACGAGTGCCCGCTATACACCATTACCCCATGTATTGATTGGCATTATTATATATTTTATATCAGACGTAAATTTCCACACTGATATCAGGGGCGATAACCGTGTTTCCTTAAAATGTTAACGGACATTATTATTTATTCTCTATATTTATTTTTTGATGTGCAATGATCATACTTTATAATCTATAATAAAATATAATTTTTTCAGGTGGCGCATTTAATTAGTATAACTAATAAAAAAAATAGCATGCCTCATTTGCATATGAAAATAGCCTGATACCACCGCGAGTCGCTATCAGTAACATAAATATTACTTTAAATGATTATATCTGTATAGCGGGCACTCGTAAGTTTAGAACTGGTGGAATATTGACACAATTATACACTTACTTAATTCCTACATAGAACATTTTGTGCCTACTTAGTGGGCATGTATCTTTAATACTTGGTGAATACCTGTATATAACCTTAATACCTGTATATAACCTTAATACCTGTATATAACCTTAATGCCTGTATATAACCTTAATGCCTGCCTTAATGCCTGTATATAACCTTAATGCCTGTATCAATGTGTTAATAACTATGTATTAACAAATTACTTGTAAATACACATTTCTAATAATTTTTATCTCATGTTGAAGTAAAAAAACAAAATTTAGGATGTGTAGCTTGTTAGTTTGTCATTTATAATAATGTATTATTATTCATACTTTTACATGCCGCGGCGACATGTACACACTTTTTGCACAAAAAAATAATATCAATTCTCGTGATTATGCCCGGAAGTATATGTTATTACCACTCATCTGAACCGTCTTGCCGAGACGGTTCAAATGGTGGTCACCACAGATACATATGATTAGAAACAAAGAAGTTATTTAAATTTTTCCGTCAAAAAAAAATGTGTAGTCTCTGAATGTTATGGGTTAACTGAGATGACTATGTGTTGCACCCTATGTACAGGAGGAGCTTTTGTAAGATTGTAATATTCATGTGTTATTATCAATTCTCGTGATTATGCCCCGAAGTATATGTTGTTACCACTCATCTGAACCGTCTCACCGAGACGGCTCAGATGAGTGGTAACAACATATATACTTTTGAGACGAAGTAAGAAAAACAGCAACAATTATTTCAATATGTTAACTCTTTGCATGCTAGCGGCGAAAATATCCGCCAAACGAATTAAGAGTATATGTGTTATTTCTCTCTGTAAATATGTCTTGAAATTTCATTAGAATTGTGTCCTCCGGATCCTCCGGACACAATTCTAATGAAATTCCAAGACATATTCATGACATTCATAAGGAGAGTTAATACAATGTATAGGGTGTATTCAGCATAAAATGCGTTAATTCAGTGTACATGGTGCAGAAATGTAACAGACAATTGGTGTGAAACGGCAATAGGATACACAGTGCTATCTCTTGTTTTTTGTGAGCAATCATTAACTGTGATAATATTTGTGGCTGTGACTGGAGAAATGGGGCTTATGACCTTTGCAATCAGTGTAGACCCACCTGCACAAGCTGATCAGAGTCTGCACTGTTTGCCATTCAGTATGGCAAACAACATCCAATCTACAAACAAATTGTATACATGTAGATGTTTATTATATTGCATGTCTAGGCTAACAGATCAGGGGCCCGTTTCACTATACTTTATATGACTAAAATGTTTGTAAGTGCAAATTTAGGATCGGTCTGTAAATTTCAATTGATTGATTTACATTTATTGAGCATAGGCTGCATATGCAGTCTATGCTCAATAAGTGTAAATCCAATAATTGTTTAGAAGAAAACTGTCATAATTTTGCACTTACGGAAATTTTAGTCGTTTGAAGTTTGGTGAAACGGTTCCCAGGAGCTAGACTGCCCTGCCCACAAAAGCCACCATACCAGTAAGCCACATTTCTTCACAGTTGGTCATTTTATAATTTAACCATTGTTTATTATTACACTAACAACCAAAGTGAAAGTGTAACGGTTTAGGCTGCATGTTTTGTGTCCCTGTATGTCCTGGTAAGACACAGTGTTATATGACCATATGTGATCCGTCATTACAAAAAAGGTCTTATTGAGATTTGGACCAATATAATAGCCTCTGATCCATTCGCTATCTTATGCAGCATGATAACGATTAAAATATCATCAGAGATATTTTGCTGACTCAACAGCGAACAGTGTACCCCCTGATCAGACTGTGCAACTGCACAGTCTGATCAGGGGGTACACTGGGCGTAAACTCTATAAGCTCTTCTTTATTGTGATTGGTCACATGCTACAATTTTCTCCAAATAGATGGTGAGTGCCATGGCTGACGCATGCATTTTTTTTTTCATTTATACTTTGGTTGACTTTGCTAGCAACTTCTGCTTTGCTTCTCTTAGTCAGTGGACTTTTCAATTTATTGACAACTTATATACATAATGTGTTCTAATAAGCGCCCCCTAGGGCTAATATGAGATGGTTTTGTTGCTTGTTCATTATTTTTGCAGGAATATATAGACACTTCATGTTTTAAATTTACTACGTGAAAATACCATTTTTTTTTTGGAAAAGTATGGGAGTTTCATCACATACATGTAGTTAATGCTTACAGGTTGAAATTTGGCTCATATATCAAACATACCCTATTCTATTACCGGTAGGGATGGGTTGTGTCCAAGGGGTTAGAACACCTGACTTCCAATCCAGAGGCTGTGGGTACAAACCTCGCCTTGGGCATCAAGAATACTTTCATAAAAAGAAAAAAAAATACTTTCATAGTACATTTTTTGTATTTCCATCTCACTGGTCGGTCAGATGAGACTTTAAACTGTGGTCCCGTCTGTATATGACCTTAGCTGTTGCTGGGACGTTAAACCCATTCACTTTCACTTTTCTATTAGCGGTAAATATTGAGGCTGTAAAACATTGTTGATGAAAACCTATTCTTTCAATGCAGAAGAAACATCTTCTACATTGTATCTTGAACACCACAGGCCTGTATTATGGTATTGGCAAACAGTGTAGATCCAGATGAGCCGGCTCGTGACGAGCCGTCTCATCAGGATCTGCACTTTTAGCAAGTAATTTTCATATTTTGGAGAACAAAAACACCCCCTTTTCACAAATGTACAAGTCTGAAAATCGTTTTGTGACCTTTGGATTGGTTGCAAAATTAACATATCAAATTCCTTTCCAGTAACTTATGGGTGAACGGGTTAATTTTATCAATTCTGTTCGATTTTCATTATGTGCATTTCATTTATTGTGACGTGGAACTATTTATACTTATTGATAAAATGTATTGAAACTTTATTTTCAAGGCAGGGGAAAAAGCCTAAAGACGGAGATAGGTACTGGACTTTATACTTATTTTCTTGTCGCACAATTCCGCACATCTTTCCTCTTCTGTTCCAATGATTATAATACTTCCTGTCTTCTCATGCTCAAAATCAAACTGTTTGAATGGTCGAGCATAAACTGCTTCATTTCAATTCCAAATTTCAAGAAAGTTCTCAAACAGCTTGATTTAAAGTACAAAATGCAGGAACATTCTCGAACTACTCAAAATGAAGCTGTTTGAATGGTCGAGCCTGAGCTGTGCTCAGTCTCGACCAATCAAACTGCTTGATTTCAAGTACAAATTTCGAGAACATTCTCAACAGCTTGATTTCAAGTACAAAATGCGAGAACAGTCTTGAACTACTCAATTTCAAGTACACATTTTGAGAACATTCTCTAACTGCTTGATTTCAAGTACACATTTTGAGCACATACTCAGAAAGTTTTATAATCAAGGTCCCTTCACTTGCTCGACTAGAGTCGAGTATAAAATATCTCGATCTTTCTATTGTGTGTTGGTGGCCATTTTGCTACTAAATGATTCAGGAGAAGCTTGTGTGCCTTTTCACATATGAAATTAGTTTTTATCTGAACATTTTCCATTTCTCCGTCGATGATCACAGACACTTTGTGGTATGAACGACAACCCGCTGTGGTATCCAAATTTACTCTGATATATTAAATTATATTATCACAAAGGTGTGACGGCAGTTATCTTTTCAACCAATGGAATTCAGTGAATTGATGTACCTTGGTCCTCAGCTTGCTAATTGTAAGTTACCAATGCACAAACATAGAGAATAGTAGGTTAGTGCCGTGAATGGGAAAAAATATCTGGCAAGGCTTAGGAAACGGGATGGGCGAGGCTCTCCCGTTTCTGTGCCGCGCCAGATATTTAACCTACTATTTTATTTATCCCATCAACACCTACAAATGGCTTTAAAATGCAAAAAAAATAACCCCAGCGACCACACATATTCATACGCAATGATTAGGTCGTATTGACGGGATATCAAAAATGTTTCATGGCACATACTCATTGTGTTGACGGGATAAAACAGGGTTCCCGTCCGTCAGGCGGAGTAGTAACTTACAATGTACAATTAGCAAGCCGGGACCAAGGTAAATCAAATCTACTTCCTGAAGATAGCGGGTGTCACATCTTGGAGAAAATAATATCCCAAGTACAATTAGATTGTAACCATTATCACGGAGCAAGTCGTTCATCCCACAAAGTGCCTGTGTGGACGATGTAGCATATTGGTGAATTTGATTTTAACAAAAATATTAAGTGATGCCTTTTAACCCTATGCAATATGATGAGAGAAGCACTACCTGTGTTTCCAGTGTGCAGATGCACAAGGCTCATGAAAACACTCCTGGGAGCAGTAATTGCTCAAAGCCTCCGTTAGCTTATAACAGACTGTTAAATCCTTAACAGTGTTAAGGATTTAACAGTCTGGGCCCGGTTGTTCAAAACATCCGTTAGCTTAACGGACTGTTAAATCCTTAACTGAATGGTTAAAATCTCTGTTTTAACAGAGATTTTAACCATTCAGTTAATGATTTAACAGTCCGTTAAGCTAACTGGTGTTTTGAACAACCGGGCCCTGTTAAGCTAACAGGCTTTGAGCAACCGGCCTCTGGTTTACACTCTGCAACATGCTATGTGAGCCATACATAATGTATAGGGTGATTGTAGCAGTGTGAAATCTTGTATTATGTCTATTCAACATCAACTGCGGAACATATTCTTTATTTGGAAAAGATCTCTATTCTTTATTTGAAAAGATCTCCGCATGTTATTAAGGCACACCATCTCAACTCTGTAACCATTCCTGTGTGATTTCTCATCCTTCCCATGTTACTCTCTATTATGTATCTTATATTACCGTGACAAACTGATATTTGTTATTATACCCCCGGCATATATAGTATGTCGAGGGCTATATAGTGTTTGTCTTCCATCCGTCTGTCCGTGCGTGCGTCCGTAAATTCCGTCCCTCACATTTGCATTAAAGTTTTATGGTACCTATTATCTCTGTAGTGGTAACTCTGATTGACATCAAACTTCATATACTTCCTTATCATCATCCATATTTTCATTCCATACCACACCCATGCAGCCTTCATGTCCAAGGTCAAGGTCAAATTACTTATACATTTGCATCTGTAAGATTTGCGTTAAAGTTTTTGGATAAGGTAAGTTGGATTAACTTCAAACTTTGTTTACTTCCTTATCATCATCCATATTTTCATTCCATACCACACCATCATGTCTAAGGTCAAGGTCAGAGTACTTAGAAATTTGTGTTAAATATTTTTCAATATTTGCGTTAAAGTTTCTGTTTGTTGGTCCAGGCAGCAGCCGTGGGTATCCGTGAGCCTGCTCATTTGCTCTAGTTTGTTAACCCTTAGACCACTGCACACAAGAATTGTCGTCTGCTGTTGCTTTTATATCTTGCCTTGATTCTAAAGTGCTGTCGAGCATGTTGTAAATTATTCTAAAGTGCTGTCGAAGCATATTTTTGATGATAAAAATGGAAAATAGAAACTAAACAGCTGACGACAAAAAATTAAGATAGCGGTGTAAGGGTTAATAGTCCGGTTCATCGCTTACTGCACATTTCTGACATTGCCTTTACTTTTATTGAAACTTCATACATGCTCCTACATCTATGAGTGGGTGGTTGGTCGGGCGAACGGGATGGTGGTGTTCTTCCTTATAGGAATCACCATTTGCCTTGTTTGGCCCTCAGGTACGATTTTATCTTTGTCTCTTTTTGTTACCTGAGAGTTGAATTTGGTTATTGCCCATTATAAAAGTAGTAAGATTATTACTGATCCTACTGCTTTTGGGAGTGGGCCGAGTGATTCTGGTGTGGCGAGGACCTGGCATCAGATCAGGATTATTCTGATTTCAGGGCTGAATATATAGTTATTTTATTGTAAATATTCAGTTCTGATTTGGGGATTTCCCCCCATTTGTACATGTACTTGCACATGTACATGTACTTGTACAGGTAATATATGGGATTTAGTACTAAACTCATTTAGGCTTATCAACAGCTAAGGTCATTTAAGGCCAGGTATTGACCTGGCCTTAGATGACCTTAGCTGTCGATAGGCTGTGAAACCCCAACAAACAAACAAACAAACAAACAAACAAACAAAACATACACCTATGAAATATTTCTGTAGATGGATCATTGTTGATTGCAGCTCCAGCCCCAGTTCCATAAATGGAAAAGAGATCTTGTAATTTGAGCTTGAGTAATTCTCAATACACGCAGTTCTTGTTTGATTTAGTGCTTTATTCTGTTTACAATGTATGTGACTGGATAAATGGGGCTTATGTGTTTTGCAACCAGGTTAGATCCAGATCAGACTGTGCGGATGCACAGGCTGATCTGGATCTAACCTGGTCACACAGTCTGATCAAGATCTGCACTGCTTGCCATTCCTTCCATCAATGAAACACATGCCATGCTTAGATGGTTATCAGGCTACAGGAGCTGCATTGGTCACAAATCCCATAACTTCATAAGCCCTATTTCTCCAGCCACAGCCATATATATTGGGGCACCAATGTGAAGGACATGAGGCAACACAAAACAATTAGTGGCTGAAATCATGAACTCTTTGCATGCTGTGAAACTTGTGGGCTATAAATAGTTGAAAAATAGCTGCAAACAATTCATTATAATTTCTTTTGTTTCTCCTGTAAATATCATGAATGTGTCTTGGAATTTCATTAGAACAGAGTCTTGAGGATGCAATTCTAATGGAATTCCAAGACATATTTACATAGAGAAATAAGAAAAAATACTCCAAATTTTCTTGTCAGTATATTCATCTGTGTGTCTGTGCGTATGTCCGTCTGTGCCAGTTTGTGTTAAAGTTTTCGGCTGCCTACTATCTCTGTTATACTAAGTTTTGTTGGCTTGAAACATATGTTTTCATCATCCATATTTTCATTCAATAGCCCACCCATGCAGCCCCTCAAGGTCAAACGACTTAGAAATTTGCGGTAAAGTTTTGAGGGGTACATCCAAGTGTTACAAATTGTTATTTTCTGGTTAACAGAATTATCTTAAAATATCAAAGAAGTGTTCATTCTAAGTACATGTAGTTAGGGGCGAAAGCGATAATTCAACTTGCTCCTGTAACAGATTGTGCCCTGATATATACAGTTATTATTGTTGTTTATTTGCATGTTCATAGTTGTTTCATTTTATCCTCATCTACAAAACAATATTAACCCATTTCAGCATATGGATACAGTCTTTTTTGTTGAATTTTTTTTATTACTTTGTTAATAAAGGTATATGTTGTTACCACTTGTTTGAACCGTCTCGTCGAGATGGTTCAAGCGAGTGGTAACAACATATACTTTCAAAAGGAAATCAAGAAAATATTATTTTTTTCTCTCAGTAGGTTCATACTACTACATGTATAATTGTATCCCGTCTGTAATTGGTTAACCCGTAGAATGCGGGAAACAAAAATTGTCAACTGCCGTCTTTTTATATTTAGTCTTCTTTCTTAATACATGTAATAACATGTTTTGACAGCTCTTTAGAATCATTTCCAGTGGAAATGATTCTGAAGTGCTGTCAAACCATGTTGTTGATGAGAAAAATGGAAAATAAAAAATAGACAGCAAACAACAATTTAATTGAGCATTGTAAGAGTTAAGTGTTTTCCTGTTCACTTTTTCAGAATATCTTATTTAGTTTTTCACTCCCTCTATCAAGATACATGTGACTGTGGTTGCTATGATACTGGAATTTGGCTATCAAGGATTGTTTTAGCAAATACATTGTCTGGCAATATTTGCTTAGGATAAAATCACAATTTAGAATTAATATGTTAAATTTCCTTAAAAAAAATGGATGCCATGTGACTGCATAAATCAATGAATGAATCAGTCAATCAATCAATCAATCAAGCAAGCAAGCAACTGATCAATCAATCAATCAATCAATCAAGCAAGCAAGCAATGAATCAATCAATCAATCAATCAAGCAATCAATATATCTATATATCTATCTATCAATCAATGTGTATCTTTATTTTGGCTGTGCGTTTTGTATAATAGATTCTATGTTTTATGTTATATATTACCGCTTTCTAGAGTTCTACAACCGATTTTGCTAACGAATCCGTCCCATATTTTGTCACTATAAATTCATCATTACATTCTTGTGCTAGCCTTTATGAGCATGTTTTCTCATGAAGTTAGACCCCTTCCTCCACTAACCCTTATAAATTTGTCCTTACCATTACCTCGAGTACTGTACATATTACTTCGTGTGTTCATATTTCAGAAACTTACATTATACTTCAATTATACATGTATATTCATTAGTGTTTGTGTTCAACAATTTTACAGCGAGTGCATATCTTAACCCACCCATTTCATGCTGAGGATATGCGATTTGGATTGGGGAAAATCATAAAAAAAATCTTTAAATGTGTCCTAGAAGTATATGTCGTGACCACCATTTGAACCGTCTCATCGAGACGATTCAAATGAGTGGTCACAACAAAAACTTTCATTGAGAAATAACAAAAATAAAAAATAAAATATTTTAAAAAATCATACCCATAAGGTGTATTCCGCATGTAATGGGTTAAAGTGGCTGTGTCTCGGATGTGAATGAAATGTGAGCAAAACAGTTGGTAAAAGAGCATTTAACGGTAGATTTGAAAAAAGAAAGTACATTGTAAAATTAAAGTAAGTGTTCACACTTAGTAGCCACATACATGTACCTTGCTTTGGCTAGGCACTACGTCATCGCCTACGTCATCCGTCATCGCCTACATCATTGCCTACGTCATTGATAAAATTCAGATCTCGCATTTTTAAATTCGGTAGTTTTTTCTGAATATGTAGGTACATCGTGTGTTAAGGTATTACTGTGTTTATGGTGATTATATAGAAGTGTGCAATTCTGACTATATCTTCTATTAAAGCTTTGAAACGTTTCAAACGAATCACAGAAAAATATGTCACTGCTGGCTGGTTTTTAGCCAGGTTTTTAAAAAAAAAAATCCAGGCTATTGGATTGGCGAAAGCCGGGCGGGCGGGTGGCGGGTGGTGTGTGGCGGGCGGCGTCCACAATCAATGTTAAGTTTTCGTGTTTGAGTCCATTTCTTTGTTACTGTACCACCTAGGACCACCAAACTTTCACAGCTTCATAATCAAGGGATGCCCACCACATATTACTATCCAACATGTTACTTTTTTTTTAACTTGACCCATTTTTTCCGCGCAGTCGACTTTTTCAATGATAAGTTTTCGCTTTTACAATGTTAAGTTTTCGTGTTTAAGTCCATTTCTTTGGTACTGTACCACCTAGGACCACCAAACTTTCACAGCTTCATAACCAAGGGGTGCCTACCACATAAAATTATCCAACATGTGACCATTTTTTTTACCTTCACCTATTATTTCTACGTAATTGACTTAGCCATTTTCAACGTTAACTTTTTAACTTACGTCTGGTTAAAGTTTTTTGGTTAAAAGTTTTTTGTTATACTATATCTCTGCAACTGCTTCGCTCCATTACCTTGAAACTTCACATGGGTGTTTATCAATCATCATCCATATTTTCATTCTACCCCCAACCGTGCGGCCCCTGTGCCCAATGTCAAGGTCAAATTACTTTGAATTTTGTTGTTAAAGTTTTTTGTGTACTATATCTCTGCAACTGCTTCACCCATTACCTTGATACTTCACATGGGTGTTTATCATCATTGTCGCACCCGCTTGCAGAAAGCGCGATATCGTCGGCATTTTGGCATACGTCCGTCCGTACGTCCGTGTGTCCGGTTAAAGTTTTTTCGTTAAAGTTTTTCCATCTACTATATCTATTTTTTTAGTGTCCATGCCTCGCCCCAAGGCACGACATGCAGGCCACGGCCATCTAGTCCACAAAAAGTGGGTATAATTATGTTATCCAAGTGTCTATGCTTGGAAAAGACCTGGCCTTCGTGGCTTTGCCTCGTTTCTTGTTCAATAGATCTATTGAAGAATTGCTTCACTACTAGTTGGTTTTTCCAGATACTGCCAAGTTAAAGTTAGCATGGAATTTCCTCTACTTAATGTGCTCGATATCAAAGCTGACAGGCAAATGCAATAATTAGCCACAAAACGCATGTTTTTGACGAAGAAAAAGTTACGACTGTATTCATAAAATATCCATTGATATCTCAACTGTTTTTGTGAAGTGCTTATTCTGAGGTACCATCTGAGACATAGCCACTTTAACAATGACTACCTTATGATTAATAGATTAACCCATTAAAAATGGGATACGATTATAGTAGTATGAAACTTTTTCATCTCGAAAGTATATGTCGTTACCACTCATTTGAACCGTCTTGACGGGACGGTTCATATTAGTGGTAACAACATATACCATTATGGAGAAATAAACAAAATAATGAGATTATTTCAAGAAAAAGTATTGTATCCTTAAACTGAAATGGATTAACAGTGAACCTAACATATAATCAAATCAGGGACCAAGTGATCTGGTGTAGTAAGGGCACTTGAAAACCAGATTAGGATACAGTTGTGCTGAAAGCTTTTATTGTTATTTCAATGCTGATTGTTCAGTGCTTCCCCCAGGTCCAGTCCTGTCAGTCTATGACCTGTTGAAAGGACATAAAATCCCAATCAATCAATATTTCGGTGCTGAAAGTTTTTATTGAAATTTTAGTACTAAATGTTGAGTGCTCCCCCATACACAACCACCTGTGTTAATCTGTTTCAGCTTGTCAATGCTTCTGAACATATATTCGCAATCCTGACTGACAATCACGCAATTAAGCAATTGATTGTCTGAGCCTGAGCTATGGTACAGCTCAGGCTCAACCAATCAAGCTGCTTGATTTCAACCACAATATTCAAGTATATTGAAATAAAGAAATTGACAAATATTGGCAAGATTAGTTCAGGTGGTTACGTACATGTACAAAAGTCATATGCATTCCCATCTGTAGAAGTATGACCTTGTTATTGAACGGATGTAATACCCCTATCAATCGATCAATCAATCAATCAATCAACCAATCAATCAATCAATCCACACATCTATCTATCAATCAATCAGTGATTTTACATCAACAGGAAGAGCCCAACAAAGGGGGCAGGGAGGCGAACACCCACCCCGGTAAATGTGAAGAAGATCGCTGCAGATAGTGCCGAGAAGTGAGTTAACTTTTCTTGGAAACATTTTAGTTTAGGGTTACAGTACTGATTTATTATGCACCCTATGTGATAGCAATGGGGGCATATTGCGTGCTCTTGAAGTTGCGTATGTCCATTTGTCTGTGTACATTTACTTCAAAAAGTTTGTACGAGTTAGAGTCCAGTATGCCATGGGGGCATATCCATAATAGTTTTTTTTTATAACCGTATTTCTCAATAAAAACATGCTTTAACAGCACTTCAGAATCATTTCCAATGGAAATGATTCTGAAGTGCTGTCAAAGCATGTTGTAAATTATTCTAAAGTGTTGTTAAAGCATGTTTTTGATGATACAAATGAAAAATAGAAAATAAACAGCAGACAACAATATTTTTTAGATAGCAGTCTAAGGGTTAATGTCTATTGTTTTTTAGTCATATATATAAGTGTTTTCACCTTTTGGCCAATTCCTTCCTCTAGGCCATTGCTGCTGTTGGAGCTGGCGAGGCTGTGTCTGGAACTCGACTTCCCGGACCTGGCCCAGGACTGTGCGGACCACATGAAAACGTGCAGCGTCAAGGAGCAGGGATTCTACCTGGAGCTCGAGTACCTCGGCTGTGACATCATGGTGAAAAACCTCCTCGATAAACAGGACTCGCTCCATAAACACGTCGTTGATGTAAGTCTGTGGATCGTGGAAGTTGTGTTAGGCAGGGTGTTAATATAGTGGTGTGCTGTTGAAAACCAATTCTCTTTCACATTTGTTAAAACGGGGACACTGAGGTAAAAAATGGCACGGGCATTAAATATGGTCCACATTTTCTTTGATCGCAATTAAAAGTTATTGATGAGACACTTGCTTTGTTGTTTTGCTCATCTGTATAACTCCAATCGACCAATTAATAAATCCATCAATTGGTAATTATGTATCACTGTAGGTGCGGAACCAAGCCATAAAGCGGTGCGAGGAAGCGATCATGAACGCGATTCGTCTCGGCGAACCTAATGTGATCCAGGCGGGGTGTGTCACCCAGTGGAACCTCTGTCTGCCACTACTCCAGCCCAACCTGCGCCACCTGGTGAGGAAACCCCTCACGCAGGTCGCCGACGCCCTAGAAGTCATACAGAGGTCAGTGGTTTATTTCAAATATTGGCTCTGGAGGATGGAGTCTCTATTTCTTTTATTATTAAAATGTATTTTCCTTGTGCGGGCAGGCAGTTGGTTGGGCATAGATTGTCCACACAATAACTAGAATTCTACTTGACGGCTCGTAACCAAATTTGGTAATCATGTTTAAACATTTCGGATGACATCACCACTTGGCGGCTATTTTTAATTTTTGCGTCCTGTATCCTTGTCCACACAATATTATAAGTTCTACTTGACGGACCACAACCAAATTCAGTATACATGTTTATCACGGCAAGATAAAGAACCCTATTAATTTTTTTGTATGATTTATCTCCCCTTGATAGCCATTTTTAATTTTCTCATTTTGTATCCTTGTCCATGCAATGTTTTGATTTTTACCCCTGTCCATATTATTTTTATTATAATTTTTTTATTTTTTATTTTTTTTTTAGTCCTAACAGATCTGACACTCGCAGTCATGTTCAAATGTTTGTGCGGTTTGGGATTTTCATACATAGAATATATTCAGTGAACATCCAATCAGGTGTACATGTTGTGGTGGGTAGTGGTACTTTCTGGGGATGGGGTCAGTGGAAGAAGGATTTCTAAATTATAGCTGTGACTGGAGAAATTGGTCTTACGGGATTAGTAACCAGTGTAGCTCCTGATCAAATAACATACTCCTGTAGCCTAATACTGATCTAAAATACTTATAAACCTGGCAGATCCATAGGCTGATCTGGATCTACACTGGTCGCAACACCCATAACCCCCATATCTCCAGTCACAGCCTCAATTCACCATATTTTCTGTACACATGGGCGGATTCAAGGGGGGGGGGGGCCCGGACCCGCGCGCGCCCCCCCCCCCCCCCCCCCCCCTCCCCCCCCCCCCCCCCCCAAAATATGCCGAGTAAATATTTTTTACAAGTTACAAGGCACGTTTCATGCCAAGTGGCATGTATTCCATGCATTTTTCGGTCGTTGTCTTACTGTTTCAAAATTTAAACGTTTTCAATAAAAAATCATGTCTAAACATATTGTGACAGTGTCAATATTTTTGTTCCAAAATGCGCCAGAACGCAGGAAATGCGATGTATGTAGATTTCAAAAAAATTCCGGGGGGGAAATGCCCGGACCCCCCTAGCCTCCGCTCGGTCGACTATTTTGCAATACTTGACTATATTATCGAATGAGCTTAGCTCGTTCGATAATATAGTCAAGTATTGCAAAATAGTTACGCCCCCCCGAACCCGAAATCCTGGATCCGCGCCTTGTACATGGACCAATATCGGAGCACATGATCTTTATAATATTCTGGTCGCCTGTTTCAGCTTGCTGGTACAGCTACGATGTCAGATCCACACAGAACTCGCTAAGTGTGAAGAAGATCAGGAGCAGATCAGTGTCGCTATGGGACACCTCAAGAAGGTAGTTATACTGGTCTATATTAACCCATTTCATACAGAGGATTTTATTTGTGGAAAGTCATAAATATTTTCTTTACGTTTTACGTGTCCTCTGAAGTATGTCATGATCACCATTTGAAATGAGTGGTTATAACATATACTTTCATTGAGAAATAACAAAAATAATATTTAAAAAAATTCATATCCACAAAGGTGTATTCCGAATGTAATGAGTTGCCATACAAATGGAGGATTCAAGCACATTGTTTACTATGTGTGACACACTATGACAGAAGTAATATAGGGTTAACTGTATTGTAAATTTTTCAAATTTGCGGCGTATATCATAAAATGATAGGTCGGAAAATCTGTTTAATGGCGACGCTAGCGCGTCGCTATTAAACATGTTTTCCGACATATCATTTTATGATATACGCCGTAAATTTGAAAATTACAATGCGGTTAACCATTTCTAATGCACTCCTTTACTACTGGCATAGGAATACATATTGAAATAACTTGCGACCGTTCATCAACAATGATATACCTGTAATGTATGACCATCAGACAATCAGATTGCGTGATATTTATAGAGTGCATTAGAAACCATCTTACATGACTGAACGATGACATACATCATGTGAATTGCATATAAACCTGGCACAATAACATGCTTTATTATTAGACAATTGTATAAATCATGTGATTACAAGTAAACATTCCATATAACCGGCTCTGTCATTACCTGGGGGTTTCTGGCACCCAGACACGACATACCTGCTGTGTTACAGGCCCTGTAACTGAACGATGGCCGGATATAGATTGTGACTGACAAGTAAACCATCCATATAAAAGTCCCTATTATTAACTGGGGCTTTCTGGCACCCAGAAGAGACATGCCTGCTATGTTACAGGCTCTATCATTGGACGATGGCCAGATATACCGCGAGCGACTGGAGGTGGCCTTGAAGCAGCTGGAACTGAGGTCCGAGCTGTACAAGCCTCCAGAGAGTCCAGAGGACATCGCGGGCATGATCATAGAACAGGTATTATATAAATAATGCATACCAGCAGTGGTGACAGTGGATATTACAGTATTTATTTTAATAGTAGCCCCCTCTCTAATAGTACCCCCTTCCCATATTTGCATTCTAAATATGTTATTTCAGGACCGACCTGAATGGGCATGAAAAAATAAAGACCACTTAACATATGGACTATATTTATTGTTTATTATTTCCTACCACAATTTTATTTGGGAAGTGGAATATAAATGGCCGCAAGATCTTTCCTATAGAGATACAGTTGATAAGTGTATCAACAAGCCCATTACAAGAAAGATCGTCACGGGAATAAAATGAAAACGGTAACCATGAAAATTCATCAAGCCAAAGGACGGGCGTGCAGGTGTCCAATCGGCACCAGGTTAAGTACACAATAGGACAGTCCATCACATTGTACACTCAACAGGTGCAGATCCAGCCCCTGCTCCAGAGTACGCACGTGCTAGTGTATACTTATACGAACTTAGTGACTACATGTGTTGGCGGCGAATAAAGACCACACAACAAGCGCCAAATCATTAGACAACAACAACATACTGTACAATGTAGTCAGCCCGTAGTAATCACCATTCAAGGAACTTGAGCCGCCATATTATACTACAACGAGTCGGCTCAATTTAACTACTACTTTTCCTTGAATAATGATTATTAGAAAAAACTTCGCAGTATAAACAAACACGTAACCAAATACATAAGCTATGCACGTCTTTACACAAGCATTAAATGTTCCATATGTGACCCACACGCCCGCCCGTTGGCTTTCTGAATTTTTCACGACTTTCCCGTTGCGACGGAGTAATGGAAATAATGACTGCCTAGCCTAATTGTTCACCACCTGGCATGTGAAGTTCTGATCAATGGCAATAACAACACTGAATAACCATTACTGCAACAAGCGCCAAATCATAATGTAAATAATCACTGGATAAAGAAAATTCAGTGAACTGAAGTGTTTAATCATGCTCCCTATCAAGCACCGCCCCAATATTGTTAACTGATGTTGACCGTAGAGGCCCTCGCCAATGTTCCCAAGCCGGTATATGGGGCACAGTTGTCGTCACTCGCAACACAGGCCCCATTGTCCAAACACTGACACACTGGCCGATAGTCGGCGTCCACAGCGGGGAAAGCGAGTGGTCCTGATGGCGCCATTCCAGCCGAAATGTACATCGTCGCTTCAACTGCAATAAAAGGTAAAAGGAAACCAAGCGGCAGCATCCACGGCACGACAGGTGCCTTGCCGCACTTGCTAACAAGTTGGACCCAGAGTTTCCGGTGTGAGCCACCATCTATCGGAATCCACCTTGTTTGCCATAGGCTTTATTGTTACGATGACCTTCGAGTTGTATTGATCAGGGGTATATATATACAAAAGGCATAATGTCTTGTTATGAAAAACACATACTAGAGTGTGATACCGCAGCGAGCGAGGTAAGAAAATTACAAGATCTAGTGGTTTTGCCAAACTTGTTATTGGATTATTACATCATACCCAAAACCAACAGGTATGTGAAAATATGTAGACTTCAGAATTCACAGACTGCGCTCGCCACGTACACCATAGTTATATCATAGCTTGCACTACGTTGCTGAAAACATATGGGAGTGGTGGGCGGGTTTCACTCCGATGAAGTAAAGGTTAGAAAGAGGTCGTAGTATGATCACGTGATACGTTTTAACCTATTGTGCAATGATAAAAACAGCATTATTCCAAATTTAATATCTACTGCGCATGTGTGACCTTGTCACGTGCTATCATGTCAGGGCCGCATGGATATCACGTGAAACACCTTTTCCATTGTGCATAACGATATAAACCGAGTGTTCCCAACTTCCCATGCAGTCCTGTACTGAACCTTGGTGACCTTTTTGAACCAGGAAATGAACGTAAACAAAAAACAGGTCTGCCAAAATAATAGCGATTTATTTCCATATTGAAATAATCGGCATTATTTCAGGACCGACCTGAATTGGCATGAAAAAATAAAAGACCACTTAACATATGACTATATTTGTTATTTCCTACCACAATTTTATTTGGGAAGTGGAATATAAATGCCGCAAGATCTTTCCTATAGAGATACAGTTGATAAGTGTATCAACAAGCCCATTACAAGAAAGATCGTCACGGGAATAAAATGAAAACGGTAACCATGAAAATTCATCAAGCCAAAGGACGGGCGTGCAGGTGTCCAATCGGCACCAGGTTAAGTACACAATAGGACAGTCCATCACATTGTACACTCAACCAGGTGCAGATTCCAGCCCCTGCTCCAGAGTACGCACGTGCTAGTGTATACTTATACGAACTTAGTGACTACATGTGTTGGCGCGAATAAAGACCACACAACAAGCGCCAAATCATTAGACAACAACAACATACTGTACAATGTAGTCAGCCCGTTAGTAATCACCATTCAAGGAACTTGAGCCGATATTATACTACAACGAGTCGGCTCAATTTAACTACTACTTTTCCTTGAATAATGATTATTAGAGAAAAAACTTCGCAGTATAAACAAACACGTAACCAAATACATAAGCTATGCACGTCTTTACACAAGCATTAAATGTTCCATATGTGACCCACACGCCCCGCCCGTTGGCTTTCTGAATTTTTCGCGCCACAAATTTATTTATAAATTTCCCCCAAAAAATTCAGATATGGGAAAGCAGATGAACTTTGAGTTTTTCTAAATAGATGTCCAGGCCCTCATTTGACAAATGCACACCGTCCGGTCGAAATAATCCCGGGGTACGCAGGTTTATACCCAAGTCGAGCACGTTACCCTTGGTAAGTAAACGCACTTGCTGCCTGCCATATAAATTTACACGGCGCATTTTGCGCACCTCAGCCCCCGACCACTGGGCCCTCTCAAGAATGTTAATCCATGTGCATGTTGCCTCCGGGAAAGCTGCATGCACATACTTAATTGTGCGCTTTATCACCCGAAAAAGCTTATACAGGGATGACGTTTGCAGATCATTTCCACCTAGGTGGAATATAACTAGCCGCGGGACGGGCTGAAATATCACCTTTAGTTGGAGATGGTGTGCACCAAGTCGCCCCACTTCAGGCCGCGACGCCGTACCAGCCAACACTCGCGTCAGTACCGAGGTTACCATGGTTCCTGGTGACGGCCCGTTTACCAGCCCAGTGGGGTATGGAGTCGCCCAGCACCCAGACGTCTGAATTAAAATATAAACCAAGGCCGAAAAACCTGGACTTTAACGATCTATTCAGTTATAAATATAGTAATAGCTATAACACAATATTCATGATTACTATTGATTAAACACATCTGTATATACCCATATACATGTTAAAACTTAACTGTGATACAGAAATTAAGAAATCCAAGCTCCAAGTAATTGAATCCGGAACCCAGATCTCCCAATTCCACAATAAACCCACCCACGCACATATATATTTAAATGTGCGACGCACGTGCATGATCTGATAGAAAACTTATCATTATTTGAAACCAGGCATCAATTTGATGAACGAATGTAAGTTGTGTATGCCTTAGAGCGCCACCTTCCCAGTTTCATGATCACATCCCCAGACACACCAGCTGCCGCCAGCTGTGACGCTCTACCAATGCGAAAACTATGCGATCTGACCATTTGACCACGAAACTGCGACGCGCCAATGCATTTGGCTAAAACTGCACTAAACTGTGAACGTGACAACACCGAACGGTCCGCATGACAGAAAAATGGGCCATGGCCTACAGGACGAATTCTTTTGAAGTTATACATACTTTGTACCGGACACATTGTGCTATCCTTCTCCCTCGCTAACTTAATGACTGTAGGAGAGCCATATTGCTTAGTTTTGTATGTTTTTAAGGAAACAAAAACCGACAATGATCCGCATTCCTGATCAAAGGCAATATCCCCCACTCTTAGTGCACTACCTATCACTGTTCGGGACGGGCATACCAGTTCGCTGACCCGAAAAAGTCCAAAATATGCCAGCAAGAATGCTGCCTTAAACATGTTTGCTTCGTATTCACTGTAACATACCAGCGGCAGCAATCGACATATTTCCGACAACATTTTGGGCGTTATTGGCGCTCCATTATCGGTACGCATGCGTGATCTACGGCCACCCTCCAATAATTTGCTGATTATGAAAACACCAGCTATGTTAAACCAATTGGTGTAACTTGTGAAAATACGTTAAACCATGGACATATGTAGAAATTGTATTTGGTGCCAGGCCAGTTTCGAAACAGTAGGAAATAAACATAACCACCTGCTCAACAGATGCTGGCCAAAGTTGTGGTAACTTATATAGCCGGCGAAATTGCGTGAATACATTTACTGCTGTAGAATATGTTGTTGATGTGTTGGCTGCCCTGCTGGCACACAACAACCTTGCAGCTCGTCGCTGAAGGCAGTCCACAGATGGACCGGCACACTGCATGGCTCCGGATCCGCCCCTGGTGCCCGCTCTCGGAATTTGCTGAGCTGCAAACGAGACAACGCATCACATATACCATTCTTATACCCTGCTACATGAACTGCTTTTAACACCATGTTGCTGTGGAAACATAATATGGCAAGCCTGCGGACCAGAAACATGACTGTCTCCGATTTGGATGTCATGGTGTTCAAAATGTGCACCACCGCCATATTATCACAGTGGAACACAAGTTTCTTGTTCCGCAGTTGTTCGCCCCATATATGAAGCGCGACTAAAATGGGAAAGAGCTCTAGCAGCGTGATGTCATTTGTCAGTCCCAACTCATGCCACCTATCAGGCCAGGCTGCATAGGTCCAATGCCCATCAAAGTATGCGCCGAAACCAAGACCATGTCCGGCTGCACTGTCGGTAAACAGCTGCGCATCTACATTTGACATCCAGTGACGTTCATGAAAAACGGAAATACCATTGTGATTGTCAAACAGTGTCAAACCACATCCCTAGGTCCAGTCGGATACCCCTATTCAGCCGTAGGTGGTGGCGAGGATGAGTGAGACCACAAATGGCGTTTATTAGACGGCGACAGAAAGGTCTGCCTACGACAATGGCCCTACAACAGAAATTCAGTGAACCGATCAGTGACTGCATTGCTTTCAGTGTCGTTTTCTGCCCCGCTAGCATGACCCTAATCTTGTCAACTACTTCAGAAATTTTATCACTCGGGATACGCACGATCATTCGATCAGAGTCTAACTCCAAACCGAGAAACGTGAGAACTTCGGAGGGACCCTCCGTTTTCTCCGTTGCTATAGGAACGTTCAGTTCGTCTAGACACTTTTGGATAGTAGACATCGCGTCTCTACATGCGGTACCCGATCTATCGCCGCCGAAGAAATCATCTAAATAATGAATTAGTGAACTACCAGCAATCTTGCTTCGAATATAGGCTTCTAAAAATGTGGCAAATTTCTCAAATACACTACAGCTAATAGAGCAACCAAATGGTATACATTTGTCTACAAAATAGTACCGTCGAACATAAAACCCAGCAGCTGGAAATCCTCACACCTTACAGGTAATAACCGAAACGCGTTCCTGATATCGATCTTAAAGAGTTTACAGTGTCGACCCAAATCCTGCAGCATAAATACGGCCTCGTCAAAACTGGTATATTCGACTGAGCACAACTTTGGATCGATGAAGTCATTTACAGACCCCCCAGCTGGATGGGATAAATGGTGTATCATTCTAAATTCCCCCGGTGATTTCTTTGGTACTAGTCCTATGGGTGACACGCGCAAACCCGGAAGAGGTCTAGCTGGGAAAGGGCCAGCTACACGACCGGCTGCAATTTCCCTACCAATTTTTTTACGAACAATGTCTGGATGATGAGCAACTGATTTTAAATTTTTTGCTACAGTTGCTTCCCTTGGACCCTCGTAGTGCAACGAAAAACCATAACTAAACCCCTGGATTAAAAAAATCTGCCAAACCCCTGTTGTAGTTAACAAGATGCAGCGCCCTGCATAACTCCTCTAGATCCACCGGTGACGTCGCTAAATTAGTAATGTCCGCATTAATAGGGAGAACGCCGACCATATCCCCTAGTAAAACGTCTACGACCCCAACTTTGCCCTCGACCACGCTGGAAACCACGTGATTGGCCTCGAAAGAACCACCCTGTCTGACTTCGCCCGTGGCCGTGCTAGCGTGCTGGGGTTGTGGATTGGTCTCCAGACGTGTAGTGGGACAATTAGCTACTTTGTGAGGTAAACCACACCCGAGCAAACATGTGGGAATCGACAGTGAGGCCAGTGACAAGTGCCAGTGTTAAAATGCGTTGCACGAATAGGACCTCCCTGTCGTAGCCCCTGGCTGCTGCACATCGCGCACCTGCACACACCTCCACCATAACTCGTTGTGAATTGTGGACCAGGAAACGGGGTTGACTGCCTGTCGCATTCTGAATTGCTCATCATAATTTTTCCAGGCCAGACCCCCCTGCCTCGCTGCGCAATCCCGTATATTATACATGTATTGCAGCAGTTCCGCTGCCTTGTCGTTATGGACGGAGATGTATATGGACATAAAAATTATAAAAGCATTTGTCCAACCCTCAATAGTTTTAATAGTGTCCTTGCACTCCTTGGGCCTTGATTCGATTACCCCCTCAGCGGTCAATCGCAAGGTACCCCCCGTGCACAAATCGTTCAGTTCCATGGCACCTTTCAAAAGCAGTGCCAGGTTCGTATAATCACCCCGGCATATGCTTCTACACAACGCCTCCGGTACATGTACGATATACTGTCAGAGGCGCAGCGCATCGCTGAATGTGGGTGGACATGTTGGAGGGCGAGGAAAATATATCGGCACCCGCGAACTGTCCAGGTGAATTGGTTCATTCACGCTAGATTGTGTAGCGAGCTGTGGATTGGGACCTGGAAATTCACCGTGCCAGTTGACGTAGCAAAACCTCCCTGAACAGGATGGGATAAATAGAGGGGGTACATGTTTGCAAATCAGTATTGGCCGGGAGGTCCACAATATTTGCTTCACGCAAAATTTGTAAAAAATCAATTGTTTTACCCGATGTATCTTCCTCCGTATCGGATAAATCAACTGTCCGTGGCGCTTTACTGGCGGTCTTCCTCGCCGATGACGCTGATCGCTTCTGCCCCCGTCCTCTGCCCGGCATTATTTCGATCGATGGCTTAATACACAGATTATGTAAGATTATATTATCGAAAAATTGCGAGCTCGATTTTTGCTTTCACTCCGATGAAGTAAAGGTTAGAAAGAGGTCGTGGTATGATCACGTGATACGTTTTAACCTATTGTGCAATGATAAAAACAGCATTATTCCAAATTTAATATCTACTGCGCATGTGTGACCTTGTCACGTGCTATCATGTCAGGGCCGCATGGATATCACGTGAAACACCTTTTCCATTGTGCATAACGATATAAACCGAGGTGTTCCCAACTTCCCATGCAGTCCTGTACTGAACCTTGGTGACCTTTTTGAACCAGGAAATGAACGTAAACAAAAAACAGGTCTGCCAAAATAATAGCGATTTATTTCCATATTGAAATAATCGGCATTATTTTCACATTCAAAAGCCATTTAAAACATTGTTTTAAATGGCTTTTGTATGTGAAAATAACAAATCTTGATCCAATTTTCCAAGTTTTGATCCCCACATATTGCATAGCCCCGGGGACGTTTATTAGAATAAATACGGTATTAACCTGAGGTCATAATGTTGACAGAGGCGGTAGCTGAGATTGACATTATTTTCTAGGGTTAACAATATACACTGTCGCCCTCTCTGCTATGCCATATTTCTTTTATTATACCAAACAATCATTTTGACATTTCCAGTTTTTCAACAGAAGCTTGCTTGTGGTACTGTATCTCTAACATGCATAACAGTACATTATGCAAATCATGCATCCATCTTGCACATGAGACATTGCGTTCTGACCAAATCGCAATCATCTTGTACTATGCTTAATTAAAATAACCTTATTTGATAAAGTAGTGTAACTTTATAGACAGAAACACAGGCAGTTGGCTTGATGATAGAATGGTATAAATTACTGTTATCGGTATGTAGAAAACTAAAACATTTGTAGTCATTGTTTAGTCAAACTGCAAAGCACAGTCCTATAGTTGAATAATTGCACGGTAATCACAGGCGCTGTTGTATATGTTTTATTTGTTTCCAATCATGGATCCTCCCAAGCATATGTGGCTGTGACTGGAGAAATGGGGGTAATGCGACCAGTGCACCCCAGATCAGCCTGCGCATCCGCGCAGTCTGATCAGGGTCTGCACTGTCCGCCATTCCATCCATGGAACACCCTTCATGCTTCTAACAAGCAATATAGATCATTTTCAGGCTACACAAGTGAGATATTTGATCAGGAGCTACACTTTCCACAAATGACATAAGCCCCATTTCTCCAGTCACCGCCACATATCAGTGTGATTTGTTTAATTGCCCAGGCGCGGAAGGCCAACTCGGGCACAATGCGGATGAAGCGATCCCTGCTGGTGAAGGCCGGTGAGGCTCTGGCTCCTGATGCCTTCCTGCTTGTGCTCGACAGCGAGAGTGACACGAAAGGTAAAAACAACTTTTTATGCCCCTGCCACCGAATGTTGAGGGGGCATATAGTGTTACCGGTGTACGTACGTACGTCCCGAAACCTTAACGCTCGGGTAAATGGCTTATAATTTCTGTTTCCTTGCTTGGATCTGCTTCACATTTCACACACGTATTGCTCCAATGCTCCTCTACTGCCCTGTGACAAATCCACATTCGTCCCGCCCCCATTAAGCCTAGGGTCAGGGTCACAAACTTGGTGCGTTTGAAACCTTGCTTGGATCTGCTTCATATTTCACACACACGCATTGCTCCAATGGTCCTCTACCGCCCTGTGACAAATCCACATTCGTCCACATTCGTCCACATTCGTCCCGCCCCCCGCTAAGCCCAGGGTCAAGGTCACAGACTTGGTGTGTTCGAAACCTTAACGCTCGGGTAAATGGCTTATAATTTTCCTTGCTCGGATCTGCTTCACATTTCACATGCGCATTGCTCCAATGCTCCTCTACTGCCCTGTGGCAAATCCATTCGTCCCGCCTCCGCTAAGCCCAGGGTCAAGGTCACAGACTTGGTGCATTTGAAACCTTAATGATCGGGTAAATGGCTTATAATTTCTGTTTCTTTGCTCGGATCTGCTTCACATTTTGACACACGCATTGCCCCAATGCTCCTCTACTGCCCTGTGACAAATCCACATTCGTCCCGCTCCCGCTAAGCCCAGGGTCAAGGTCACAGATTTGGTGTGTTCGAAACCTTAACGCTCGGGTTAAATGGCTTATAATCAAATATGCCTCGTTTTCTTTGGCTGCCAGCGGGGGCATTCGTGTGCCGACAGGCCACATTTCAAATGTTTCATTATTTTACCAGAACTCCAGATAAGCTGCGTATTTGCGTAAATACCCAATTAAAATTGCCAAAAACCCAATTGAAGTCAGAAGTAGCGAGTATCAAAAAGCAATAACAAATTTGTGGTACCTTTATCATGCTACAGAAAACAATAATCAGACCACAAATATAGCATTTTTCTTTTATTTTCCATGAAAACACATATTGGTATTTCATTAGAATTGTCTCCAAGGAGACAATTCTAATGAAATACCAAGACATGTTTTCATTCCGAAGCAAACTATTCAATGATTGCTGTCTGTTGATGTGTAAACAGTAGTGTGATTTTATTTTACCCAATTAAAATATTGAAATACCCAATTGCTTCAGATATGATGGAGTGAAAATACTCAATTACTAATTCCGTATCTGGAGCCCTGATTTTACAATTACAAACAATTGAAATCAGGTTGGGCACATACGATGGGTAATCCTCACCGGAATCCCGATATCCCGGGTTGCAACCCGGCATGGTCAGAATACTCGGATGTAAATGCAAATCCGGGACAGCACTAGTTTCTAGAGGCTGCGAGTCATTTGTGGCATGATTCACAACATTATACAGTGGAACCTCTAAACCAGACAACAAGAAACATATGTGATCATAATTTTGATGGGTTTCTCAGGTGACACTGCCTGCTTTTGATAGCATAGCACACAACTATGACTCAGAATAATGAAATGCTTGATTTACAGTGAAACCTCGCTAAACTGGACACCCTGGGGACCTCCCAGGGTGTCCGGTTTAACGAGGTTTCACTGTATGAGTTAGGCAAAAAGGTGTCTAGAGTGACATGAAAAGTAAACAGCCACGTATTCAGTTGTCTCAATTATACTGAACAATGGCGATTATAAATTCATATACAGTGATACCTCTCTAAACCGGACACCCTGGGAGATCCCCAGGGTGTCCGGCTTAGAGAGGTTTCACTGTAAATCAGGCATTTGATCATTATGAGCTATAATTGTGTGCTATGCGATCATGAACAGGCATTATCACCTGTCGGAGATAAATGACCAAACAAAAAAATCATCAAAATAAGATCAAAGGTGTTTTCTTGGTGTTAGGTTTAGAGAGGTTCCACTGTACTGGGTAGTTACTCTGTACTGGTTCAGCAAGGAACGTTCAGAATACAGGGCTGTAAATACAAATCAGTGACTTGATACTTGGTATGTAGCTTACTTAAGGTTTGGAAATGCGCAATGTGGATTTAGATTTTTGATTTGATCGTCTGGTCATGGATTATATTCCCCTTTTAGAGTTTGAGTTTGCAAGTTCGCCTTGTATGATAACTCTTATAACTTATAAACCCCGCTATATGGAGTCTTGATACTGAATTGTATAAATATTGAAGTGTGCCATTCTATATTTGTAGAACAAGCTGTTACTTGGATATTAAACTATTTCACATGTTTCTGCTGATAATGTAGTGTGACATTTATGTAGCACGATGGCTGGCCGAGGGTAAGTATGGCATTAACACTGTGCATGCCATCTTATTCAATGACATATTTTACACATTTTTCATGTTGAACCAGCAAGCTTGGAATGGAAGCTACCAGTAGCCTATTTCACCAACATTGCAGAGTATACTTATCTAGCAAAGTATACTTTGAGGGAGAAATTTTCAATTTACTGATAAATTTATTAATTTTTAGCTCGCCTGCACGAAGTGCAGAAGAGCTTATGGCATACCCCCGGCGTCGTCGGCGTCGTCGGCGTCGTCGGCGTCGTCGGCGTCGTCGGCTGCGTCTTCGGCGTCCACAAACTTAACGTTGGGGTAAATGTCTTATAACTTCTGTTTCCTTTCATGGAACACCTTGTTATTTCATAAATGCATTCCTCAGATGACCATCTATCATGCTGTAGCAAATCCATGACCCACCACCCAACCCTTACCCCAAGGTCAAGGTCACAAACTTAGCATGTTCATAAACTTAACGTTGGGCTAAATGTTGTATAACTTATGTTTATTTACAGGGAACGCCTTCATATTTCATACATGGATTCATCTGATGATATTCTATTGTGCTATAGCAAATCCATGACCCACCGCCCATCCCTTACCCCAAGGTCAAGGTCACAAACTTAGCACATTCATAAACTTAACGTTGGGGTAAATGTCTTCAAACGTAGCATGTTCATAAACTTAACGTTGGGGTAAATGTTGTGTAACTTCTGTTTCTTTACAGGGAACACTTTGATATTTCATACATTCATCATCTGATGATCCTCTATTGTGCTATAGCAAATCCATGATACCCACCACCCCCCCCCACCCCCCCCCCCCACCCCTTTCCCCAAGGTGAAGGTCACAAACTTAGTACATTCATACAAGCATTCCTCATGTGAATAGCTATCATGCTGTAGAAAATCACCAACTTAGTGCGTTCATAAACTTAACGTTGGGTTAAATTTTGTTTTACTTCTGTTTTCAGGGAGTGCATTGATATTTCATCCATGCATTCATCTTAATATGCTATATTAAGCTATAGCAAATCCATGACCCACCTTGCACCACTGACCCCAATGTCAAGGTCCATGGCACGCCCCTTAACCCAAGGTCAAGTTATATAATATTCATGTTTTTTTATGCAACTGTGCCAAGTTTGAGTGAAGGCTGCCAATAGGCAAGCTTCGTTGTCTTCTGACAACTCTTGTTATTATAATGAATTTATTACATTATCGCAGCCATTTTGGCTGTGATAATGTAATAAATTCAGTATAATAATTCTGCATACATGTACTTTTAATCATCAAATATATTAACGGCCTATCCACAGCTAAGGTCATGTAAGGCTGGGCAAACGGGTTCGGTCCCGTTTTAACCTTCTGCATTGGGGGGGGGGGGGGGGGATTCCAAAATCAGAACGGAATATTTACATTGAGAAAAATATAGTCAGCCCTGAAATTAGAATAACCTGACCTGGTGCAAGGTCCATACCACACCAAAGTCACTTGGCCCCTTCCCCTAATATAGGATTATAATTAATCGTAATACTCATATAAGGGGTAGGGTATAACCAGATTCAACTGTCACATACAAAAGGGCAAAGATGTATGTGAGGGCCAAACCAGGTCTCCAGTCGGAATTCCGGTAAGGATGAACCCTGATCGTTAAATTACCCATCGCATACTCCCACCTGCCACCCACTATATAATATTATTCAGAATGAATAAAAATAGAATGAAAATATTTCAACATTTACATACTCCTAAAAGCGTATTCCGAATCCAAGGTTTATCATCCATAGCAGACAAGCTCCGTACAGGAAACCTAACGACATATAAGCCTCCTAACTCGTACCATTTTGTTACATAATGTCTCACATGCAGGTTTCTAAATAGCAACTTGCTGATAAGCATGCCTTTTCATTATTAAATGCTATGAATACTAATTCATCTCTTTTCTAGCTTGTTTAATTATTTCATTGATGTACTATTACAAAGTGACCTAACTGACTAGTTTATCAAATTCCCAGGTTAACCCTTAGACCGCTACACACAACATTTGTAAATGTAAATGCTTGGATTTAACGACAGCACGGGCTCGATGACCTTGCATGTCATCTCACAAGAACTGTGCCCATTCTTCTTCAAATCTGATACATGGGACCGCCTTTTAATGTCCCCATCCGAAAGGACTAGTAGAGCAGGAAATAAATACAAAGTATTTCAGAAATACTCACGCCCTAGGAACTGAACCCGGTTCGCCAGCGTGGCAGTCCGACGGTGTTACCACAGGTGATTCTAGCGTGTCCTTGATGGTCAATTATTGTTTGTATATACATAAAACACCTTTCTAAACAATGTACAAAACAATTCAAAAT
The DNA here is from genome assembly GCA_029237695.1 of Conchocele bisecta. Classification (NCBI taxonomy): domain Eukaryota; kingdom Metazoa; phylum Mollusca; class Bivalvia; order Lucinida; family Thyasiridae; genus Conchocele; species Conchocele bisecta. The sequence goes on along the minus strand of CM055272.1, from coordinate 91,163,190 downwards.
TGCCCGGGTGTAAATATAATAATACTTAGAAAGGTACAAAACTCCCATTCGCCACCATTGTAACGAAAACTCACACAATGTAGACAATTGGAAATCGCCTATAAAACGCATTCAGCGTGTCGTAACTGCTGTTTGGGGTGAATTTTCGACATAAAGTTTACAGTTACCAATACATTAACATAAATCTCAAAGATTTTGAGTGTAAACTGTACTAAAAACGTGTCTTACTAACCTAAATCCGCTTTTTAAAATCATACACCTTCATTTCTTGATTAAAAATGAAGGTTAGCCGCCATCTTTGAAAATATCGAATCACATGACACGCACTGATTTGGTTGGCTAATGGAAATGACGTCAGTCTTCAGTAACCAACCAAACTACTGCGTGCACGTGATTGAAACATATTTTCAAAAGATGGCGGCTAATAGTCATTGAGAATGCGGAAGTGAACGTGTATGATTTTAAAAAGCGAATTTAGGTTAGTGGGACGCGTTTTTAGTACAGTTTACACTCGAAATCTTTGAGATTTATGTTAATGTCTTAGCAACTGTAAAATCTATGCCGAAAACCCACCCCAAGCAGCGGTTTCGACACGCTGTAATGCGTTGTATAGGCGAGTTCCAATTGTCTACATTGTGTGGCTTTTCGTTACAATGGTGGCGAATGGGAGTTTTGTACCTTTCTAAGTATTATTATATTTACATCCGGGCACTTTTGAATTGTTGTGTACATTGTTTAGAAAGGTGTTTTATGTATATACAAACAATAATTGACCATCCAAGACACGCTAGAATCGCCTGTGGGTGTTACAACAATTGTCGTCTGCTGTTGCTTTTATATCTTGCCTTATTTCTCAATAAAAACATGGTTTAACAGCACTTCAGAATCATTTCCAATGAAAATGATTCTGAAGTGCTGTCAAAGCATGATGTAAATTATTCTAAAGTGCTGTCCAAGCAGCTTTTTTTATGATAAAAATGGAAAATATAAAATAAACAGCGGTTTGAGGGTTAATTAGAGACTTAAATACACTATTTGATTGCATGTTGCTGAATGGTGAGTGTATCTATACCTGCATGGTGTGTAATAACAGACAACCATTGTTATATTTTAGTTATTGTGCCAACATTGATACTTACATATGTACGCACAGTAACCCTTTCAACACTAGAAAACTTCTATTTGCAAACAGTGTAGATCATGATGAGCCGGCTAATGAAGATCTTCACCATTTGTGGATATTTTTTTATTTTGACAAATAACCCCATTTTCTGCATAATGGAACAGTCTCGAACTTAACATGGAATAGTCCATTTCAGTTACTTAGGGTTGAAATGGTTAATATGCTAACACTATTTTTAAACATTTTCCAATTCCAAAAATTGATATTTTCTTAGATTGAAAGTGAAAGTACTGTCATTCTATGATTGAAACAATGAGATGAAGCTGTGCATGCTGTATGTGGCTGTGACTGGAGACCTCTGGAAACCGTTTCACTAAACTTTGTAGGACTAAAATATTCGTAAGTGCAAATTTAGGATCGTCTATCAATTCCAATTGATGGATTTACATGCATTGAGCATAGGCTGCATATGCAGCTTATGCTCTATAAATGTAAATCCAATAATTGTTTGCAAGAAAATATTGTTAATGTGAAATTTACAGACTATCATAATTTTGCACTTACAAACATTTTAGTCATAAGAAGTTCAGTGAAACGGGCCCCTGGTTTATGGGTTTGCGACCAGTGTACATCCAGATCAGCCTGTACATCCACAACAAAGATTGTTGCAATGTTTTGTGTTAGTATCGGAATTCTGGTTTATCACAATAGCAACATATTTGGACAAGATTTGTAAATGTAAATGCTTTGATTTAACGACGGCACTGGCTCGATGACCTTGCATGCTGGGACCGACTATTTAAGTCCCCATCCGATAGGACTAGGCTAGCACGAAGTTGTCTTCCCCAAGGACTCACCGAATCGGCCACCTAACACAATTTGGGAAACCCCTATTTCCCAAAACAAATGGTGTTCAAACATTTGGGGTTATTACTGTAATCATTCAGAGTTTTGTATCTAATAGAGAATAGTAGGTCAGTGCCGTGAATGGGAAAAAATATCCGGCAAGGCTGAAGAATTTCTTTATTTCTCATCAGAAGTATATGTTGTGACCACTCATTTGAACCGTCTCACCAAGACGGTTCAAATGAGTGGTCACAACATATACTTTGGTTCAGAAATAAGGAAAATAGATAGAGAATAGTAGGTTAGTGGACAAAATATCTGGCAAGGCTTAGGAAACGGGATGGGCGAGGCTCTGCCGAGCACATCCCGTTTCCGAGCCGCGCCAGATATTTTTTCCCATTCACGGCACTAACCTACTATTCTATTTATCCCGTCAACACCTACAAATGGCTGTAAAATGCAAAAATTGTATTGACTGGATATCAAAAATGTTTCACGGCACAGTGTTTCACGGCACATACTCACAGTGTTGACGGGATAAAAGAGTATTATACATGTAGCCCCATATTTCAAATTCAAATGTATTATTGATTTTCTTCCTTATTAAATAGGGAACAAAATGATAAATAAAGCAAATTTAAAAATTCACTTATTTGAGCTGCAAAAAGCAAACACTGTTTGCTTTTTGCAGCTCAACTAAGTAAATTTTCACTACACGATTTGAAAATCAATGCGTGTTATCACATTGCTGTTAGTATTTTGTACTCCCACTTTTGATAATCAATGCGTATTCTGCTAAAATAAGTGCGTAAATACGCCAATACGCACCTTATCTGGAGCTCTGAATCATTCCATGACCAGATGTGACCGGTGGCAAGGCCCCGTTGACCCAGATCAAGAAGTTGGCCAACAAGGCGCGCCAGTTCAACAAGTGTGTACGCAAGGCTGCGGGACATCTACAACGATTGGGAGATGAAAATGACAGGGAAAGGTAGGAACATTTATTTCTCGCCCACCTACTGGCCAAGACAAGAGTTATCTAGCTGTCTCACATATGTGAGATTTCCTTGTCTCACCCTACACGCGCCTATTTTTTTAAAAATATCCAGCCGAAAAAAAAATTGTTCACTTTTTTTAGTTTCACACAATTTTCAAACAATGTTTTTTAAATTATTTTTTTCCAAAATATCCGGCCAAATTTTGGTTTCACACAATTTTCAATAATTATTTAAAAAAAAATGTTTTTTAAATTTTAAAATATTTTTTTCAAAATATCAGTAGAAAAAAAATTGGTCGTTTTAAGTTTGATGACGTCAGCATTGTGCGACGTACATTTTGGCATTGTCAGGGCTGAATGGTGATGGCATTGAAGATTACTTTGATAATAACTTGTAAACGATCCACTAAACTGGCATTAGCGTCCAATTCATGGGTGAAAACTTTGTTTTAACCCATTTGTTGATATGGCAAACCCGTTGGACGTATCAAAAGTCGCATAAATTCAGAGAATAAAAAGTTGAGTCTTATTCTGGGTCAGATAAATATTTTAACATTCGCAAACATGTTATATAAAGGGGCGAGAAAAAGTATCCATCATATGCATCTGACAACATTTTCTGGCCACTCGGGTGGAATATCCTTTTCTCGCATACCCAGCGTCCATTTCAATGTTATTTCCGAAGCCACGCCCATGTGGGTTTTTTCTGTCTCACACGGCTATCTCACACGGCTGACCTGTGACACACTGCCGGAACTACTTTTTGTGTATTAGCTTCCAAACATCGTCTGCATTGTTTACAAACACACGCTCTCTACACAGTACTGTCAGTAGACAACAATGTCAACAACGTCGCTCTGGATGTGTTATGTAGGCTATTATTTATTTCATGTTTTATCCAGTTTTATCAAATTTGCGTAAATTTGTGGGACGAGTTGTGTAAGGTGCGTTTGTAAATCAGTTGGCCGAATACTGAATACATGATTATTATTAAAAAAAACACATGTAATTGACAGCAAAATATTTACCTCGTATGTTGTTGATTCTTCACCAAACATATGTATAGTGACAGTTGATAGTGATTGGAATATTTGTTCAATAATCCAGTGAGCAAGAATTTCTTGAAAACGGCAACGATCCGTCGGAGTGAAACTTTCGGCGGACTGATATTTGCGTAATTGAAGACAGCGTCTCGGAATTGCAATAAATACTCAAAATAAAAACATCAAATGATTCTGTAAACATTATTGTACAAATTTGAATGGAGGATATATGGTCTATTTTCAATATTTATATGAGTTTGTCTCGTACTGCGTCATATTTATTTTGTGTATGTAGTAATTGGGTTTACACATCATGTCATGGGCGTCTTCAGACCGTATTTTTATTGGGCCGTTATGTGTTAAATGTTTCGATCCAATGTAGGAGACTCTAATGTGCATTACCCGTATCAACAAATGGGTGTAAACAAAGTTTACACCCATTTGTTGATACGGGTAATGCGATTGAGTGGTTGTATTGGAGATAGCATATAAAGAAAAAAAGTTAGTATTATACTATGGTGGTTCATTGATGGCGTACTATGGCTAAACATGATTCTGGACTTAGTAGGTATGCGAGAAAAAGTATTCCAGATATACTCAGGTGTGTGACTAAGGATATTCCACCCTCGTGGTCAGAATATGTCGCCAGAAACTCGGCAAAGCCTCGTTTCTGACAACATATTCTGACCACTCGGGTGGAATTTCCTTGTCACACACCGGAGTATATATGGAATACTCTTAGTCCCACACCAGTGCATATGAAGGATACTGTTACTCTCGCCCACCGGGTGCCCGAGACGTGGATATCTGTACAGTCACGCCCATGTGAGATTTCCTTGTCTCACCCAACACGTGGTTTTCTCATATCTAGCAATGACACATTTTCTAAAAGTGCAATGTTACGGCTAATGTATCTTACAATTATCAGATAAAATAGTGAATATGTTTGATGTTTATTGTTTTCAATGGTTGTCATAGCGTCATGATGTCTTTTTCAATTTGATGATGTCTGCAATATGTAACATACATATTGGCATCGCCGGGTCTGTATAGTGATGGCATTGAACATTAATTTGATAATAATTTTTAGATTATCCATGAAATGTCAATAGCTTTCAATTTGTGGGTGAAAACTTTGCGAGTTTTATTCTGGGTTAGATAAATATTTTGAGATTAGAAAAATTATCCCTCAAATGCACAGGTGTGGGACAAGGATATTTCACCCTAGGGATCAGAATATGTTGTCAGAAACCAGAGCTCCAGATAAGCTTTGTGTCTAAAGACATTTTGTCGACCGATTTTAAATTCAATGTGTATTTTATATTTGCATACAGATTACTGAATAAGAAATAAATGAGCCAAAAAAAAAAAGATTTGAAAATTCAATTATTTGAGCTGAGATAGTGAACTGTGTATATGCGGCTGTGATTGGAGAAATGGGGCTGATGGGTTTTGCGACCAGTGCAGATCCAGATCAGCCTGTGTATCCGCACAGCCTGATCAGGATCTGAACTGTTCGCCATCCATCAATGAAACACCATTCCTGCTTCTAACAATCAATACAGATCATTATTAGTGTGATATTGGCTCAGGAACTACACTGGTCACAAATCACATAATCCCCATTTCTCCAGTCACAGCCACATATTCAGTCAATGCATAGCGAGTTACCTGATCAATGTGGCTGTGACTGGAGATATGGGGCTTATGGGATTTGTGACCAGTGTAGCTCCTAATCAAATAGCACACTCGTGTAGCCTGATAATGATCTATATTAATTGTTCGAAGCATGGCGGGCGTTTCATTGGTGGAATGGCGGCCAGTGCAGATCCTGATCAGACTGTGCAGATGCACAGGCTGATCTGGATCTACACTGGTCGCAAAACCCATAAGCCCCATTTCTCCAGTCACAGCCACAAATATTGTTTACAGAGCTCGACTCTGGGCGGACCTCGCAAAGACAGCACGTAAACAGGAAGTGTGGGACGTGTGTCGTGTTTCATCGCGATTCTGTCTGCTCTACGATGATGCCCGATGGAAGAATATTCTGCCTGCTAAGTTTGAAAGGTAACGGTTAGGTTAGCTCATCAAGTGGACTTTGGGTGCTAATCAGATCCCTATTGTCGTGCCTCAGTCTCAGATCAAATGAGACACTTTCAGGGTAGCCCTTATTGTATTAACCCTTAGACCGCTACACACAACAATTGTCATCTGCTGTTGGTTTTATATCTTGCCTTATATCTCAATAAAAAAATGGTTTGACAGCACTTCAGAATCATTGCTAATGTAAATGATTCCTAAGTGCCGTGAAAGCGTGTTGTAAATTATTCTAAAGTGCTGTCAAAGCATGTTTTTAATGATAAAAATGAATATAAAATAAACAGCACACAACAAATAATTAAGATAGCGATGTAAGGGTTAAAATGATAGGGAGATTATAACCTTTTAAGGGACATTGGCAGTCTAACATGGGAATATCTCCCCCAGTCTTGCTCTAGGCACACAACTGGATCACCATTCAGTCAGTAATTTGGGTCAGACAGCTGGACCCGTGTGTATAAAACATTCTTAACATATAATATTATCTGTTCTCATATTTGAAACCTTTTGATACTTTGAAATCAGGAAGATTAGTTGGTAAAAACTGAGCTGTGTAAAATACTCCAAATTTTTTAGATTCTCAGAACCTTCACACGTGCACATGCACTTTCTCATATCTTCAGTCCTAAACCGCCAGAGAAGACTAAAACGGCTGACTCGACATTGGCGGACGGTACCCAGATGGAGAAGCAGGCACCACAGACGAAGGACATGGGAACCAGTCGTCCCACGTCTCCAGTCACCACTGTCGCTCTCTATGATAAAGACCTGATACGCATGTTGGCTGAGGTCAACTTTATCCAAGGAGAGGTAATTCATCCCTTACAATGCTCAACTAAAGTTATGTCCATGAGTAACACATGAATTTAACCCTTACACCGCTATCTTAATGTTTTGCCGTCTGTTGTTTATTTTCTATTTTCCATTTTGATCATCAAAAACATGCTTTGACTGCATTTTAGAATAATTTACAACATACTTTGACAGCACTTCAGAATCATTTCCATTGGAAATGATTCAGAAGTGCTGTCAAACCATGTTTTTATTGAGAAATAAGGCAAGATATAAAAGCAACAGCAGACGAGAATTGTTGTGAGTAGCGGTCTAAGGGTTAATAATATTTTGTAAATGTCCTCTAATTTGTGAAATGGGAAATGGAGAAATGTGACTTGTGGCATTTGTAGGTATTAAAACTTCTAGTCTTATAGCACACTCCTGAAGCCTGATCCAAATTTTAAGTTAGAAGCATTATGGGTGTTTCATTGACTGAATAGCGAACAGTGCAGGCCCTGATCAGACTGCGCGGATGTGCAGGCTGATCTGGGACTACACTAGTCACTTAACCTATAAGCCCCATTTCTCCAGTCACAGCCACAAAACAATATTTTTTTCGATAAAAATTTAAGAATGAACCTTTTTAGCTCGACTATTCGAAGAATAGTTAGAGCTTATGTTGTCACCCCGGCGTCGGCATCGGCCGATTTCAAATTCAATTTCAAATCAATTGATTTCCCTCAAGCTATGGTAGACATATACCAACTAACCAACCAACCGACCGACCGACCGACCGACCGACCGACCGACCGACCGACCGACCGACCGAGCCCGCCCGACCGACCGACCGACCGACCGACCGACCGACCGACCGACCGACCGACCGACCGACCAAACAAACAAGCAACCTACCAACCAATCAATCAATTATCAATTTCCACCCAGGCGATGGTGCATCTACTGCGTACAGAGAACGTACAGTTGAACGATGCCCCCATTCCGCCCGTGGACAAGAGTAAGCGACCGAAGGGTTATGTTGCCCAGAAACCAGAGGAGGACCCTGATTGGATGGAGTACTGGTAAAGGCCTGGGGACAATTACACTGAACTTTGTACGACTAAAATGTTCACAAGTGCAAATTTAGGATCGTCTGGAAATTTCAATTGATTGATTTACATTTATTGATAGGCAGCCTATGCTCAATAAATGTAAATCCAATAATCGTTAACAAGGAAACATTGTTTTTGTGAAATTTGCTTTAAATCATAATTTTGCACTTACAAACATTTTAGTCATACCAAATTTAGTGAAACAGGCTCTATGGGTCTGTTTCACTAAACTTTGTACGACAAAAATGTTCAAATGAAGAATTCTATAAATTCACTTCACACATTAATGTGATTCACTAATGCTACCATCTTCTACCTACATGTAGGGTTGAGTAAATCTGAATAAATCTGCAAAAGACTTCCCAAAATTGACCGCTGATGCGAACTTGGTTGTCAATTTTCGTTTGGCACTTACTAACTTCTGGGGACTATTTCACTAAACTTTGTACGATTAAGAGGTTTGTAAGTGCAAAACTAAAATTTAGAAAGACCAATGCTCTGAAAACTGAAGTTTACAAATAATAAGTGGGTGTCATGATGGCATTAAAATATGATGGAAATGACTTATTCTCCGAGGAGGAATTATTTCCACAAGTTAAATCGCATTGTTCAATGGTGTCCGCTAAGTCTGTGCCCCTAAGGCTTTCCAAACAAATTTAAATGTCATTGCCATGCCCATATTCATGCTACCTTCCCTGAATTTCAAGGCAGTTCAAAGAAGTCTGTGCAGGTTAAATGTCGTAACGCTCTGACTTTAGTAAATGACGTAAATTGGATGATGTCGGGCGTCACCTCATTTCTGATAATTCTATGCATCTCGTAGTGTAAGCAAAAATGGTAAGCAAACAGCATTCTGGATCAGCGTAACAAAATTGTTCAAAGTGCTGTGTGTATTTAAGATGTAGACCTCTCTCCCTATTCCAGTGTGTGGACCTGTTCCCTTTCAGAGCTGTGATATGTGTATATATACCCCTGTCTCCATATTCCAGTGTGTGGACCTGTTCCCTTTCAGAGCTGTGATATGTGTATATATACCCCTGTCTCCCTATTCCAGTGTGTGGACCTGTTCCCTTTCAGAGCTGATATGTGTATATATACCCCTGTCTCCATATTCCAGTGTGTGGACCTGTTCCCTTTCAGAGCTGTGATATGTGTATATATACCCCTGTCTCCCTATTCCAGTGTGTGGACCTGTTCCCTTTCAGAGCTGTGATATGTGTATATATACCCCTGTCTCCATATTCCAGTGTGTGGACCTGTTCCCTTTCAGAGCTGTGATATGTGTATATATACCCCTGTCTCCATATTCCAGTGTGTGGATCCGGTCCCTGTCAGAGCTGACTACAGGCAGTTTCCTGCGGGGGTTGGACCTGGGGGTGGAGCTAGAGGAGGTGTGGCCAGTGTGCTGTGTGTATATATACCCCTGTCTCCCTGTTCCAGTGTGTGGATCCGGTCCCTGTCAGCAGACTACAGGCAGTTTCCTGTGGGGGTTGGACCTGGGGGTGGAGCTAGAAGAGGTGTGGCCAGTGTGCTGTGTGTATATATACCCCTGTCTCCCTGTTCCAGTGTGTGGATCCGTTCCCTGTCAGCAGATTACAGGCAGTTTCCTGTGGGGGTTGGACCTGGGGGTGGAGCTAGAGGAGGCGTGACCAGTGTGCTGTGTGTATATATACCCCTGTCTCCCTATTCCAGTGTGTGGATCCGGTCCCTGTCAGCAGACTACAGGCAGTTTCCTGTGGGGGTTGGACCTGGGGGTGGAGCTAGAGGAGGCATGGCCAGTGTGCTGTGTATATATATATGCCTCTGTCTCCCTATTCCAGTGTGTGGATCCTGTCCCTGTCAGCAGACTACAGGCAGTTTTCTGTGGGGGGTGGAGCTAGAGGAGGCGTGGCCAGTGTGCTGTGTGTATATATGCCCCTGTCTCCCTATTCCAGTGTGTGGATCCTGTCCCTGTCGGAGCAGACTATAGGCAGTTTCCTGTGGGGGTTGGACCTGGGGGTGGAGCTAGAGGAGGCATGACCAGTGTGCTGTGTGTATATATACCCCTGTCTCCATATTCCAGTGTGTGGATCTTGTCCCTGTCAGCAGACTACAGGCAGTTTCCTGTGGGGGTTGGACCTGGGGGTGGAGCTAGAGGAGGCATGGCCAGTGTGCTGTGTGTATATATACCCCTGTCTCCATATTCCAGTGTGTGGATCCGGTCCCTGTTAGAGCTGGCTAGCGGCAGTTTCCTGTGGGGGTTGGACCTGGGGGTGGAACTAGAGGAGGTGTGGCCAATGTATACATGCCCCTGTCTCCCTATTCCAGTGTGTGGATCGGGTCACTGTCGGAGCTGGCTACGGGCAGTGTCCTGTGGGGGTTGGACCTGGGGGTGGAGCTTGAGGAGGCGTGGCCAGTGTACTGTGTGTATATATACCACTATCTCGCTATTCCAGTGTGTGGATCCGGTCACTGTCAGAGCTGACTACAGGCAGTTTCCTACGGGGGTTGGACCTGGGGGTGGAGCTAGAGGAGGCGTGGCTAGTCTGCTGTGCGACGGCCTATGTGTGGAACTACAACAACCACACCCTCACCCAGCTGCGGCACCGTGAGATCATGGCCACACTCACGGCAGTGTTTAATGGTCTCAAGACCGTCGGTCATTCTTGGTAAGACATAGAGATGTATTTTCCATAAATTATGTGAAAAATAGACAAATAATTTCGGAGCTTATGCAGAATTCAATTCCGCTCAAGCTCTAGATTTTGTGTCAACTGTTTTATTTTTCATTCAATTCTCGACAAAAAAGGGAGACACTATAGATAATACGGGAGTCCGGCCCATCTGTTGTATTGCTAAAAATATGATTGATCAGTGACAGTATAGTTATCAAAACTTCATAGAAACATCTCTTGTCAGTCAGTTGCTCATATTTGGCTGTGACTGGAGAAATGGAGCTTATTGGTTTTTCGACCAGTGTAGATCCAGACCAGTCTGTGCATCCACAGTTCAATCAGGATCTGAACTGTTCTCCATAACAAGCAATATAGATCATTATCATTATCATTTAATTGCATGTCTGTTGTTGCAGTAACTGAGATTTCTGTATTTAGCTGACTATTTGCCAGGACCTGGTTGCTCAAAACCTGTGTTAGCTTAACAGACTGTTAAACCTTTAAAGGTGGTAACCGAAAATTGTCGTCTACTGCTGTTTCTTATTTTGTATTTTCTCTTATTAAAAACATGGTTTGGTAGAATTTTAGAATATACTAAAGTGCTGTCAAAGCATGTTTTGATAAGAAAAATGAAAATAAAATAAACAATAGACGACAAATTTTAATTCAGCACTGTAAGGTTTAAACCCTACAGAGGTTTTGAGCAACTGGGCCCAGCCTGGTATTACATAAATGAGATTTCTGTATGTGATTGCCTGGGTATGGAAGGTGTTCGAGCCAATTCCCACCCTTAAATATAAGCTAAATCGAATTGATTACATGTCTGTTAATGCAGGAAACAAATCTCTTGAACTATTCAAGGGTCTGTCACAGCCACATTTGATTGCATGTCTGGCATTGCAGTAAATGGCCTATTATCTCGCTATTCACCTGCCTGTGATTCCAGCGAGACGATGTCGATGGTGAATATCTGTAACGCGCTGTCCTACGCCCTGATGCAGCCCTGGATCCCCGACCCCGCCCGTGACCTGACCCCCTCCGGCTCGCCCACGGGCCTCGAATCCCCGGTCGGCAAGAAGGTGAAGGTCGACCCCAAAACCCCGAAGACCAAGTCGACCCTGGTCACAATCTCCCCGGATGCTATGCCAGACCTGAAGAAGGCCATCGAGGTAATATGAGACACGCCATGCGATTTTGATGGAATGGCGAACACTGCAGATCCTGATCAGACTGTGCGGATGCACAGGCTGATCTGGATCTACACTGGTCGCAAATTCTGGCCCAATTTCTCCAGTCACAGACACATATATGAGAAACGCCATATGGTATTGTACCTAACAACATTTTCCGTAAATGACGTTGAAAGATGAATGAAAATTTCGTCATCTTTCGACATCATTTACGGAAAATGTAAATTTTATTTATTATGAGATAGCGCACAACGTTCTTAGGTACACAATCACATGGTATGTCTCATATATGGCTGTGACTGGAGGTGGACATTTCCACTGTAGCTCGATTATGTTCCCAGCTATCCACTGTTGGTTGAATGCTTTTGTTAAAAATAAACCACTGTTTTCCAGGAATTTCACTTGAGCTCCTTAATATTCCTGGAATTCAAGTTTAGCTCAATTATATTTCAGTAATCTATGAACACCTAGTGTGCACACAAACATTCCCATTAACCCTTTCACCCCTAAGTAACTGGAATGGACTTAAAAATATCGGAACGAGCCGGCTCATCTGGGTCTACACTTTTTGCCAATACCACTATACTGGCCTGTGGTGTTGCAAGGGTTAATTAGTAGTCATGTCCTGTTATTTCCCCAGGTGTGTGAGTATGCATTGGAGGCGACCAATGGCACCAACCCCCAGGATATCGTGCCGATCCCTGTCCGCATGTTGATCCTACAGACGTGGGTGGCAGCCAAACAAATGGCACAACAGCAGATCACACGCAGTCTCGGTATCGACGAGGAGGTACGCTTATCATTTATCACACCATTTTTCTCTGCGTTAGTGGAAAGTAAGACATAGCAGTCACATTTCCGCCGGCACATTGCCATTGACTGTGACGATGACAACAATTTTGTTTGTACTTTCAAATGTTCCATATCTGGGATTTCATAAAAGTGATATAACACACATGCAATAGCACCTGAAGTGAAGTTGATTGACTGACCGCATCACCATAATTAGGTATTCATATAGTGCGCTAACGTTATGCCAAACGAGCAAAGTGAACATGTTCCAAATGCCAATGTTGTTTTGATGTTGACTTCATCGTGTTTTAAAATTTCATCATTTAGAAGGTTCAGTGAATATGTAAAATTACTGCAATTGTTAGAATGGCCTCTCATATATATAGTAATGTGAAGTGCTTACATGGAGTGGGAACATGTTTTTTGCTAGTATTAAAACTATTTTTTGTTCAACTAGATGAGAAAATAGTCAATGGCGTCTTCTGACTGAAGCATATCTCCAAGTTTTCTGCTATTTGGTGTTTGAAGTCATGTGATAAACAGAATCTCGCACTCGTTTCCATTTGATAAGAGATTTATGAAACTCGTCAGTAATTTTATACACTGAGTCTCTCATAAATTGTGTGTGATGCTCAAATCAAATGGAAACTCATTTGAGATCCTCTACGTATTATTCTGTAGCCGATTTCATCAACATTGCAAAGTATACTTTAGTAGCAAAGTATACTTTGAGGGAGAAATTTTCAATTTTATGATAAATTTATTATTTTTTATTATACTGAATTTATTACATTATCACAGCCAATTTGGCTGTGATAATGTAATAAATTCAGTATAATAATTCTGCATACTTTTAATCATCAAATATATGCAGTCGTTAGTTCTATATGAAAAAATGCATTTCGGGAAAAATAAATGATTACTCCCTCAAAGTATACTTTGCTAGTAAAGTATACTTTGCAATGTTGATGAAATAGGCTACTGATCTTTAGAAAGGTTTAAATAGCCATGCATGCTTTATATTAGCCATATACTTACAATTATATCTACTGAAACACAAATCCATCTACAATTTCAGCCATTCACTGAAGGTCAGCGACAAATGTCAAGGGCGATCATTGCCGTGGAGATGCAGTTTGCCAATAAGAACGGCATCATGGAGTTCAAGGAAACTCCTGTCGTATCCGAGGTAACCACTGTCAATATATATATACTCATGGACACAAGTCTTGTCCCCTTACACTACAAATTGTCATCTGCGTTATTTTCCCACTGACATTTATTTAGGTTTGCACCTTGCTGGCATGACTTTCCAGATAATCCAGATTTGATGTCAATGACACAGTTATCTCCACTTTAGAGAAAACAGCATATTGCTGAACCACGACATGAATGATGGTGCAAATTATGAATTTTTAGTACAGAAACATGCAAACAGTATCTGTGATGCAGAAAAACACAAAATAATTTCAAAAATATGGTTGAAACGTAAGTTAGAACCATTAAAATCTTTAATTTCTTCAGATTTATTCAAATTACCTCCCTTTACTATGAACTATATAGTGAATTGTTTTTGTGCGAAAAACGCTGAAATAACACATATTCCAGTCATTTTTTCTTGTGATTATTTGTCAGATTATTGGTTTTATTGAATGAACATGATTAAAATAAATTCAAATTTCCATTGCCATTATGTCCAGGCCAACATTAAACATATGTATGTTTCCCTCCTGCAACCTGGACCATTTAGGTGTGGTTAGGTAGGTAGGGAATTTGTTTTTTGTTCTAAATACTATTCTATTCTATCTTATTAATTTTTGTGACGGATAATTACACCTTATACCATTTCTATTTGCCCAAATTTTGTATTATTTAAGGTTACACAGGGGATCTATGTTTTATCACGTGTAAATGTACTGACCAATATGGTCATGAGTGGGTAATGGAAAGAAATCACAATATTTTCCCTACCTAGCGACCCAAAATTTAGTTTATATCTGATAATTTTGGTGGGTAGGTAGCGGGAGGGGAAACAATTAATATATTAAGTTTGGTCCCATTTATCCTTTTTGACCCCTAACGGTTTGAGCCAAACTGGTTGCTAAACGGATAAGCGTATATGAATTCAAACGCTGAGTTAGAGCCACAACATAATGAGAATACTCTTTAATATAGGTTTTGCTAATGTGTCACATAGCGATGCCATGGAATATGGATTCAAGTAGAGGGGACAGGACTTTTGTCCCCGAGTATATAAATACGAGATAACCATAGATAACCATATGATTTGTATCTAAGAAGATCATCTTCACAAGTTTCAAATATTTTTCATGACAAATAGAGCATCTGATGCTCTATTTGTCATGAAAAATATTTGAAACTTGTGAATTTTTACGTAAATAACGTTGCCAACATTTTCATAGTCAACTGTCAATGTCATTTGTGGAAAATATCATAAATTTTGTAAATATTTTTTCAGAAAAAAATGGCACATCTTCTTAGGTACAATATCACACGGCTTGTCTCATATTGGACACAACATAATGTTATATAGACATATATATATTCAATGCATATCAAGTACATTTTTCCTGTTGATTGTGTCAAATAGGAAGTAGATCCATTATAAGTATGTGCTATTGAAAAAGGTTCAACAAACCTGATTTTATGAACCAATCTGATGAAGGTGGAAACTGATTCTTGAAATTAGTGCTCAAAATCAGGCAGTTTGTTTGGCCGAGTCTGAGCATGAGAATCGAGTAGTACATATTTTATAATCCCTGTGTTCCATATAGATTGCCACGATGATCGAGGAGTGTCGGTGGTCAGACAAGTTCGTGGAGCTACAGCTCTGGGCGCGGCTCACCTCGCTCGTGTATGAACAGAAACAGCACAACCTGGTGGTCCGCTGTAGCAACAAGGCTCTACGATTCGCGGTTGGCGGCACACAGTCAAAGAACAGGAAGCAAGAGCCGTAAGTTCTCTTGTTGCAGGTTAAAGTCTCCATTAACTCCTCACATTCTGAATGTACACAATCTTTCTGACGGAAAAATTTAAATAATTTCTTTATTTCTCATCAGAAGTAAATGTTGTGATTACCATTTGAACCGTTCAAACAATTGGTCACTACATATACTTTGGTTGAGAAATAAGAAAGGAAAATGTTTTACTAAATTCATTCCGTAAGATTTTTCCTAACATTATTGTGTAACTATTCAATATCCCATCATTGATAATGTTTGAAGTTAGCCTACTTAAGTAAATGAATGATGACCAGCCAGGCCCGGATCACACTGAATACACAGTTCATCTGGGGCTATGATATTCGCATAAATCATCCCTTTTGTTAGCCGGCATCCATAATTAACAACATATTTACATTTTCTAGACATCGGTACATTGTGGAGCAGGAGATGCTGAGCTACTCGAGTGGGATCCTGGGACAGAGCCTCATAGAGAACATGTCCGGCCAGAACTCAGTGAGGCGCGAAGGCCTCGTCGCATTCTTAAACAGTGCCAGGTTCGTAAAAACTGACAGTACAGTGTCGCTGTTCATTATCGTCTCATTGATAGGCTCCGTCCTTAAGAGGGGTAAAGTCATAGTCCATGTATGTATATCAAGGTGCATGATCACGTGCTTACAACAGCAACAACACTGGCTGAAAGTGTTGATAGCGCGCCCACTTCAAAGTAAGTATTATTCAATATTTTCCTTAATAGGCAACTGATTTTGATGAAATATGGCGCAGCAAACACATCTTCATGAGCTGCATTTGGTGTTCCCGGGAGTTTGGCACATACTTATGTCGTTTTTGCGAGGAAACGATTTCCGTGTCAGTAGACACGGAACTCGATTCTTCGCAAAAACGACAGAAGTTGGGTAAAAATACAGAGACCACCAAATGCAGCTTAGCAAGATGCATTTGATGCGCAATATTTCATACAACTCCGTTACATAATAAGGACAAACTAAAAGAATACGTACTTTGAATCGGAGGGCTTCTGGAAGTTTCAGTACTTGTTGTTGTTGTTGTAACCACGTGATCATAGTCGTTATATATATGGCAGTGAGTGTTGAAATGAGGCTTACATGATTTGTGACCAGTGTAGTTCCTGATCAAATAGCACACTCCTATAGTCTTATAGCAATATATATTGCTTGTTAGTGTATCATTGATGGAATGGTGAACAACAGTGCAGATCCTGATCAGACCGTGCAAATGCACGGGCTGATCTGGATCTACACTGGTCGCAAACCCGATAGGCTCCATTTCTCCAGTCACAACCAGATATATGTTAGTTGGTTTAATATTTATTTTGTTCCATGTTTCGCTCAGCCAACTTGTTGTTATTTTCACCTAGGGACGTAGGCAGCAGTGAGGGGATGAACTTCATGCAACAACACCAAATATTGCTCACTGATCAAATGACATGCGGCCCGTGAAATATGACAAACCTTGATGTGCATAGGGAGTGAAAAGGTAATGAAAAATAATCTGAGATTATTTTTTCCAGTTTAGGGTAAAAAAAAAATGGCCCAGCCATTTGTGAAGGGGTCAGATTGCAGTAGTATAAGCATGGTATCTTGAACTGTTAATAGGATGCTAGTAAAGGCTGACATAAAGTCAAAAACAAAATATTAAATGTCAACGATATCATCTGAGAAAACATCCATGCCTTTAAAGCCCCTATACGGCTCAAGTTGCTGAATTTGGCGTCCTATTGGGTTTTCCAACACACAAATCCAACATGTTTCTATTTACACACACTTTGAAACAAAAATGAGTTTGTAGTCGATGAAAATATCAATATTTGTTGATAAGCAAACAGCAGGTGCGTGTTTCAAAGCCCGATCGATTTTCCGATAGACGCTTGGGTCAACTCCTCAACTCTGATTCGCGGCCGATGAATTCCGATAGCCGGAGTTATCGACTCGCTTCCGAGCCGAGCCCGTTGGGTTACGGAAATGAAATTGTCAATATTGACATTTTGCACTGAGTGGTACACAAAACAAGTTTTTGTTGTCTTCACATTGCGATTAAGATGTAAATCTCAAGACTTGAGATGTATCTATTAGGCAATATATGTTAGTTTTGTGTACTAAATCAGTTTCCAAACATGTTTTTGTGTTTGAAAAAATCAGAAAATTGTAATACTGAGCCGTTCAGGGCCTTTAACTCTTTGCATGCTAGCAGTGATAATAACAGCCAACACATTAGGAGTAGTTTTCTTATCTTATTTCTCTGTAAATATGCCATCGAAGTTCGTTACAATTGTGTCCTGTGGACTCACTGCAGACTCAATTCTAATGAAATTCCATGACATTTTTATGATATTTACAGGGGGAAATAAAAGAAAATATAATGAATTCTCGTCTGCTATTTGTTAACTATTTATAGACACAAGTTTCCCTGCATGCATAGAGTTAAATGTTTGATATCCATGAAATCATGCAGGTTTGCGGGCAATGCAGACAACTATGAGATGGTGATGACGGCCGCCCGCCATTACTGGAACGCCTGTGTGCCCCTTGTCAGTCAGCCAATCGAGCGTGAGCTGCTCCGCGAGCCAATTAGAATCATCCTGCAGTGTATCTCCAGGACAGCAGAGAAGGAGAAAAAGAAGGATGTAAGTTTTGTACTGGGTCCATGATTCTTAACTTCTGAGAATGTTCTCTAAATTTGTACTCAAAATCAAGCAATTTGATGGACAGAATGTGCCATGATTATTGGGTTTCAATTCTTTTGACTTCAACCTATAGTGTGCAAAGAAACAGTAATTTCTTCAAATTGGTCACTTGTTTACATAACCTCATTATTTACTGATATTAAACCATTTAATCTGTAAATGAGTTGTGAAACAGATTGTTTCATGAAGAAATGGTGAAATCTAATTGACTCTAAACTTGTATCTGGGCTACCTTGTAACAAGATAAGTGTACTTAGCGATTTTGGTGAAATCGGCTACAGATGAGTTGGCTCAGAATGAACCATTGCATCAGGACAAGCAGTATTTGTCAATAGTTTTAAGACTGAATGAATACCAGAAATACCCAGAATTAACAAGGAACAGAGGATGTTACATATTATGCAATGTAACAATGTAAGGGTTACTGTTTCAACCCTACAGGCCAGAATTCCAAGATGTGCAAACTCTGTAGATCCAGATGAGCAGGATCTGCCTCATTTGTCTGAAATGTTCTCATTTTAAAAATAAATACCACTTTTCGATTGCTGCTATCTGGGTATGACCATGTTATATATTTAACCCTCACTGTAGACGGAAGTTGTTGTGTGCTGTTTTTCATTTTTGCCTTAATTATTAAAAAAAAAAAGAAGGTTTTGACAGCACATGAGAATTGTCTACAGTGGAGACAATTCTCTTGCACTAACAAAACAGGTTTTTGTCGAGAAATATTGAAAATAAAACATTTGCAGCACACGACAAAATTTAACTCTGTGTAGTAAGGGTTAAGGGTGGTATGATAACTGATCCTTGTGTTTGCCTGTAGGAGAAGCCTGAGGAGGGCCAGAAGGCGGGGGCGGGGACCGGGGGTGGTGGTGCCCGGCTGGAGCGGGAGGAGACGGTGGGCGGGATTGGGGCAGTGGAGGACGACCTTACACTGCGGGCCGCCCTCTACGGGGTGCTGTTCCAGTCGTACGCTGACAAGGTACATTATTACATATTAAAACCAGTCATACGCAGACAAGGTATTAACCCTTTCACCCCTAAGTAACTGAAATGGATTTTGATATGTTAATTTTCTGACCAATCCAATCGTCATATTATGATTTTCAGACTTGTCCATTTATGAATAGGGGGTGTTTTTGTTCATAAAAGTGTGTTCAGTATTAACTCTAATTTTCTGGCTGCTACATAAAGTAACGTACGTCCAGAATGCACATATCTTTTGTCAATTCTTTCTGGTCGGTTTGGGCCAGCTGTTTCAATCTTTATAAATCAGAAGTCACTTTCAGGTTGCATATTCATTACACATTTGACCATTGAAAACAATGCGTATCTGAAGACATATCTCATATTTTTATCATGCCAGCTTGTGGTGAGCACAACATACATGTAGTTGGCACTATAAGCATGCATCCACACAGTCTGATCAGGATCTGCACTGTTCACCATTTCATCTTTGAAACACACATCATCTAACAAGATCATTATCAGGCTTCCGGAGTGTGCTGTTTGATCATAAGCTACACTAGTCACAAATCCCATAATCCCCATTTCTCCAGTCACATTCATATTCGATGCAAAGATATGGATACCCTCTATGTATTTCAGGGCGAATGGGAGGAGGGCCTTCGAGAGATGGACCAGGCCATAACAGACATGCCTCGCACCAAGCACAGGCTGTAAGTCCCAGTTTGTCCACTGTTTAGTCGAGAATAAGGTAAAACTAAAAATGGCCCAAATGAGCTGATTTTTGTCGCGCCCGCTTGCGGAAAGCGCGATATAGTCGGCACTTTGGCGTACGTACGTACGTACGTACGTGTGTCTGGTTAAAGTTTTTGGTTAAGTTGTTTGGTTAAGTTTTTTGGTGTTTTTTTGGTTAAGTTTTTTCTTTAAGTTCTTTGGTTAAAGTTTTTGGTTAAGTTTTTTGGTTAAGTTTTTGGTTCAGTTTTTTGGTTAAGTTTTTTGGTTCAGTTTTTTGATTAAGTTTTTTGTTTTTTGGTTAAGTTTTTGGTTAAGTTTTTTGGTTAAGTTTTTGGTTAAGTTTTTTGGTTAAGTTTTTTGGTTAAAGTTTTTCGTTATACTATATCTCTGCAACTGCTTTGCCCATTACCTTGAAACTTCATATGGGTGTTTATCATCATCTATATTTTCATTCTACCCCCCTCCCGTGCGGCCCCTGTGCCCAATGTCAAGGTCAAATTACTTTGAAGTTTTGGTTTTGGTTAGTTCTTTGGTTAAAGTTTTTGGTTAAGTTTTTTGGTTAAGTTTTGTGGTTAAAGTTTTTGGTTAAGTTTTTTGGTTAAGTTTTTTGGTTAAAGTTTTTTGTTATGCTATATCTCTGCAACTGCTTTGCCCATTACCTTGAAACTTCACATGGGTGTTTATCATCATCTATATTTTCATTCTACCCCCCTCCCGTGCGGCCCCTGTGCCCAATGTCAAGGTCAAATTACTTTGAAGTTTTTGGTTAAGTTTTTTGTTTAAAGTTTTTTGGTTAAGTTTTTTGGTTAAAGTTTTTCGTTATACTATATCTGCAACTGCTTTGCCCATTACCTTGAAACTTCACATGGGTGTTTATCATCATCTATATTTTCATTCTACCCCCCTTCCGTGCGGCCCCTGCGCCCAATGTCAAGGTCAAATTACTTTGAAGTTTTTGGTTAAGTTTTTTGGTTCAAGTTTTTTGTTAAAGTTTTTGTTTAAGTTTTTTGGTTAAGTTTTTTGGTTAAAGTTTTTCGTTATACTATATCTCTGCAACTGCTTTGCCCATTACCTTGAAACTTCACATGGGTGTTTATCATCATCTATATTTTCATTCTACCCCCCTCCCGTGCGGCCCCTGTGCCCAATGTCAAGGTCAAATTACTTTGAAGTTTTTGGTTAAGTTTTTTGGTTAAAGTTTTTGGTTAAGTTTTTTGGTTAAGTTTTTTGGTTAAAGTTTTTTGTTATACTATATCTTTTTTTTTAGTGTCCATGCCTCGCCACAAGGCGCGACATGCAGGCCGCGGCCATCTAGTTTGGTTAAAGTTTTTCGTTATACTATATCTCTGCAACTGCTTTGCCCATTACCTTGAAACTTCACATGGGTGTTTATCATCATCTATATTTTCATTCTACCCCCCTCCCGTGCGGCCCCTGTGCCCAATGTCAAGGTCAAATTACTTTGAAGTTTTTGGTTAAGTTTTCGTCGCGCCCGCTTGCGGAAAGCGCGATATAGTCGGCACTTTGGCGTACGTACGTACGTATGTACGTACGTGTGTCCGGTTAAAGTTTTTGGTTAAGTTGTTTTGTTACGTTTTTTGGTTAAAGTTTTCCGTTAAGTTTTTTGGTTAAAATTTTTGGTTAAGTTTTTTGGTTAAGTTTTTTGGTTAAAGTTATTGGTTAAGTTTTTTGGTTAAGTTTTTTGGTTAAAGTTTTTCGTTATACTATATCTCTGCAACTGCTTTGCCCATTACCTTGAAACTTCACATGGGTGTTTATCATCATCTATATTTTCATTCTACCCCCCTCCCGTGCGGCCCCTGTGCCCAATGTCAAGGTCAAATTACTTTGAAGTTTTTGGTTAAGTTTTTTGGTTAAAGTTTTCGGTTAATTTTTTTGGTTAAGTTTTTTGGTTAAAGTTTTTTGTTATACTATATCTTTGCAACTGCTTTGCAATTACCTTGAAACTTCACATGGGTGTTTATCATCATCTATATTTTCATTCTACCCCCCTCCTGTGCGGCCCCTGTGCCCAATGTCAAGGTCAAATTACTTTGAAGTTTTTGGTTAAAGTTTTTTTCGCGCCCGCTTGCAGAAAGCGCGATATAGTCGGCACTTTGGTGTACGTACGTACGTACGTACGTGTGTCCGGTTAAAGTTTTTGGTTAAGTTTTTTGGTTAAGTTTTTTGGTTAAAGTTATTGGTTAAGTTTTTTGGTTAAGTTTTTTGGTTAAAGTTTTTCGTTATACTATATCTCTGCAACTGCTTTGCCCATTACCTTGAAACTTCACATGGGTGTTTATCATCATCTATATTTTCATTCTACCCCCCTCCCGTGCGGCCCCTGTGCCCAATGTCAAGGTCAAATTACTTTGAAGTTTTTGGTTAAGTTTTTTGGTTAAAGTTTTCGGTTAATTTTTTTGGTTAAGTTTTTTGGTTAAAGTTTTTTGTTATACTATATCTTTGCAACTGCTTTGCCCATTACCTTGAAACTTCACATGGGTGTTTATCATCATCTATATTTTCATTCTACCCCCCTCCTGTGCGGCCCCTGTGCCCAATGTCAAGGTCAAATTACTTTGAAGTTTTTGGTTAAAGTTTTTTTCGCGCCCGCTTGCAGAAAGCGCGATATAGTCGGCACTTTGGTGTACGTACGTACGTACGTACGTGTGTCCGGTTAAAGTTTTTGGTTAAGTTTTTTGGTTAAAGTTTTTCGTTATACTATATCTTTTTTTTTAGTGTCCATGCCTCGCCACAAGGCGCGACATGCAGGCCGCGGCCATCTAGTTTAGGAAGTGATTGGTATCAAGTCGTAAATAACATTCATTAAATATAAGGTGAATATACCTGCAACTTTTTGTAAAATTTAAAATGGAATCTAAGATGGCCGCCAAATGTTATATATATATATATTTATTTATAACTAAATTGTGTTGTTTCTTGAATAATTTTAAACTGTAATTGCTGTCAGATTATTTTTCTCATTTTCTAAAATCAAAATCATGTGAACAAATATGTTTATACATGGACTGCCGGACCTTACACCATTTGCAAAATTGCATGTGATGTGCTGTATGGACAAACGTTACATCAGTGACTGAAATGCAAACAGTGTATGTGAAGAGCAGTCAGACTACGCGGATGTGCACAGCACACTTATCTGGGTATATACTGGTCACATTAGTGGGCAACTGTGCCATAAACAGTGCCATAAGACATGCGGCCAGCATAGCCCCAGATCAGCCTGGATGCGCAGTCGGACCAGGACCCACGCTGGTCGCCATTCAGTCATTGTTCACGTTCCTAACACATTCCGGACATAAACGAAAGAAACTTGATCAAGCAGACAGAACGAAACTTAACAATGAGCTGAAACCAGAATCAGGACATGTTGTTGAATGTGGTAAATGTTCGAGTCTCTGATGAAACCGTGAATGTACAATATGCACTGGCAATTGGAGAGTGTATGGTAGCAGAATTTAAGAAGACATTGCTCACTGGCTTTTACAATACTATCCACTCAAAAGTCATGACAATGGAAGCAATGAAGAAAGGGGTATGTGTAGGGGCTAGAACAGTGCTCTATGGACGATTACTGTCACAGAAGCGTGATGTTTCACTAGAGAGCATGCCCTGCTTCGAGCTTGCACCGCTTCCACCCGCTATATTTGACGATTATGGAAGCATGCGCAAATGCACAAAATCACCAATTCTGCATATATAGACGGAAATGAAATTCTGTATCAAATATCTTGGCCGAAGACTGGTACAGTCAAACATCTACATCAGAATTTCACAAGGGCCGTCAAAAAGGATCATCGCGTCATAGTGGTGTTTGACAGATACATAGAGGGGTCTATAAAGACATACGAGCGACTCAGGCAAACAGGAGCAAGTCTGTCTGTCCCACTGTCAATATCACTCTCGAGACAACCTTACCTGCCAGGGTAAGTACACGCAACAATAGGTCACTGATAAAAGTGTTTTGCACAGAGAAAACATCCGAAAATCTGACTATGGTTGGGGAAGACTCTGTGTACAAACACGAAGAAGCAGACTGCATCATCATCAGCTATGTCATGTCTCTTGTTCATCAAAAATACCAGCACATACAAGTAGTGTCGGATGACACAGACGTCTGAGGCTGCTGCGCCAGAAATTATGAAAGTTGTTGCTTGTGGATGTAGTGCACAGTATGCTTGCTCAATCCTCACAAAAAGGAGACTGACTCGGATAGTGAAAATGATGACGACACTCGCGAGTAATGCATGCGATCGGTGGGAATGTGTGTATATCACAAGTGTCATATACATCGTGTGGAGTTTTTGTTTGATTAGAAAAGTTTTAAGTGACAGAAGTAAAGCAACAAAAACTCCACACGGTAAATATTGAATCTGATACATACATTAGCCATTGAACATACAAATACAAATGAGTGAAACTGCAATAGACAACATTATACCCAAACAGGACACTAACAAATTAGCAAGGAAACTTTAAACAACGCTGCACAAACATGCACTCCGCATTGTCGAAACGATATGCAGACGTGTTCAAAACCCACAAACGATCACAGAAAGAAAGCATTAGGTAAATAGAGGACAAGATGCTAAAAGGAGATCCATAAACCCAAAGAACAACCAATGCAATGCATTATGATAAACACATTACACATGCACATCTGTGGTCGAGCAACTTCGGTGATGTGAGTTTAAAATTACAAGACAAAGTCAACTGATTCTCAGCTCGGTTTTATTATACTTGTTCATTTGTGGATGAAGCAATTGACTTCTGTTGCTAGTGGTGAGTTTTGGGTGGTTGTGGTGTGAGTTGTGGTGTTAATTAATATGATATCAGCATACAACTGATATTGAACTATGTAATACAAGTGAAGGTTAATATTAAAATGTGATAAATTTATCAAATTTTTCACATTTTCACAGAATGTCGACTTTAAATGATTTTAATATAAACTACTCCGTTTAAGATTTATACTTGCAGCATGCTGTCGGCCATCTTGGACGCCATCTTGAATTGAGACAAATGACTGGAATAATATTTATGCGCAGTTTTAATAGTTTTGTTTAATCACGAACATAGTTCGACGAAATTCCGTAATCCATTTGCCTAGTTAAATTCATTTAAATTGTATCCAACTTTTGGCAGCCATCTTGGAATTTATCCGAATACCATACAAAGTTGAAATTTTATTTATTCTATTTTTGCTATGTTATCTGAAATCGAATCGCGAATATTTTATTTCAAAATCAGCTTTTATTGACCATTATTTAATGACTTGCAATATATTAGAGCAATGCATTCCACATTGCTTACTGGGTTGCTTCACCTAATTGAACTCAGGCGTACGAAAGACGGTCATATTCAGTTGATAGGCCATAGGTGTCTGGTAACACCGAAACGTGTTCCTGATTCCTTTCACATAAGCTAAGTCAGACGCACGAAAAACGGGAATATTCCTTCGACCAGCCATGTGTATGCATGTCACTGAAACATGCTCGCAATTTGCCCTTCACCTAAGCAGGTGTTGACGTCAGACGGACGAAAGGCGGGAATATTCATTTGACTAGTAGCTTAACTCAGACCCGTGTTCATATAATACTTGTTACATGGAAACAATTAATAAACTCCGTTCAAACTCAATAATGTATTTTTCCATTGATTCCTTCGAATGGTATAAATGGCGTAAATGGCCGCAATCACAGTTTACTACCGATTCCAAGTTCCGTTTCCAATTGCATTTTTGGTGCAATTGAAAACGGTTCCTGGCAGCCCCGAAACTGCGTTTACATGCAACCATAGGACGGACGGTCGTGCAGGCTTCCGATCTGCACCTGTTAATAAAACAACAGCTGTCACAGTATATATTGCAACCAGATGCAGATTCAGACACTCCATAGTACTCTATAGATCACAGTTACATTAATCATTAGGTATAATTACGATAGTATGATTTCCAGTGCAGAACCATGCACTATACACTGTTAGCACCAATACGCACTAATGCAACATACATTAACGTCAATAACCACACAGGAGTACTATTATGCATTCATGTGTATCCAAATCATTTCTCAAATTTTAAAGTCTGGATATTAACATGTGGCTCTACCAACGAGAATCCACATACATTTATACCACAACCACAAACATCATTTGTGCATACCACGCACAACCAGACTAAACCATAGTATATACAATGTACATATTATTGTAAAACCGAGATTCCAAAGAGACGACGTTACAACACTAGTCTTGGCCCCTTTGAGTGCGTTAAATTGATACTATGGCTGTTATTGGATACACCTTATTAGCCTGATAACAACACTGGCTATTGTATTATTGACATTATCAATTACAAAAGAGTATTTTCTTTACACATATATATCTTAGAAACACACCTGCACGACCGTCCAACAAATGTTCGAATTTTTCCGCCACAAAAATTTACACAAATTTTCCCCCAAAAATTCACAAATAGATGGCAAGGACTTGTTTCAACTGCTCAATATACATATCCAAGCCATCATCCAGATAAATGCATCCCATCCGGCCCGTAACATTCGGGCTTGGACAAGTCAATTGGCATGTCAAGAATTGCTGCCTTTGCCAGGAGTCGAATTCGCTGCCTGGCATATGAGTTAATTCTTCTCCGTTTTTTCTCTATGGCTGGTGACCAACAAGACCGTTGTAATATATTTATCCAGACGATAGTAGCCCCCGGACACGCCTCAGACAGATATGCGAGTGCACGCTTGACTCTTCTGAATGTCCCATAATTCGACGTGTTGATGAGATCATTGCCCCCTAAATGAAGAACCACCAGTGGAACCGGCTGGAACAAGACCTTCAGCTGAATGCTGTGAGCCAGACCGTCCCATCCCAGCCCGCGGACTGCATACCAGCCCACGTCAGCTGGAAATCGCTCAGCCCGGGCCCTGGCGCGTACCCCCCGCCCAGTGGGGAATTGAATCCCCCAGGATCCAAACATCTGCATAAACAAAAGCAACATAATATAACACAGTGTTTAGTTGGGTTCGAGGTGTACATATACGAGTGGTATTTTAATAACTAAGAGTTGATCCTTACCAGAATGACGACTTCCACGGTCTGGCCCTCACGTACCTTTTGCGTTTAATATCCTGAGAGCCAAAACGTGTTATTCCAAGATAACAATATGATCAAATATACTAACATTACCTTAGATAATGGAGCCGAATGACTGGTGCGGCATAGACCTGGCACCAGATCAGATTATTTTACTTTCAGGTTTGAAATATATATAGTTTCTGTAAATATTATGTTCCGATTTATGAAATGTAAAGTATGTTAGAATATCATGTAACAAAACGTGTTCTACGTGGGGAAATTAATGCCCCGACATCATAAAAAGTGGCCACTTACTGTGACATTTGCTATATAGGGCATTGTGGACACCTTAATTGTCTGTTTTCCCCATAAATAACTGTATAAAGAAGGTAACCCTACCCTATCCGAATATATGTTTTGTAAGCCCCGGATTGCCACCTTCCCATCCTCATGATAGCCTCGCTAGGAACTCCCGCTGCTGCCAACTGCGTTGCTCTACCGATACGGAAGCTGTGTGATCTGATATTGCTATTCCGGAACCGAGAAGCATCCATGCACTTTAGCAGCACCCCATTGAATTGAGAACGAGTGACTGCCAGTCCATTTGCATGGCAAAAAAGTGGCCCCTCTACGTTAGGTCTGACCTGAACAAATGAACGCGTAGGGCGTGAACTGGGCATAATGCTACATCAGCCTCCCGCTGTATTGTCACCGTTGTTGGTGGTCCGCATTGCCGTGTCTTGCATGACTCGAGCTTAACTGACACAGAGCCCTTCATATCCCCGAAACAAACACCACCTACCAGCACTGCGTGACCCCGGACCCCTCGCGCTGGGCAAACCAGCTCACTCACCCGGAATAGCCCAAAATATGCTAACAAAAAGGCCGCCTTGAAGAGATTCGCCTCGTACCCATTATGACAAATTATAGGCAACAGACGGCATATCTCGGTCAAAATATTGATTGTTACTGGCGACCTACTGTCTTTCCAAGATCGTGACCGGCGAAACCCTTCCAACAATTTCATAATTACAAATGTGCCCGATATGTCAAACCAATTATTCAATTTGTGCACATAATTCAATCCGTGCATATACGTGGATACAGTGTTTGGTGACATACCCAATTCAAAGCAGTACGCAATGAATGTTGCCAGCTGCTCCACCGTAGCTGGCCAGCAGTGTTTGATGTGATACAAATCCCTGAACCGAGCAAATGCATTGACTGCTGTGACATATGTTGTGTTGTGTGCCCTGCTGGCCTGTAGCAAGCTTCCTATCTGGCTCCGAAGATGTCCCATAGATGCGACGGTACTGGAGTTGCCTCCGCGTCTGCATCCGGCGCCCGTTCTCTGAACTTGGCTAGCTGAAAACGAGATAGCGCATCACACACACCATTTTCACACCCTGGCACATGTGTTGCTTTCAAAACAATGTTTTTACGAAAGCACAACACTGCTAATTTCCTAACCAAACACATAACCAATTCCGACTTTGACGTCATAACATTTAAAATGTGCACGACTGCCATATTGTCACAATGAAACACAATTTTCTTGTTACGTAATACATCACCCCAGATGGAGATCGCCACCCATATTGGAAACAATTCTAACAAAGTGATATCCTTTGTGACGTCACTTGCATGCCAACTGCTCGGCCAAGCGGAACACGCCCAATGCCCCTCAAAATAGATGCCGAACCCCAAACCAACACCACCTGCACTATCTGAAAATAGCTGTGCATCCACATTTGAAACCCAGTATCGCTCGTGAAATACTGAAATGCCATTATGATTACTGAATAGCTTCAACCACATTTGTAAATCTAACTTAATGCCCCTATCCAGTCTCATATGATGGTGCGGTTTTGAAAGCCCGCAAATCGCGTTGATGAGGCTGTCTACAAAATGGCCGCCCTATAACAATTGCCCTACAACAAAAGTTCAACGAACCAATCAGTGACTGCATTTCCTTCAATGTTGATTTGTCCTTCTTGAGCATGTCGTTAATCTTAACCACTACCTCTGACAACTTCTCCTTCGGGATTCGTACGGTCATTTCATCTGAATCTAATTCCAAACCAAGAAATATCAAAACCTCCACCGGACCCTCAGACTTCTCCTCCGCCAGTGGGATGTTCAGCTCCTGGGCACACTGCAGAAAATTCGCAATTGCTTTATTGCATGCAGAGTTGCACCGTCACCGCCCAGAAAATCATCCAAATAATGAATCAAACGGCTACCCGGAATTTTTGATTTAACATACGTCTCCAAAAATGTAGCAAATTTTTCAAAAATGCTGCAGCTAATGCTACAGCCAAACGGAACACACTTGTCTACAAAATAATAGCCCTCGAACTCGAAACCAAGTAACTGAAAATCCTCAGATCTTACCGGTAGGAGGCGAAAGGCATTCCTAATATCTATTTGAAATAATTTACAATGACGTCCTAGTTCCTGAACCAAAAATATAGCTTCATCAAAAGGTGTATACTGTACAGAACACACTTCCGGATCTATAAAGTCGTTGACAGATTCACCTGCAGGATAGGATAAGTGATGGATCATACGATATTCCCCATTGGTCTTTTTTGGTACTAACCCTATTGGAGATACCCGTAGCTCAGGCAGTGGTCTGGCAGGGAAAGGCCCAGCCACACGGCCGGCTACAATTTCTTTATTAATTTTCTGCTTAACAATGTGAGGTAACTCAAGTGCCGATTTCAAATTACGCGCCATGTGTGCCACCCTTGGACCATCATAGTTCAACGAAAATCCTGATACAAAACCATTCAACAGAAATCCAGACAAATCCACATCATACTCTATACTCTCCAATGCTCGCTTCAAACACTGGGTGTCTACCGGCGAAGGGGCTATGCCATCTATATCCGCATTAATACGATGGACATCTGCCATACCCTCTGGCTCCGCCCCTGCGGCCTCTACTTTGCCCCCGACCACGCTGGAACCATCCCCTGGCGCCACGAAAAAGACCAACACTGTCAGATGGCCGAACTGGGTTAGCCTCCCCGTGCTTCGCAGGACAATTGAACACTTTGTGTGACGCACCACACCCGGAACATACATGTGGATACTTACAAAGTGGCCACGGACACGCACCACCATTAAATGCATCGCATGAATAATGCTTACGCCCACCAGAGGTTGTTGCACCCTGATGTGTACTTTGCCTCACCTGCATACAGCGCCACCATAGTTCATTATGTATGGTGGCCCAGGAAACAGGATTGGCCGCCTGTCGCACCCTAAATTGTTCGTCATAGTTCCTCCATGACAACCCCCCCTGTCTCGCTGCGCAGTCTCTAATGTTATACATATACTGGAGTAATTCCCCCGACTTGGAGGGGTGTGCCGTGATATATATGGCTATGAATATGATAAAGGCATTGCTCCAACTGTCGATTGACGACAACCGCTCCTTGCAGTCTTTGGGTCTCGACTCGATAACCCCATCCTCTGTGAGCCTTAAAGTACCACCAGTGCATAGATCATTAAGTTCAAGACCTCCTTTGGACAACAGTGCTAGATTGACATAATCACCCCTACAAATAGCCTGACGCAAGGAGACCGGTACATGCACGTATATATCATCATTGGCACAGCGCACCTGTTGGATTGGTGCCGAAACTGGTACAGGGAGAATTGGTGTTTCACCCCCTAACAAATTTACCGGGGTGGAATTTGCCAACGCACCAAATAACGGAGTTGGGACAGGGGAATTCGTGTTTTCATCAGCTTGAATCAAACCAGCTTCACGCAGAATGTGTACAAAATCAATTGTTGAAGTTGATGGCAATTGTGAATGAGAAGCCAGTGCGGGCGGAACTTGATTTGTGCAATTTGTTTCCTCACCCGGGTTTTCCTCCAAAACTGGGTCACTGAACTCGTCAACAACCGGCTCAGCCTCCTTCCTGCTTCTCTTTGACGCCCTTGCTGGTGCAGCTGTCCCGCTCCGCTTTCCCCGACCGCGCATATTTGTGTAATAAGTACAAAAATTGACTGAGAATTTACCATGTACTTTACAAGATGGCTTCGCAAGTGTTATGAATCCCACGTGATCAAATTTCCCAGCATGACCCTGTTTGCGCATGCCAGACCTCGCTTGACCCCAGTACACAAACATAAACACCGAACAGCTGATTGCTGGCAAAAAATAATATGGAATTATTTCAATTCTGAAATAATCCTCAATATAAGATTTTATCCTATTTTGGCCGCCATCTTGGACGCCATCTTGAATTATGAAAATTGCTCAATGATGCCAGCGTGGCATCATTCAATTTCCGATATCAAAAAATGTTAGTAGTACCATACTGCAAGGTTCACCCTAAATTCGACTCGACTAGTTAGCAACATGGCTAACATAATTTACTCGTGCGTATTCCCATCTGTAATATGAGACAAGCCATGACTGTGATTTTGTACCTAAGAAGATGTGTTATCTTTCACGAAAAATATTTACCGAAACTATTTTTTTCTGTAAATGGCACTTGGAGTTCACAAAATATTCATGGCTCTGACGTAAATATTTTTCATGAGATATCTTAGTTGCAAAATAACATTACTTGTCTCACATGTTGAACACACTGTAATGTAAAACTCAATTGAACCAAAATAAGGAAACCTAAACTAGCAAAATACCCACTTTAGTTTATCGGTAAGTTTCAGTGATTCTAATCGAAGCGGCCCCGTGCAGGCACCGGGGCGGGATCAACTGATCCTGAGAATAGTGCTGCAGTAGCCATTGCTTGTCGTAAAAGGCGACTAAACTGGCTTAACGATTGGGTTCATACTTTCCGGAACCCACTATACCGGATTTGGCCCTCATGTACATTTTTGGCTTTCTTGTATGTGAGAGTTGAGTCGGGCTATGCCCCATATATAAAAGTAAGATTAGCGCTAATCCTATTACTTTTAGGGGATGGGATAAATGATGCTGGTGTGGCGAGGGCCTGGCACCAGATCAGGTTGTTCTAATTTCAGGACTGAATATATATTTTGATTGTAAATATTGAGTTCTGAAGTTGGGATTTACCCCCCTTGGACAGGTGGATATGGGACTCGACCCCGTTGACCCGTCTGCGTGTAGACTCCCTGAGGCTTGTACCTCTATGTCAGAAAAGCGGACGTTAAACCCTATTCACTCACTCACTCACTCTAATCGAAGCTGATTGACCATTGCAGGTTGATATTTAAGCACCGAGTGATGACGAAGGCCAAACTCGGTAGAAGTGTTGCTATGGATATACAGAAGTTCAAGGTGGGTAACTCTTGTCGTACTAATCGGAGACGTCTTTAACCCATTGAAGCCGAAAGCCCATTATAGTGTAGATCCAGATGAGCCGGCTCGTAATGAGGTCATCAGGATCTGCACTTTTTGAAAGTAATTTTCATATTTTTGAGAACAAAACGCACCCTTTTCATAAATGGACTTGTCTGAAAATCATTTTGTGATGATTGTATTGGTTGCAAAATTAACATATCACAGTCCATTCCAGTTACTTAAGGGTGAAAGGGTTAAAATAAAACAGTCAGTATGCTTACATTATACTTATCTTGTCAGTTTTAACAATATTTGCTTTTAACATTGATTACTTATTTACAGCTATGTTATTATCTTTGTTTATTTTGCAGAAAATTACATTGTGAATTTGCATGAATGATGTGTAAAGATGTTTTAGTCCCAAGAAAAGCTTAACCCTTAGACAGACCGCTACTCACAACAATTGTCGTCTGCTGTTGCTTTTATATCTTGCCTTATTTCTCAATAAAAACATGGTTTGACAGCACTTTAGAATCATTTCCAATGGAAATGATTCTGAAGTGCTGAAATTATTCAAAAGTGCTGTTAAAACATGTTTTGATGATAAAAATGGAAAATAGAAAATAAACAACAGACAACAAAAGAATTAAGATAGCGGTGTAAGGGTTAATCTGGTACAGAAGTAAAAAATATACTAAGATATATTCCCCCACCTTTTAGACGGATTGTCTTCTCCGGCCACATTTTCTTCTTGTTAATATACATGATTTGGAAGGACCATTGGATTTGTATTGGAAATGATTCTAAAGTGTTGCTAAACCATGTTTTCATCAAGTAAAACAAGACAGCAGACAACAAAATTTAATTCAGCAGTTTAAAGATTAAACTGTTCAACACCACAGGCCTGTATATTCATGATAGTGGTATTGGCAAATAGTGTAGATCCAGATGAGCCGGCTCATAACGAGCAGTCTCATCAGGATCTTCACTTTTTGCAAGTAATTTTCATATTTTTGATAGCAAAATGGACTAGTCTGAAAATCTTTTTATGATGATTGGATTGGTCCGGAAATTAAAGGTACATGCCCACTTAGTAGGCACAAACTGTTTTTTATATCAGAGACATCATCCGAGACATTTTCGGGCAAAATAAACATTCATTGACCGTTACCCCACGTATTGATTGGCATTATTATACATTTTATATCAGATGTAACTTTCCACACTAATATCAGGGGCGATAACCGTGTTTCCTTAAAATGTTAACGGACATCACTATTTATTTTTTGATGTGCAATTATCATACTTTATAATCTGTCGAAAATATTATTTATTCAGGTGACGCATTTAATTAGTATAAATAATTAAAAAATACCATGCCTCATTTGCATATGAAAATAGCCTGATACCAATGCGCGGCACTATCAGTAAAATAAATATTACTAAATTATTATACCTGTATAGCGGCGACTCATAATCTTTGGAATTGGTGGAATAGTGACACAATTATAAACTTATTTAATTCCTATAAAGAACAGTTTGTGCCTACTGAGTGGGCATGTACCTTTAACATATAACAATCCATTACAGTTACTTAGGGGTGAAAGGGTTGAGGGTTAATCAATGATTGTAACTTTAGATGGAGTTGTGTCATCCATGGCAGTCCAATGGTTAGCACCCTCAGCAGTCGGTCAGTCAGTCGATCAACCAATCAATCAATAAATCAATTGTAATATTAGATGGAGTTGCGTCATATCCGTGGCAATCTATGGTTATGACCGTCAGCAGTCTATCAATCAATCATTCAATCAATTAATCGTAATATTAGATGGAGTTGCGTCATATCCGTGGCAGTCGATGGTACAGAACCCTCAGCAGTCTATTGCAGGTTGTATGGCACTCGCATTCGCAGTGTGATGTTTGGGAAATATGCACGGGTTAGATTCACACTGGTACATGGTCTGTAGCCGATTTCATCAAAATTGCAAAACATATTTATCTAGGAAAGTGTACTTTGAGGGAGTCATTATTTTTATTTTTTTTAATAAATTTATCTTTAAATTGAAAATTTCTCCCTCAAAGTATACTTTGCTAGATATAAAGTATACTTTGCAATTTTGATGAAATAGGCTACTGTTCATATGACTGTAATTATGTACCCCAAAATGTTTGTTGGGGTACAAATAGTCGCCACCCTGTCTGTTCATCTGTCTATCCGCGTGTCTGTCTGCCCGAGATTTGCATTAAAAGTTTCGGCCACCTTCTGTCTCTGTAACCCTAAGTCGGATTGGCTTGAAACTTCAGTTGCTTATTTTCTATCATCCATATTGTCATTCTCTAGTCCACCCATGTGGCCCATGTGCTCGAGATCAAGGTCAATTGACTTAGAAATTTGTGTTAAAAGATTTAGAGCGGTACCTACATCCTCCATCATTGTTACTGATTTCTTGTTACAGTAGATTGGAGGGTACATCATGTATGCACATGAATCCGTCCTTACCAGAATTCATATCCAGGAATTCCGCTGGCGATCGCCACTTTCGCAATTGGCGATAAAAATAAACAATTGGCGATAAAAAATCAAAATTTTCGAAGAAAAAAAAAATAAATAAAATTATATTTTTTTGAAGTGGCGATTTTTTATTTTCCCCAGCAGAATCCCTGATATCTCTATGTGAATCCATATTTTATGGGATTTTGTAGGAGTTTACCAAAACACATCAGGGTGTTCCAAAATTTAGGGTTATTAGTATTATGGTATACTGTATGTATTGCTTGTCTATCACAGGATATACTACTGGTAAGCGTGTGGCAATAGATATGTGTGCACAATTAGAAAATGTAATAGTTATAGTTGACATATTGAATTTTTAATTAATTAATTTCAAGCGAGCATAGCGAGCGAAGAAATTAGTTTATTTATTAAAAAGTCAATACGTGAACTATAACTAACTTAATGGTTGCCCCGTCCCATCGCGGGCACATGTCAATTAAAATGGAGCGCTGCCCATAAACGTGTTTTCAAATTACGGTACGATTACGTGATTGGCAATTTGACACTGAATCGACCGTGCACATGGTGCGCGTCACAGAACATTGCGTCAACAAGACGGAGCCTGTTGTACTAAATATAACTTTTGACTTTGTGCAACATTTAATGATTAATTTAATAGATATTGGCAAAAGCGTCGCAATATGCGATTAATTGAGACGAAATGCTCTACTTTCATTGATCGAGAAACTAGGGCAACCAATAAGTGAACACTACATCATCACAGTAATGTTTTCGCGATTGTCTTTTTTAGCTAGAGCAGATCTAATGGCGTACCATTGGTAGGCACAGCATCTTGTGTGGTAGCATTGTCTCCATTGCACTGTTTTCTGTTCCAGGACATTTATGGCATTTAGCTTTGTTGATCAAACCTTTGTTAGCTTAACAGACTGTTCAATCCTTAACGGTGTTAATTCTCTTCTGATTTTGGGAGTTTTCCCCCAATGCAGCAGGTTACATGCGGGATTGAACCTATTGGCCTGCCTTTAAATGACCTTAGCTGTTAAGCACCAATAAATCAAATAAAATCAATTAACAGTGTTAATGAGTTATGTTTCATTAAGCTATTTAAACAGGTTTTCAGCAACCAGTGTTAAGTGTTTAACTGTTTGTTAAGCTAACAGAGGTTTGGAGCAACCGTGCCCAGCCATAGTACCATACTTAACTGTATGGTGTGATGCACAGATTTAGCAGAATTATGCTGCCTCCAAAAACTTAGCTTGTTTATCTGAATAAGGAGAGCTTTCTAGTACGTTAGCGTACCAACATTAATGGGAGCCAGTAGTATGTACCACAGACCACTGTCACACTAATCACTTCCAAGTGACCTTGACCTACTTTTGTTCCATTTACTTCGTCAAAGTGTTGTCTGCAGTACATGTACTATTTGGCAAACAGCCACCATTATGTATCACAGACCACTGTCATCTACGGTGATCTTGACAACCAAACCTCACCAAACTCACACATTAACATGAGCTATCGAAGATCACAGTCAAATATGTGACCTTCTAGTGACTTTGACCCTCTACATGTACATTTCCGTCTGTACATGACTTTACTATTGAAAAGACATAAAACCCTAATCGGTCAAATCAGTCCATTGACTTACTTACTTCATTTAGCCACTTTCCTTGGTTGTTGGTTTTGATCGACCTATCGTCAATACATGTGATTGTATGCAGTTATTAACTCTGCATGCTAGCTGTGAAAATATATGCGCCAAACAAATTAGGAGTACATGTATATGTTTTATTTCTGTCCGTAAATATATCTTGAAATTTCATTACAATTGAGTCCTCAGGACTAAATTCTAATGAGATTCCAAGACATATTCATGATATTTACGGTGAGAAATATAAGAAACTACCGGTATGATGAATTTTTGTCCGCAAGTTTTGAACTATTTATAGCCCACAAGTTTCCCAGCATGCAAAGAGTTAAGGGAACACTAAAATATTTGTTGACAACAATTGATTTTAGCTTGTGTGTGTTGATGTACTGCTAGTTACATGTACTTGACTAGATATAAAACATGGGCCAGATGCTGAGAAAACTACACTTGTTATATTTTGATCATTTTTGTCGTGCCCGCTTGCTGACAGTGAGCGTGATATAGTCGACACATTGGCGTATGTGCGTCCAGGTTAAAGTTTTTGGTTAAAGTTTTTTGGTATACTATCAAAGCCTCGGCAGACGCAACATGCGCGTCGCGGCCATCTAGTCTGACATATTTGTGACTGACCAGAACAAATGGGGCTCATGGCACTTTTGAGCAGTCTGTGTTCTGATCTGCAAGTACACTCCTTCAGCTTAGTAAGGATCTATCTTTTACTTAGAAGCATGACATGTTTTCCACTCACTGACTGGTGAACTGGTGATTGTCCATTATCCGGGCAGACTGCTCCGAGTCTACACTGTTTGCAAAGAATATTAGCCCCATTTATTCAGTCATTATCACATTTACCTGGAGGTTTTTATGCATAATTGTTGGTAAGAAATGACTGGTTGGTTAGCCGCCAATATGATTGGCGTGATGGTTAAATTGAGAATACCAGACTAGTGTATTCTGATGTCCAGTAGCAAGCATATTTCACCAACGTTGCAAAGTATTCTTATCTAGGAAGTATACTTTGAGGGAGAAATTTTCAATTTAAGGATAAATTTATTATTTTTTATTATACTGAATTTATTACATTATCACAGCCATTTTTGCTGTGATAATGTAATAAATTCAGTATAATTATTCTGTATACTTTTAATCATCAAATATGGTTGAAATACCGAGGAAGTCCTAACATTTCTAAGCCAGGCCTTATAAACTAGATATCAATAGATACTAGCATGTGTATGCTATTTTCAGGTATCATTTAATGCTATGGAATAAGTAAATCATTTATTTTGTTAAACAAAAATAACCATGACCTGTTTTGATTGCGTTATTACACTGACACACCCTGGCACTATGCAGGCCTGTAGCCAGGGGGGGTTGGAGCGGTCGGACGACCCCCTCCCCCCCCCGCCCAGCCTCGAGGTCCACTTTTTTAGCCTCGAGGTCCACTTTTTTTAGACCCCCTAGATACCCCCTAGATACCTCAGGCCCCTTGGGCCTTCGAAACGACCCCCCTTCAAACAGGTCTGGCTACGGGCCAGATAATGTGATAATGTTTGACCAATTTTTAGCTCGACTATTCGAAGAATAAATAGAGCTTATGTTGTCACCCCGGCGTTGGCGTCGGCGTCGGCGTCTGCGTCGGCGTCTGCGTCGGCGTCTGCGTCGGCGTCACCGTCGGGCCTTCGAAACGACCCCCCTTCAAACAGGTCTGGCTACGGGCCAGATAATGTGATAATGTTTGACCAATTTTGAGCTCGACTATTCGAAGAATAAGTAGAGCTTATGTTGTCACCCCGGCGTCGGCGTCGGCGTCGGCGTCGGCGTCGGCGTCTGCGTCTGCGTCGGCGTCACCGTCACGCTTTGGTTAAGGTTTTTAGTCAACCTTGTATATGGAATACTACTGGCCCTACACCCACCATACTTGGACAACTTCATCTCCTAGTGATGTACATCAATAACCCCTGATCTATATTTGACCTTGACCTACCTTTCCTCTTGAATTACTTAGTTAATTCCCCTTGGTTAAGGTTTTTAGTCAACCTTGGTTAAGGTTTTTACTCAAGCTTGTACATGGAATACTATTGTGCATACAGACACCATACTTGTACAACCTTTTCTCATAGGGATGTACATCAATAACCCCTGGTCTATATTTGACCTTGACCTACATTTCCTCTTCAATTACTTAGTTAATTCCCCTTGGTTAAGGTTTTTAGTCAAGCTTGTATATGGAATACTCCTGGCCCTACACCCACCATACTAGGACAACTTCATCTCCTAGGGATGTACATCAGTAACCCCTGATCTATATTTGACATTGACCTACATTTCCTCTCCAATTACTTAGTTAATTCTCTTTGGTTAAGGTTTTTAGTCAACCATGTAGATGGAATACTCCTGGCCCTACACCAACCATACTTGGACAACTTTATCTCCTAGTGATGTACATCAACAACCCCTGACCTATATTTGA
This sequence comes from Conchocele bisecta, assembly GCA_029237695.1. Classification (NCBI taxonomy): domain Eukaryota; kingdom Metazoa; phylum Mollusca; class Bivalvia; order Lucinida; family Thyasiridae; genus Conchocele; species Conchocele bisecta. Next base: position 91,124,140 of record CM055272.1, on the reverse strand, counting down.
CCTTGACCTACATTTAACCTTGAATTACCTAGTTAATTCCCCTTGGTTAAGGTTTTTAGTCAAGCTTGTACATGGAATACTATTGTGCATACAGACACCATACTTGGACAACCTTTTCTCATAAGGATGTACATCAATAATCCCTGATCTATATTTGACCTTGACCTACATTTCCTCTTCAATTACTTAGTTAATTCTCCTTGGTTACGGTTTTTAGTCAAGCTTGTATATGGAATACTCCTGGCCCTACACCCACCATACTTGGACAACTTCATCTCCTATGGATGTACATCAATAACCCTTGATCTATATTTGACCTTGACCTACATTTGACCTTGACCTACTTTTCCTCTTGAATTACTTAGTTAATTCTCTTTCGTTAAGGTTTTTAGTCAAGCTTGTAGATGGAATACTCCTGGCCCTACACCAACCATACTTCGACAACTTTATCTCCTAGTGATGTACATCAACAACCCCTGACCTATATTTGACTTTGACCTACATTTAACCTTGAATTACTTAGTTAATTACCATTGGTTAAGGTTTTTAGTCAACCTTGGTTAAGGTTTTTAGTCAAGCTGTCTACATGGAATACTATTGTGCATACAGACACCATACTTGGACAACCTTTTCTCATAGTGATGTACATCAATAACCCCTGATCTATATTTGACATTGACCTACATTTCCTCTTGAATTACTTAGTTAATTCCCCTTGGTTAAGGTTTTTAGTCAACCTTGTAGATGGAATACTCCTGGCCCTACACCTACCATACTTGGACAACTTTATCTCCTAGTGATGTGCATCAACAACCCCTGACCTATATTTGACCTTGACCTACATTTAACCTTGAATTACCTAGTTAATTCACCTTGGTTAAGGTTTTTAGTCAACCTTGGTTAAGGTTTTTAGTCAAGCTTGTACATGGAATACTATTGTGCATACAGACACCATACTTGGACAACCTTTTCTCATAGGGATGTACATCAATAACTCCTGATCTATATTTGATCTTGACCTACATTTCCTCTTCAATTACTTACTTAATTCTCCTTGGTTAATGTTTTTAGTCAAGCTTGTACATGTATATGGAATACTCCTGGCCCTACACCCACCATACTTGGACAACTTCATCTCCTCGGGATGTACATCAATAACCCTTGATCTATATTTGACCTTGACCTACATTTGACCTTGACCTACATTTCCTCTTGAATTACTTAGTTAATTCTCTTTGGTTAAGGTTTTTAGTCAAGCTTGTAGATGGAATACTCCTGGCCCTACACCAACCATACTTGGACAACTTTATCTCCTAGTGGTGTACATCAACAACCCCTGACCTATGTTTGACTTTGACCTACATTTAACCTTGAATTACTTAGTTAATTCCCCTTGGTTAAGGTTTTTAGTCAACCTTGGTTAAGGTTTTTAGTCAAGCTTTCTACATGGAATACTATTGTGCATACAGACACCATACTTGGACAACCTTTTCTCATAGTGATGTACATCTATAACCCCTGATCTATATTTGACCTTGACCTACATTTCCTCTTGAATTACTTAATTAGTTACCCTTGGTTAAGGTTTTTAGTCAAGCTTGTATATGGAATACTACTGGCCCTACACCCACCATACTTGGACAACTTCATCGCCTAGTGATGTACATCAACAACCCCTGATATATAGTTCACCTTCACCTATATTTCCTCTTCAATTACTTACTTAAGTCACCTTGGTTAAGGTTTTTAGTCAACCTTGGTTAAGGTTTTTAGTCAAGCTTGTATATGGAATACTATTGTGCATACAGACACCATACTTGGATAACTTTTTCTCATAGGGATGTACATCAATAACACCTGACCTATATTTTACCTTCACCTACATTTAACCTTGAATTACTTGGTTAATGTTTATAGTCAAGCTTGTATATGGAATACTCCTGGGCCTACATCAACCATACTTGGACAACTTCATCTCCTAATGATGTACATCAATAATCCCTGATCTATATTTGACCTTGACCTACTTTTATCCTTGGATTACTTAGTTATTTCCCCTTGGTTAAGGTTTTTAGTCAAGCTTGTATATGGAATACTCCTGGGCCTACAGCAACCATACTTGGAAAACTTCATCTCCTAGTGATGTACATCAATAACCCCTGACCTATATCTGTCATTGACCTACATTTAACCTTGAATTACTTACTTAATTTCCCTTGGTTAAGTTTTTTAGTCAACCTTGGTTAAGGTTTTTATGCAGGCCGCAGCCACCTTGTTTGTCATGCTATGTGTACATCGACAACCCTTGTAGTCGAGCTATGCTGTTCTCCTACAGCTCTTGTTGTCTGTGAAAGTATTTTTAAATCTGGGATTGACTGTGATACAGCGATACAAAATCCATAAAACTTATGCTTAGTACTTGTGTAGGCCTATGTATTTCTATTATAATTCCCAGAATGCACTATCCATTTGTTTGACTTCCTGGCCATTTGTAACATTCGTTATTTGTTTATCTTAGCATATGACAGTACGATTGCTTTGTACATCCAATGGAAAATGGATGTTCCCCTGTAATTCAACAATATGAGAACTGAATCCATGTTTTGCAATCATGAACATACACTCCATCAGAGATGAATTACAGTGAACCATAGTGAAAGTAAACACTAAAGTTTTCTAGATATCATTCAGAGAGGTTCTAGTGCATAAATTCTGTCTCTTGAGGCTCAACCCTATTTGTTGATATTGTGGCTGTAACTGGAGTAATGGGGCTTATGGGATTTGTGACCAGTGTAGCTCTTGATGAAATAGCACACGCCTGTAGCCTGATAGTGATCTATGTTGCTTGTTAGAAGTATGACAGAAGTTTCTTGGATGAAATGGCAGACAGTGCAGATCCAGATCAGACTGTGCGGATGAACAGGCTGATCTGGATCTGCACTGGTCACAAAACCGATAAGCCCCATTTTTCTAGTCAAAGCCACTGATAGTTTATAAAATTACCTCTAATCTGCTTAATGGGATATTCCCAAATTAATTAAAAATAACACAGAACAAATAACAAATAAAATTAACACAGAATTACCAATACCCAATTGCAATGTGGTGAAATAGTCAATGAATCCCATTGTTCCCACAGGATGAGAGTGAAGATTATGTGGCGCACATGTGGCGCCGTGTGGCGCTCAGCTCCAAGGAGACGGCCGAGCAGTTGCTGTCCTATCAGAATGCTATAGAGGCCCTCAATGTACGTATAAGGAAATGTTTCACATAATATTCTTTTTAACATTGGACATCTAGTATTGGGAGAGTTTGATTATGTAAGGATACACCTGTGGTTACCTTTCAACACCACAGGCCTGTATAGTGGTACATGTATTGACACATTGACAGTGTAGATCCAGATGAGCCGGCTCATCAGGATCTGCACTTTTTGCAAGTAATTTGCATATTTTTGAGAACAAAAACACACCCTTTTCATAAATCATGTTGCGACTATTGGATTGTTTGCAAAATTATCATATCAAAATCCATTCCAGTTACTTAGGGGTGAATGGTTTAAGGTATTGTTATATGCTTTGGACGGAGATATACTATTACCAGAGTAGATGCGGGTAAAAATTGGAAAGCAAATTACAGTTTCGGATTTGTGCCTGATAAATAATGTCTGTCATGGCTGAGATGGAGTTAACTGTAGTGTGTGAGTAACGAGGCTGAGTTGTGAACTTTTGTTTGTCTCTTTAAAATCCCAATCAACCAACCAACTAATCAACCACACATATATACCTGGGGCCGTTTCACTAATGTTTGTATGACTAAAATGTTTGTAAGTGCAAACTTATGATAGTCTGTATATTTCACATTGACACTGTTTTCTTGTAAAAGATTATTGGATTTACATTTATTAGAGCATAGGCTGCATATGCAGCCTATGCTCAATAAATGTAAATCTATCAATTGATATTTCCACTTTTTTCACTTACAAACATTTTAGTCGTATGAAGTTTTGTGAAACTGCTCCCAGTAGAGTGCCAGTAACTGTTAGTGGCGTTTGGCCAGTGGCTGTAAAATTCCAACCAACCGTATATACCTGTAGAGCGCGAGTAACGAGTGGCTGAAGGTGGAACTACTTGTGGAGTTCGGACAGTGGCTGTACGTGCGGGACTTCCCCCTGCAAGACGCGGTTGACCAGATAGAGTGGGCCGTTGACATCATGCTCAACATGCAGGCTCACGTGGACGCTCGCCGTGAACAGGGTGGGTATTTTATTAAGACACCGAGTTTAGTCATCAACTGTGTCGCTACTGTTCCTGCATGTTGCAATGGTCGTTGTTGTTGAGCCCCATGGTCTCCGTACTAGTGCTACAACGATGATTAATTTATAATAACATCAAAACTTGATCGAAAATGACCTGTGCTTGTATGAAATTGAATAACCAAAATTGTTTTCTTAATGCAAATTTGCAATTAAATAAAATATAAATTGTTATTAACTTTGTGCTTCCAACTAGCAACATTGTAGATCATTTTGAGGCTACTGGAATGTGCTAGTTGATCAGGAGCTACACTAGTCACAAATCCCATAACTCCCAGTTCTCAAGTCACAGTCACAGTCACATTTTATCACTATAAATACATTATTTTATTATTGTACTATATCACAATACCGGTATTAACATGAATATATATATTGTTTGTCCAGCCCGCTTGGCTTGCAATGTGGAATATTATATCATGGTTTCGCCCTTAACCCTTTCAACACCACATGCCTGTATAGTGGTATTGGCTTGTGATGAGCCGTCTCATCAGGATCTGCACTTTTTGCAAGTAATTTTCATATCTTTGAGAGAAAAAACCAACCCCTTTTCATAAATGAACTATTCATTTTGTGAGGCTTGGATTGGTTGCAAAATTAACTTAATGAAAGGGTTAAAGGGCGGGAAACACATATTGTTATCTGCTGTTTGTATACACCTACACCTAGCTGTTTGAACAAAAATGGAACCTTTTATAAAACCCCATGGCTTGTGAACTTGTATTGGCGAGTGAATTTTGATCTGGACGAGTGGTAATTTGAAGATACAATGTGGCATAAACATTAACCCTTAGACCGCTATCTTATTATTTTTTTTTGTCTGCTGTTTATTTTCTATTTTCCATTTTTATCATCAAAAACATGCTTTGACAGCACTTTAGAATAATTTACAACATGCTTTGGTGGGTGGCAGGTGGGAGCACGCGATGGGTAATTTAACGATCGGGGTTCATCCTTAACGGAATCCCGACTGGAGACCTGGTTTGGCCCTCACATACGTCTTTGGCATTTTGTATGTGACAGTTGAATCTGGTTATACCCCTTATATGAGTATTACGATATTCGTAATCCTATTTTAGGGGAAGGGGCCAAGTGACTTGGTGTGGTATGGACCTGACACCAGGTCAGGTTATTCGAATTTCAGGGCTGAATATATTTGTTCTCGATGAAAATATTCCGTTCTGATTTTGGGATTTTCCCCCCAATGCAGCAGGTTAAAATGGGATCGAACCTGTTTGCCCGGCCTTACATGACCTTAGCTGTTGATAGGCCGTTAAACACTAATAAACAAACAAACAAACAACATGCTTTGACAGCGCTTCAGAATCATTTCCATTGGAAATGATTCTGAAGTGCTGTCAAACCATGTTTTCGTTGAGAAATAAGGCAAGATATAAAAGCAACAGCAGACGACAATTGTTGTGAGTAGCGGTTAAAATAAAGGGTTAACAGAGTTGAAAAGTGGGAAAATAAGAATTTGTCAAGGTCTGAGGTGTATATTGTGTACGCTTTTCCGTCCGGTCATCCATCCGTTCATAACACGTAAACCTAACATTTCGAAATTTGCGTTGAAGTTTTTGTTGTTTGGTTGGTCCAGGCAGCAGCAACTGGGGGTGTCCGTGTGCCACTGCTCACTTGCTCCAGTGTTTTATTTTTGTGTCATATTTTGGAAGTCAAGAAATATTAATGTAGTTGTACCGTTCTTGTGGCCCCATGTAAAGTCTATGTAAAGTTCCATAGACTTTACATGGGACCACAAGAAGGGTACAACAACCTTAACCCTTAAAGGCTGGAACCGAAAACTGTCGTCTGCTTATTTTGTATTTTCTCTAAATAAAAACATGGTTTGGCAGAATTTTAGAATCATTTCCATTGGAAATGGTTCTAAAGTGCTGTCAAACCATGTTCTTGATAAGAAAAATGGAAAATAAAAAAAAAACAGCAGACGACAAATTTTAATTCAGCATTGTAAGGGTTAATCATATTAAAGTAAAAACAGCAGACAACAATATTGACTGGAGCATTATAAGGATTGATGTTGTTGCATGTTCTACATTGTGTAATGTTGTTCACTGTTGTCTGTAGAGGCGCGAGCAGCAGCAGAGGCCGATGCAAAGAAGGCAGCCGTGAAAGGTATTGGTCTGTAGCCGATTTCACCAACATTGCAAAGTATTCTTATCTAGCAAAGTATACTTTGAGGGAGAAATTTTCAATTTAATGATAAATTTATTAATTTTTATTATACTGAATTTATTACATTAAAATGGCTGTGATAATGTAATAAATTCAGTATAATAATTCTGCATACTTTTAATCATCAAATATATGCAGTGGGTAGTTCTATATGAAATAAAACATTTCGGGAAAAATAAATGATCACTCCCTCAAAGTATACTTTGCAATGTTGGTGAAATCGGCTACTGGTTTTACTGTCTTCTTGTTGTTGTAACCAGGCCCGTACGCAGGATTTTCTATTGGGGGGTGCGTCAGGGGCGATCCCCATGTAGTGGCGCGAGTACGCTAGGCTTACTCGCGCCACTACATGGGGCTCGCCCCTGACGCACCCCCCTTAAATTTTTTAAACCTAGATGGCCTGAAATGCACTCTCCTGCATTTTATGTCATTTAAATTCGGATTTCAACGGTGGCATTTTCATGCAAATTACCTGTATATTAATGCATTTCAAGATTTGTTGAGATTATTGTTTGAAAAATAGCGGACCTCGGCGAATTTAGGGGGGTGTGTACGCACCTGTCGCACCCCCCCCTGCGTACGGGCCTGTAGCCTATTTCATCAACATTGCAAAGTATACTTTACTAGCAAAGTATACTTTGAGGGAGTAATCATTTATTTTTCCTGAAATGCATTATTTCATATAGAACTAACAAATGCATATATTTCATGATTAAAAGTATGCAGAATTATTATACTGAATTTATTACATTATCACAGCCAAAATGGCTGTGATAATGTAATAAATTCAGTATAATAATTCTGCATACTTTTAATCATCAAATATATGCAGTGGGTAGTTCTATATGAAATAAAACATTTCGGGAAAAATAAATGATTACTCCCTCGAAGTATACTTTGCAATGTTGGTGAAATCGGCTACTAGTTTTACTGTCTTCTTGTTGTTGTAACTACCTTCATAACCCTAACTATTCGGACACCATTTATTCGGTATATAGAGTTTATTCAACCACCATTTTCAAATACCGGATTTATTTCCTGAGACATCTGGAAATCCAATAACGAAATGAGTGTGGAGCAGAAGTTTCTTTGTCGGATTTACAGATGTCAAGGGAAATAAATCCGGTATTTCAAAATGGTAAGTGGAATAAATTTTATATTACATGCTCGTAGAAAAATGTGAAATTTGCTCTTAGACCGGTTTGTAACATTGTCAAAATTGACCATTTTGATGTTAGCGTATGAATTGTTTCTTTGCCGGAAATGACGTCAAAACATGACGCCAATTACGTCTCGTGAACGTCTAGGAGGAAATATTTCCTTTAAGGAAATAAATCACTGCAGAATCGCGGTATATCACTGGGTAGCATGTAATATATAAAACTACACAGTGAGTGTGCCAACATTGAAAGTTAGAATGGCAGTAGTGGTCTAATGACAATAACAATGTACATGATGTATTTGGATATAATATTTGTTTTTGGAAACCCTTATTTAATAGGGAGGGGTTTACCAAAAAGCTAAATTTGTGTCCGAAGATTTAAGGTTGATACGGGTATATTCAGAAGGATGTACCGAAGTGTTTCCGCGTTTTGTGGAAGAGGCTTTAATTAACCCTTTCAAAGCCCACCAAGACCTGTGTTAGTGCGATTGGCAAACTGTAGCATCCAGATGAACCGGCTCGTGAATGAGCCGTCTCATCAGGATCTGCCACTTTTTGCAAGTAATTTTCATAATTTTTTGACAAACAACATAAAAACACACTCCCATTGATTTCATGAAAGTCCCTGAAAAATTATTTTGTGACAATTGGATTGGTTGCAAAAGTAGCATTATCAATAAAATCCATTCCATTATTAACTTTAATTAGTGATGAAAAGGGGTTTAAAGTTTATATATGTATCCCTGCATTTAACATTGACTTCAACCTAACATAACCCAAGATTTGACCTACATTATATTAATTTACAAAAAATGACCAACAATTTGACCATCAACAGTCCTACGTGAAGAATCATTATATCAAGTTTTGTATGGCCAAATTGAAAACAAAAAAAACTTTGGTACACATTCTTTTTGTTTACATTTTTGCTAGTGTCCTTACAACAGTGTTGGCAGAACTGTCCTCTTAGCTAATTTCGAAATAAGACAAAGTACATTTGTTATCTATGTTTATCTAAGTTTAGTTTATTATGTTAACTGCACAGGAGCCAAGAAACGGGTGACAAGGAAGTCGACACGGCTGCCCCATCCCAAATGACCGTCCCCAAGGTTTCCCCATCCGCCCGGTCCAGGGTTGGTCGCACTTCCCCCGGTGGAACAGGATGGGCGGGGGGAAACGGTACGGACGCAGTTGGAGAACACGAGATGGGGAGAATGAGAGGACGGCTGGGATGGGGATTAGACCCCACAAACAAAGGAGGCGGTCATAGGTGAGATAGTTGTACAGTGGAACCTCTCTAAATCACGGAACACCCTGGGAAGACCGGGGGTTTCCCTTAAGGGTGAGTCGCCGGTTTACGACCCAGGTGGTTACCCGGTTTTAGAGGAAGGTACCCCTGGGAGGTCCCAGGGTGTCCGGTTTTAGAGAGGTTTCACTGTAAAATCGATAAATACCATTAAATCAACTACTCATGTAGATCCATGTATGTATCGTTACCCTACAGGTGGTGTTTGCCGGACTCAACCCGGGGGGCTGGCGATTTAGAGGATGTGACGGGACGTCAGGGTGCTAGACGGGCTGGTCATGGGCCCATGTGTTGATCGCAGAGATTATTGGGCGGGCTTTCCCAGTATTTACACGGACTAACCCTCCTCTTGGCCCACACCCTACCATGAATGAGACTCTGGCAGGAATTGTATGGGCACATTTGGCCAATTTCTGCACATCGTCCTAATTGCAACCAATTTGCATATACAGTTGAAACCATATTCTAAACCGGAACACCCTGGCCCAGATCAACCAGGGTGTCCCGGTTTTAGAGGAGGTTTCCACCCTGTAAATTTTTGCACTCAAATGAACAAATTGCGAGCACTAAATAGGGTCCCAAAGGTGTTCCCATGTTTTAGAGAGGTTCCCACTGTACTGTAAGAAAAACTCGATATACTTCGGGTTTTATTTATTCTAGGAATCAACTAAATAAATATATGTAGCCTATTTCACCAACATTGCAAAGTTTACTTACTTACTAGCAAAGTATATTTTTGACAGGGGAGTAATCATTTATTTTTTTCCCGAAATGCATTTATTTCATATAGAACTAACGACTGCATATATTTGATAATTAAAAGTATGCATAATTATTATTCTGAATTTATTACATTATCACAGCCAAAATGGCTTTGATAATGTAATAAATTCAGTATAATAAAAATCAATAAATTTATCCTTAAATTGAAAATTTCTCCCTCAAAGTATACTGTGCTAGATAAGTATACTTTGCAATGTTTTTGAAATAGGCTACAGGTTTCCCACAACAATGAGTGTCCCAATGTTCAGGGTTAGTATGGATGGTTGTACTTGTTTATTGCAGTAATAATATATTTGGATACAATTTGTTTTGGGAAACCCCTTTTATTCCCATATTTAGTTAAAATTCCCTGAATATTCAACAAAGTTCAAAGAAGTCTGTGCAGGTAAAATGTCATAACGTTCTGACATCAGTAAGTGACATAAATTGTGTGATGTATGACATCACATTCGTGTTTACAATGTCACATTTTTTTCTGCTAATGCTGCGCATCTGGTAGTGTAAACAAAAATGGCGAAAAGCATACTGGATCAGCATAGCAAGATTGGTATTAAACTTGAAGCAGGACTATCCAGTGACATCATGACAGGTTAGTTTCTTAGTTGGACCGTTAATGTAGTAAATAAGACCATCTAAGGATTTTACACATCGGTATGTGATAAAATTGTGCCACAGTGTAGCAATTAATCCGCTTGTTTATTCCAAAATCAAATATTTTATTATGATGTACACAAGGCTAAATTTGACGTGAATTGCGCAGTAGCCGATGTTCAGAATTAGCCAAAGTGACGGTATATCCCAATATGTTTAACATCTCTACAACAGCCAGTTTGTGTCTGTCTTATCATGTCTGTATGTTGTAGCGGGATTGCACTGTACAATTCCCTAACTTGGTTTGTCTCCCATAGCGGAATAGCAATTGTATTCATTTCAGTCATAGATACACTATTAACCCTTGCTACGCTGAATTAATTTTTGGCGTCTGCTGAAAATGTTTTATTTTCAATATTTCTAGATAAAAAACCTGTTTTGGCAGCGCATGAGAATCGTCTCCACTGGAGACGATTCTCATGTGCTGCCAAAAACAAGTTTTTGTTAAGAATTACGGTGAGAATCGTCTCCACTGGAGACGATTCTCATGTGCTGCCAAAAACAAGTTTTTGTTAAGAATTACGGCAAAGATGAAAAACAGCAGACGACAATTTTCGTCTCCCGTGTAGTGAGGGTTAACCTATCAACATGTCACTGAATTGCACTGTTTCAAGTTTAGTCAACATTTGGTTTTATTAACAGAAATTTTCGCACAACAAGTTGGAGTTGAAATTAGAAAAATATCAAAAAATATTTCTAGTTGTTGATGCCTGGTTAGTAGTAAAGGTATATTCAGCCTGATATTGTTTTTTTTAGAATATCTGCCGTTTTGATTTTATTTGACAAAATTACCAATTATCCAATTAACCCATTCCTTAGGAATACACCTGTACGGGTATGAAATTTATTAAATATTTTATTTTTGTTATTTCTCAATGAAAGTATATGTTGTGACCACTCATTTGAACCATCTCGGCATGACGATTCAAATGGTGTTCGCAACATATACTTCGGAGCGCATAGCAGGAAAATATTTAGGATTTTCCGCAAACATAATTGCATATGCTCCGCATGAAAAGGGTTAACGGAACAGACCGAAAATTAAGACAGAAAAAATGGTGTTGAAAGCGTTAATATGAACACTTGTAATATCTATCCCAGGTGACTGTGCCCCAGTCGGGCCCCACAATGAAGGAGATAGCCAAGAATCCCCCGGCGGTCGCGGACACTGGCAAGGAGAATACGAAGGGCTCGGCCAAGAAGAAGGCAGATAAGGGGCAAGAGAAGACCCCAGCCAAGGAGAAACCCAAGAGGAAGGCGCCGATGGATTTTCTCCCGGGCACCATTGAGGAATGGGCGGTGTATGACGTGCCAGACGAGGTGAGGGAATGTTTAATTTTGCTGTGGTCTGAAATAAGGACATAAAAGGCTTTAACCCTCTCAACACCACAGGACTGTATAGTGGTATTGGCAAAAAGTATAGATCCGGATGTGAGAACAAAAACACCCCCTTGTCATAAATTGACTTTTATGATAATTGGATTGGTCGGAAAATTAACATATCAAAATCCATTCCAGTGAAAGGGTTAAAAAAATTGAAAAATCACTTACATGTATTGGAGCAGAAAACAGTGAAAAGTTTGAATAAAATATACACCTTATCCAAGCAGTTCCATGCATTCTGATAGAAGACTTAGCCGTATTGTTTTTGTCAAGTTGCTTAAGGGAAGCAAGGCATGATGATCTGAAGACTACGGAATAAGATTATTAACCCTTAGACCGCTACTCACAACAATTGTCGCCTGCTGTTGCTTTTATATCTTGCCTTATTTCTCAATAAAAAACATGTTTTGACAGCACTTCAGAATCATTTCCAATGGAAATGATTCTGAAGTGCTGTCAAAGCATGTTGTAAATTATTCTAAAGTGCTGACAAAGCATGTTTTTGATGATAAAAATGGAAAATAGAAAATAAACAGCAGACGACAAAATAAATAAGATAACGGTCTATTGGTTAATATAAGTAACCATATCCCCTACTAAGATTACCACCACTGTGGGGCTAGCCACGTATCCCCAACATGTCCCAAATTTATGTTTTTTTTAAGTACAGTGAAACCTTTTTAAACCGGATACCCTGGGAGGTCCCAGGGTGTCCTGTTTAGAGAGGTTCCACTTTAAAATATACAGATGACTACTTCATGACACGTGTGTGTGCTTTGAGATCGCGAACAGACATTATCATCGGAGATAAATGGCAATGAACACGATCAGAATTTAGCAGAACTAACAGTTCTCTGTGTTCGGTTTAGATATGTTGCACAGTAGAACCTCTCTAAACCAGACTCCCTGGGAGGTTCCCGGGGTGTCCAGTTTAGAGAGGTTCCACTGTAAAACAGGTATTTGACTACTTCAAGACATGCGTGATTGCTCTATGAGTGTGAACAGATATTTTCATCGGAAAAAAATGCAATGAAACTTATCAAAAGTAGCACAACTAACAGTTCTCTGTGTCTGGTTGGGAGAGGTTCCACTGTACCTTATATCTGTGCAACATAAGTTTGAATCTCCATCGGCTTGTTTATCATCAACCATAGTTTTATCCTGTGGTATAGCCATGTGATCCCCATGCTGAAGGTGTATCGGTCATATACCATATGAGACACGCCATGTGCAATTGTACCTTCGGATATATGCGTAATTTCATGAAATATGTTTACAAAATTTACAATATTTTCCATAAATAAAGTAATAAGTTGACAAAATCTTCAGACTACATGCGGAATATAATTCCGCATGTACTCTGAAAATATTGTCAACTTTTGACACCATTTACGGAAAGTATTGTAAATTTTGTAAACATATTTCATGAAATTACACAGATGTCTGGACATGGCGTGTCTCATATGAATGTTTGTAAAAGTTGTGCCAACATTTTTGTTATATTAAGTACCTTAGTTGCCACAATTGAGGTGGTTGGCCAAGAGCATGCAATGGGTAATTCAACGATTCATCCTTACTGGAATTTCGACTGGAGACCTGGTTTGGCCCTCACATATGTCTTTGGCATTTTGTATGTGACAGTTGAATCTGGTTATATCCCTTATGTGAGTATTACGATTATTTGTAATCCTATTTTACGGGAAGGGGCCAAGTGACTTTAGTGTGGTATGGACCTCGCACCAGATCAAGTTATTCTAATGTCAGGGCTGAATATATATTATTTCCCCCCCAATGCAGCAGGTTAAAACGGGATCGAACCCGTTTGCCCGGCCTTACATGACCTTTGCTGTTGATAGGCTGTTAAACACCAATAAACAAACAAACACAATTCAGGTCTGTGTGTCAGTGCGTGCATCCATGTCTCCAACAAATTTATTTGTTTTAAGTTCCTTGTATGCATCCACACATCTGATTGACTTGGGACTTCATCTGCTTGTTTATCATCATCCATATTTTCATTTCCACCAGGTGATTGAAGCCTTCAAGCATGAAATGATGGAGGAGAGTGGCATCAATAAAAGTACCATCCCCAAACCGGTAAGTATGCATATGTTTTTTATACTCCCAGCGTTGTTATACCACATGTATCTGACACTTTTGATGAAATAAATCACAGATTCTGCAAGAATTTGCATACTAGCATAGACCTGCAGATGCTACCACCTAGGCATAAATGTTAACATTGCTGTATGTTTCTAGCAGATGATATCATATTATTTTTTGGCGTATCTGCACTTTGTCGAATACAAATTGCTCCAATAGTTCTCTAGATATTTAGAAAAGTATGTAATACATACATTGGCCATAGTTTGAATTTTAAATGGTTTATATAGGAAATTTGTTTCAACAAGAAATCAAGAATCCACGGGTTTTAATTTTGCAGTGTGTTCAACCTGTACGAGAAATCAAGAATCCACTATATACCATAGTATGGTATACAGTGGATTCTTGATTTCTCGTATAGGTTGAACACACTGCAAAATTCAAACCCCATGTTTGCTATATAAACCATTTAATTGCTATATAAACCATTTAAAATTTAAACTATGTCCAACTCTCGAACCAATGGTATGGTCCTCTAGGCGATCAAACAAAGTTATTACTGTTAGTAACTTGTACATGTAAGACTGTTCGAAGGTGATATGTTTGCCTAACGAATTGCGAATTTCCCGATTGGCAGTTTCTGGGATATATTTTTTTCCGTTGAATCATGCCTCACTCAAACTTTCTTTTCTTACCAGTCCGTTACTAATTCGAGAGATCGAGGTTCTACTGTAATACAAATTCAATATACTTCGGAACATTGCAGATGTTGAGCCTATACTATGTGGACTCACTGGTACGTCAGCTCCGTGACGTCGGCTATCACCAGATGGCGCTGCCCGTGCTGGCGTACGAGGACCTGCTTTCCCGGGGCCTGCTGACCAGCGACGCCCTCCGCTTCCTTGCCCACGCCCAGGCCCTCGAAGTCTGCCTCGAACTTAACTTGAAGGCCGGCTGTACCTTCCATGAGAAGATCTGTGGGCCCGTGGCACTCAGTGAAACTGACCAGGCAAAGTATGGGAACATTTCTAAAAACTGTAAATCAACTAATATTCGCGCGCGAGATATCTTCGCGAGGGATTGACATTTACGAACATAACTCTCCGCGAATGTTTCCACATTTCCTAGCCTAAGATTGTTAAATATATTTTGCTAATAGATGTAGGGCCTCTTTTTAACTTTTGTTACCTTTCCCATATATGTCAGTGTCATTTGGTGACACTAGTTAATCCTGGTTGTTTTGAATTAACTATATTCATACGTGTTCTCTGTCGTGTATTCCGGTACACATAATATAATTCTATTCTCTATGAACAGTTTGAAAACTCATACAAAACAGCTTCGGGATAAATGGTGGTCATAACGTATACTTTTGTGGAGATCTCGGCCAACATTGTTGTCCGCAGGTCGCGAGATGAGATAGCATTCTGGCAGGAGAAGCAGGCCCAAGTGTTAAAGGAGGAACAGAGAGTGAAGGAGACAATCGCTCGCCTGGCTGCTGACGGGAAGGCTCAGTCGAAACTGTCATTGCTCACGTCTAAACAATCGACTGTCGGTGTCGCAGAGGTACACCATATGTAGCATAATAAAGGGGTTGAATAAATGTTGTTTATATCTGAAGTAGCCGAATATACATGAAGTGTCATTTTTACCTTTATTGTTTCACCTTTGACCCCTAACCGCGGCCTCTGATTGGTCATTCTCAACAGCAAATTCAAGATGGCGGCGGATTTTAAAATCTAAATCGCTGTCGATTCAGCTGAATTTTGTCTTATTTTTACAGTATATGCGACATACACAACACGGACATATCCGTCATGATTTAATACTTATTATTACAACTGTGGAGTCTCAAGTCGGCCTGTATTGAAGCTCATTGTCAGATAAAATACAGAATCTACTTAATAGCATGGTAAAAATAAAAATATGATTAGTGCTGTCGAATATAAAATATATTTGGTTTCACCCCGACAACTTTATACGGGCTCGGTAAAGCTCGTCCCAATAAAGCTGTCTAAGGCTCAACCGAATATATTTTATATTCGATGGCACTAACCATATATTTACTATATAAGCTATAATATTGAAGCTCTCTCATTGGCCAATTGCTATTGTAAAAAGCCAATCCATACAAGAGCATTGTGTTTTCAGTTTATCGAACAGTAGATCATAACTTTCAATTTGGAATGAAATTTGTTATATATAATAAACAAATATGGACATTTTAACTGCTTTATACGATGTGATGTGCATGATATATCCGTTTTGAAGTCGGCTAGTATATTGTCTATTTTATACAAGTCTAGCGATACTCTCAATGCGCACGTCTAAACAATCAACTATCTGCACCACAGATATAAATCAGAGCTCCAGATAAGCTTTGTGTCTAAAGCGTACTATACCACCTGATTTCAAAATCATTGCGTATTTTACTTTTACAAATTAATTATTGATTTCTTCATTACTAAATAGGGACCAAATGATAAAATATATAACTAAAGTTAAACATTCACTTATTTGAGCTGCAAAAAGCAAACAACACTGTTTGCTTTTTACAGCTCAACTAAGTGAATTTTCAACTTTATGACAGTACACTCAAACCTGTGTTAACGACCACCTGGGAATAGCGACCACCTGTCCACAACGGCCAGTTAAAAATCCCTCCGTCCAATTTTGTTCTTTATAAGACCTTGGAATAACGACCACCCCCGAACTGCGACCAGCGACCAGCTATTTTCATTCCCACACGGCATTTTTGTATGTGAACAGCGGCCATGTCAAGTTTTTATCGGCCAAAAAAAATAGCACCACAATCGCTATTTTCCTTTCATTACAATCTGACCGCTATCATTTGTTGTAACCGGTCATATCCAATTAGTCATCGATTACATTCGCATACATTGGCACAACGCTCTTTTGAAAACATTTACCTTTCCCGATATGGTCGGTGTCATTTTGGCGACATTAAACATTTTTCATGAAAAATATTGCATAACTCCATTAACGGTAATTCCCGATATGTATTCCATGTCGTGTATTCCAATAGGCATAATGCAATTCCGCGTAAGTCATAAAACTCCATCATTAGCTGCCAAACTGTGTTAACACGATTCTGATTCGTCTACAGTGACAAGACTAAGACTTCAAACACACCGCGCTTGTCAAGTGTAAATTTCACACCGCGGGGCACAAGGCCATATCAAAGATCAATACACGCGGTTGCTGATGTCAGTCACGTAGTCCACACTAGACTGGTACCCTGTCGGATGCGCAGCCTAGTGAAACAATACTACCGGGAACCATACAGTCAGTGACACGACAAACGTGTTTATATGAATTGGGTCTCGATCTCCGACAAATCGTCATAGGCTGCTGAAATATTCGGGCTTGATCAGGATACATTGGACAGAAAGCAAATAAGCCTGGTGTTCTCTGCCGATTTGGACACCTATCTCGCGTGGGTTACTCGACTCGACACATTCAATGAAATATTTTTGCAACAAAAAAAACTCGCGATTTTCACAGGCCGCACCACATATCGTATATGACCGTTATTACTTTCAACTGATGGTGTGAAATTTAGAATAAGAAAACAAAATACTAATGGTCATGCTAATTAAACCACTTACATGTAATTACGACAAGCTATTAAATGTTGCACCAAAGCAAGCCGCGGGATATACTTATCATGAAGATAATTACTCCCCTTTGTATATTAATTTCCAAATTGAGGCCGGGTTCAGAACAATAACAACAAGATGACATAACAAAATAAATTGACTATTTTAGCCATTTTCATGTAATATTTAATTGATAAAAAGCAGATACACTCCACGATCGTGCAATAGCGAATCGTCAGGTGGAAGTGTATACAGCCAAGACGTTTTCTATGCATGCATATAGATTACAATAGAATGCTAAATACATGGCTGACTTTGTTGTGAAACCGGGAAAATGTTTGACCCTTGGAACAACGACCACCTGTCAACAACGGCCTCTTTGGCCACATCCCTTAGCCGGTCGTTGTTCACAGGTTCGACTGTATTTGCAATACTCAATTTGAAAATCAATGCGTATTTTCACATTGCTATTCGTATTTTGTACTCCCACTTTTGATAACCAATGCGTATTCAGCTAAAAAATATTGTGTAAAATACGCCAATATGCACCTTATCTGGAGTTCTGTACCATATTCTCAAGGCTTGTCTACATACATTATACTGTTCTGTACTGAGCAAGAAAATGTGCACCAGCCCAGGTCTGTTAACATTGTTTGGAAATAATTCTGAAGTGCTGTAAAAAAAAAAGCATGTTGTAAATTATTCTAAAGTTCTCTCAAAGCATGTTTTTGATGATAAAAATGGAGAATAGAAAATAACAAAAAATTAAGATAGCGGTGTAAGGGTTAAAATGATAGGGAGATTATAACATTTTAAAGGGACATTGGCAGCCTAACATGGGAATATCTCCCCCAGTCTTGCTCTAGGCACACAACTGGATCACCATTCAGTCAGTAATTTGGGTCAGACAGCTGGACCCATGTGTATAAAACTTTAGCGGTCTAAGGGTTAATGTCGATTGACATTGCAGGATGATGTGAGGCTGGACTCCCACCTGGGGCGAGTACTCGGTGCTGTGACATTCCGTGACGTGTGGACCGACACGGCCAGTGTCCTCATCAGACAGGTGACTACAGAATTTACATAGTACAGTAGAACCTCTTTAAACCAGACACCCAGAACATATTGATGTTGATGGCTTTCGCTGCCATTTATCAGACGATCTTGAATTTTTTTTTTTTTTAAAGGATTTCCTCTTTTTTTACTAACTGCTTGAAAATTATAAAATCTTGGAGGGTAGGGGTGTTTCCTCTTCTTCTTTTTTTTGACCAATTTCCTCTTTTTTCACAATTTTCTGTTGTGTAAAACAATAATAACTAATACTGTGACCAGTGTACTACAGAGGCCCGTTTCACTAAACTTTGTACGACTAAAATGTTTGTAAGTGCAAATTTAGGATCGTCGGGAAATTTCTATTGATGGATTTACATTTATTGAGCATAGGCTGCTTATGCAGCCTCTGCTCAATAAATGTAAATCCAATAATTATTAACAAGAAAACGGTGTTAATGTGAAATTGATCATAATTTTTCACTTACGAACATTTTAGTCGTACAAAATTGATCATAATTTTGCACTTATGAACATTTTAGTCGTACAAAATTTATCATAATTTTGCACTTACGAACATTTTAGTCGTACGAAGTTTAGTGAAACGGCCCGCTGGCCCACTACCAGGCAGCATGAACATTATTGTGACAGCAGAATCAACATGGTGTCGTATTGCCTGTCTGAAAATATAGTCTTGGCGGCTCCATGGGTGAATGTATGTGGCCGTGACTGGGAAATGGGGCTTCTGTGTTTTGCGACCAGAGTAGATCCAGATCAGCCTGTGCATCCGCACAGTCTGATCAGGATCTGCACTGTTTACCATTCCGTTAGTGAAACGCCTGTCATGCTTCTGACAAGCAACATAGATTGTTGTCATGTTAAATGAGTGCTATTTGATCAGGAGCTACTCTGGTCACAAATCAGATTAGCCCCATTTCTCCAATCTTAGCCACATAATTATGTTCAAATGGGCAATATGCTGCCATGTGTAGTATCACGGTGACCATTCTACTACAGGCTCACTGCCAGACAACCTGAACGCACAATCAACATGGTTTCATATTGCCCATGAACATATGATCTACCTTTGCTACTCCACGGGGGAATATATGAGACACGCCATGTGCTACCTGCTGCCACTCAAAAAATATTTGCAAAATTTATGATATTTACTGTAAATGATGTCGAAAGTTGAATAACGTTTCAGAGCAAATGCGGAATATAATTCCGCATTTGCTCTAAAACTTTCGTCAACTTTCGACACCATTTTCAGAGAATATCACAGTTTCTGTAAGTATTTTTCGTGAAAAAATCTTGGTACAAAATCACATGACTTGAATCATGTTCCATCACGCAATGTGCCACCATATGTAATATCATACAACTGTGACCATCTGCTACAGGGCCACTACCAGACAGCCCGGGAGTTCCTGAATGAGGCGTACACAGCCGCAATGGCGTTCGGGGACGTGGAGCTCCAGGCTCGGATTCTCTACCTTCTGGGGCGGCTGTCTTACGAGGAGGCACAGTATGGGCAGGCTGTCAACATCTGTAAACAAGCTCAGGTAATTGTGCCGCCAACTGTTCATAGCAATTTAATGAATCGAATAAAGGATGTTTTTTTGGCTATTTTTGTCGAGCCCACTTGCAGGAAGCGTGACATAGTCGTCACAATGACATGCGGGTGTATGTGCGTGCATGTGTTCATTCGTAAGTGCATGTGCATGTCCTTCCGGATTCTGTGTTAAAGTTGCTACATTGTATCTCCCCAAACCTTTCTCTGAATTCAAACTTCAAATGTATTGGTTGAAAAATTAACATATCAACATCCATTCCAGTTATTTAGGGGTGCAATGGTTGAATACTTATACATTTCCTCAGTATAGGCTATACATTTATCAGGTATTGACCAAATACTTACTGACTGATAACATATTGTTGTATCAGGCATTGACCTGATACAAATATCCAGGTTACAACGAAGTGAAAACTGATGTTCCATTGGTCAGATGACGTCACATGACATTACCGAATGACGTCGGTGTAATGACGCAATATAAACAAGTCTGCGTTTTGTCCATAGATAACGACATCATCTGTGGTCATATTCGAGCATAAAACGTTACCTGATAAATAGAATACCAGGCTATTGTCTTTTGATATCAAGTGTATCGGGCTCGGCTTGGAAACGGTAGGAATTCCTCGGCAAGTGCGTTTCCTAGCCTTACCTGATAAACTTAATATCAAAAGACACTAGCCTGGTATTCTCTATAGACAATGGTCTACTACGACACTATCTCTGTAGGCGCTGTATCACGGGGACGAGCAGTTCTGGTATGACACGACTGTGTTGATGGTGGACGCCACTCTACATGACTATGAGAACCGCAAGGCCAAACGTGTGGTGAGTACGCAATGGTAGTTACGGTACGATTTTAGTAGTTCTGTAGCCGATTTCACCAATATTGCAAAGTATACTTATCTAGCAAAGTATACTTTGAGGGAGTAATCATTTATTTTTCCTGAAATGCATTATTTCATATAGTAACAACTGCATATATTTGATGATTAAAAGTATGCAGAATTATTATACTGAATTTATTACATTATCACAGCCAAAATGAATAAATTTATCCTTAAATTGAAAATTTCTCCCTCAAAGTATACTTTGCAATGTTGGTGAAATTGGCTACAGGTGTCAATGAATGTCTCGCCCACGTTAGTGAAAAGTGAGACATATTTTTGTCGCCCACCAGATGCCCCGAGACAAGGATATCTGTATAGTCTCTCCCATGTGAGATTTCCTTGTCTCGCCCTACACATGCTTGTCTCACATCTAGCAACGACACATTATCTAATAGAGTAACATTACGGCTAATGTGTCTTACAATTACCACATAAAATAACAAATATGGTTAATGTTTATGGTTTTCAATGGTTGTTGACGTGCTTATTATCGTGATAGCGTCATGACGTCATTTTAAGTTTGATGACGTCAGCAATGTGAGACATACATTTTGGCATTGCCAGGGCTGTATGTTGATGAATGTTGATGACATTGAACAATAATTTGATAATAATTTGTAAATGATCCACTGAACTGGCATTAGAGTCCAATTCGTGGGTTAAAGTTTTTTAAATATTTGCGGTAAAGTTTTTATTTGTCGGTCCAGACGGCGGCTAGGGGTATACGTGAGCCCCTGCTCACTTTCTCCAGTACAGTAAAAAATTTGATCCCTCGAACCGGCAACGGACTCAAATAAAAATTGAGTTAGGCGTAGTTCGAGGGAAATAAAATAACTGCTCGTCAATGATTTCATTTCATTTAGGAATGACACCATCGATTGACGTTTGTAAGGCCTTCTGAAAGAAATATCAAATAAACAAATATAGCCCCAATTCTCATGGATTCGTGCCTTCTCATTGATTATTTTAAAAATGTATTTTAAGTTGTTTCCCACGTTTTTCTATGTTACAGTTACATACAATTGTGATTTACCACCTATTTTGTGATTTTTCTACATACTTCCTTAGTCTGAAGAGGGTCTGTTCGCAAATTATGCATAAAATATGATATATGTTGATTTCTAGGTGAATCTGGACATCACCATATTTAAATTTGATGCATCTAGGCAACAACACTTCTTCATTGTACGAGTGATCAAGGAATGTCACTCAAATGTGCAAAAAGTTGCATGGCACGAACCTGATGAGAAGTTTCAAGATCAATTAGGTGACTTGGGTGGGTTATTTCTAGTACGAATATAATTTAAACAAAATTACAGAACTCGACTGACACATAAATATTCAGTTATTACGCCACTTAATTATTAAATTTGTGTTTTAATGTAACCCGCCTGTCAAGGGAAAGAATTCAAAGAGACCACCAGTCGTGAAATTCACACCTCGTTAGGCAAACAAATCACCCGACAACAGTCTTACCTGTACGAGTTATCAAGAGTAATTAATGTTGTTGCAAATTCACGAAACCTTAGTACATGTACTTATAGTCTTGTTTCACGAAAGCTGCCCAAATTTTACGGCTATATAGACAATTCAAAAACAATATTTTTTTCGATAGTATTAAATTAAAGGAAAATTTAAGAATGAGCCTTCTTTTTATTTGGGCAGCTTTCGTGAAACAGACAGTAGTGTATTTGAAGATATGTTTTCAAGCTGAAATTCTCAGCATCACTGGGGTGTGACAAAAATGCCAGTGACACTAATAGGCTTCATACATATCGAGTCTATTGTACATGTGTGTTTTCATCTCTGTATGTTACAGGCGCGGGGTATCCTGGTGCACTCACTGAACCAGTTCTCCCGCATGTTGGAGGAGCGACCCAACCGCTCCAGCATTCTGGGATACATCATCGCCATGCTCGAAGTCAAGTAAGGCTCGTTTTATAAATAAATAAATTAAAATTAAAATTGTAGAATTTCTAAGTGCAAGTATAATATATAAACAAAATAATAACTTCAAGTTACAGTTGCAGGGTCTCCTATTATCAACATGTGATGCCGTTCGACCAATGAAACGTCACATTTCGTTATCAAGTTGATGTGTCTTACAACAATTTGTTACTGGTCAGTGTGTATTCGGTCATAGCGAGTTACCAGTAGCCTATTCCATCAACATGGCAAAGTATACTTCGCTAGCAAAGTATACTTTGAGGGAGAAATGTTCGATTTAAGGATAAATTTATTAATTTTTATTATACTGAATTTATTACATTATCACAACCATTTTGGCTGTGATAATGTAATAAATTCAGTATAATAATTCTGCATACTTTTAATCATCAAATATATGCAGTCGTGAAGTTCTATATGACATCGTGCATTTCGGGAAAAATAACTGATTACTCCCTGAAAGTATACTTTGCTAGATATTAAGTATACTTTGCAATTTTGATGAAATCGGCTACTGATAAATTATCCTCCGTTTCAGGCTGGCGTCCACCCAGTGGTCCATCATACTAGACGAGTGCCCAGATATCAACGTTCCTAAGGTCATGAAGAGGGTCCACGAAATCTGTGAGGTAACTATTACAATAGCGCATTGTGTTCTCAAATAGCATACAGAAACTGGATTGTTGTTGTGTGTGTTTTTATTTTCTTTCCTTTTTACCATTTTGCCCCTAAATGCGATAAAGTAACAATCTCATGAATTGGCCGATATGATTTTTTTCCGAATTCTTTTTCCAAAATTAAAAATGGAGCAATTCTACTGCCCTTGTAGAGGTTTGACGAGGGAACGATGAAGTTGTGTCAGCTCGGCTACAAGCGAGAGGTGCTGCCCATTATGAAGGAGCATGCAGCAATTCTACACCGCATGGCCAAGGACTCGCTGGAGGTCGAGATCAGACACACATACTACTTACAGGTAAACTCTCATTGACTTATGGTTTAAATTAACAGGCCTGACAGTCGAATGCCAGAGATTACTTCATCAGGAAGGGATGAGTTGTGGCTAAATAGAGGTTAACGCACTGTGACCCGTTTCACTAAACTTCGTTGTCTAATAAGTTTGTTTGTGCAAAAATGAAATTTAGAATAAGTTTGGCTCTGATAGCCAATGTTTGTACATACTTGGCGGATGTAATCTCGTGTATTGTACTGGACTGGACATGTTGGTAAATTGCTGCTTGCAGTAGCCTCAGTCAGTTCTACGAGTGTGCATTGTAATTTCATAGAAATCTTCGTACTAACTTTACATTGTATGAAGTGTCCTGAAATGGGCCCTGGACTTTAATACCAGTAGCTGATTTCATCAAAATTACAAAGTACACTTATCTAGCAAAGTATACTTTGAGGGAGTAATCAGTTATTTTTCCAAAAATGCATTATTTCATATAGAACCAACCACTGCATATATTTGGTGATTCAAAGTATGCAGAATTATTATACTGAATTTATTACATTATCACAGCCAAAATGGCTGTGATAATGTAAAAAATTCAGTATAATAAAAATTAATAAATTTTTCCTTAAATTGAAAATTTCTCCCTCAAAGTATACTTTGCTAGATAAGTATACTTTGCAATGTTGGTGAAATAGTCTACACACTGTGCATAAAAAATGCTTTCATAGTACAACAGATTCTCTTCATCTAGATATCGCTTACCTCGATATACGTCAGAGGTCCCGGCCAAATTCCCTATATGGATCATTCATTTTATTCCTTATAAATCATATCGGAAACGTCGATATCGGAAACGTCGATATTTCGGTTTAGTCCAGGTGAAAATGGTGTCCTGATTGTATGTTTCCTTCATATTTGTATTCTGATAAGTCGATGTGAAAATTATTTTGCATCATATTCCAACTGCCTTGTGTCATTCTGTGAGCTCTAATGTCACATTAATCATTTTGTGGTTATATAATAAAACAAATACAGACTTTTATAGGTGGTGTATACAATGTGGTATGGACCAGAAGAATCAATATATATACACCAGCCAAAACGTCCTTATCGGACTCTTTAGCTGGTGTATAGTACATTGTATGTGGTATTTCACCAGAAAAATCAATTTGGTTACTCTGGTGCATATCGCAACAAAAACACCAGCTGAAAAGTCCATATTTGTACAGGGTGGCCCAAAAAAACGTTTTCGTAATCTATATATCTTTTGACATACTGTTTGAATCTTAATAAATGTTGGCATACGTATTGTATACTGTCTGTATTATTTGGATGTCAGCAATTCGTATTTGAGCAAAATTGAGGCAAACTTGCAGTATATAGTGCCTAATGTAAGCGGTGAATGTATGTCTACTTGTATTGTATTACTCAATGATGAACTTAATGTACTAAATGCAAGAAAGCGGTTTAGTACCATTTTATAGCAGTTTCATAGCATTACGTACACATGTTTATATTGATTTCAACAAAGTGGAATCGCCATGGCAACAGTCGGCTTGTAGTTTCGATAAAGTCATATGCCAAATGTAATAACCAATATGTAAATTTGTGAAGATTGAAATAGTATATGTGGAGATATAAGAGTTATGAAAAGCAAGTTTTTTTGGGCCACCCTGTAGAATGTTACATGTGTGTATTGCAGGCGATGATGGTGCTGAAGGATGCAGTGAATATATCTGAGGAGGTTCTCTTCAACATACAGACACTCTGCTCACTACAGGAGGTAAAAACACTTCTAACAATGCCACTGTCGCCATTTTTTGTTGAGCCCGATTGTAGGAATCGAGAAACACGGACACCTGGATGTCATTGTGACGACTATGATAGTCATCACAATGACATCCAGTAGCCTATTTCACCAACACAGCAAAGTACCGGTATACTTTTCTAGCAAAGTATACTTTGAGGAAGAAATTTTCAACTTAAGGATAAATGTATTATTTTTTATTATACTGAATTTATTACATTATCACAGCCATTTATTATACCATTTTGGCTGTGATAATGTAATAAATTCAGTATAATAATTCTGCATACTTTTAATCATCAAATATATGCAGTCGTTCGTTCTATATGAAATAATGCATTTCGGGAAAAATAAATGATACTTTGAGGGAGAAACTTTAAATTTTATGATAAATTTATTAATTTTTATTATACTGAATTTATTACATTATCACAGCCATTTTGGCTGTGATAATGTAATAAATTCAGTATAATAATTCTGCATACTTTTAATCGTAAAATATATGCAGTCGTTAGTTCTATATGAAATAATTCATTTCGGGAAAAATAAATGATTACTCCCTCAAAGTATACTTTGCTAGATAAGTATACTTTGCAATGTTTATGAAATCGTCTACTGGTGTTCGTGCGTGTGTTAGTGTGTCCGTCTGGATTCTGTGTTGAAGTTTTTGTGAGCCCATCAAATACCGCAGCATGCTCAACTTGCGGGCCGCGGCCATCTGGTTGTATATATTTTCACTTCAGATTAACCCATTTCATGCTGAGGATACGCCATTTTGTTGGTGCAAAATCCTAAATATTTTCTTTATTTGAGCTCAGAAATATATTATGTTATGACCACCATTTGCACCGTCTCGTCGATACACAACATATACTTTCATTGAGAAATAACAAAAATAAAAATAAAATATTTAAAAAATTTCATACCTGTAAAGGTGTATTCACCATGTAATGGGTTAATAATTACGATGAACGCATAATGGCAGCCATTTGTTATGTTGTACTGTTTAATCAATGATGCGGCCATTTCAAACATCAAACACACTGGTTGTACATGTATACCAGGCCCGTAGCCAGGGGGGGTCGGAGCGGTCGGACGACCCCCCCCCCCCCCCCCCCCCCCCCCCCCCCCCCCCACCCAGCCTCGAGGTCCACTTTTTTAGCCTCGAGTCCACTTTTTTAGATCCCCCTAGATACCTCAGGCCCATTGGGCCTTCGAAACAACCCCGCTTCAAACAGGTCTGGCTACGGGCCTGTATACCAGTGTTTTCAAGCATGATTCGGACAATATAAATGTCAAATTTACACTAAACAATTTAAGTGATTAGCATGCAATGCAAATATTAATGCTCATGAAATGAACAGCAAAATAAGAAAACCAACAAAATTTAATTGTTTAATCTGTTCCCGTTGCCAGATGCGTAACGTATCACTGCCTGTCCATCGTGAGGTGGCTGACATCAAGATTGCGTGTGGTGAGATCATGCTGGAGATATTTGGGGTTCATGCGCAGGAGACCAGGGGTCGTCAGCTCGATGATCAGAGGAAGGGGTCGGTGCTCAAGGTCAGTAGATGCTTTCTATATATGTGGCTGTGATTGCAGATATGGGGCTTATGGGTTTTGCAACCAATGTAGATACAGATAAGCATGTGCATCCGCACAGTCTGATCAGGATCTGCACTGTTCGCCATTCCATCAGTGAAACACCTGGCATGTTTCTAACAAGCATTATATATCACTATCAGGCTACAGGAGTGTGCTATTTGATTGAGTTACACTGGGCACAAATTCCATAAGCCCCATTTCTTCAGCCACATATGCATTTGTAACTGGATAAATGAGACTTAACCCTTAGAAGGCGGGAACGGAGAATTGTCGTCTGCTGTTGTTTCTTATTTCGTATTTTCTCTAAATAAAAAACATGGTTTGACAGCATTTTAGAATCATTTCCATTGGAAATGATTCTAAAGTGGTGTCAAAGCATGTTTTTGATAAGAAAAATGGCAAATAAAGAATAAACAGCAGACGACAATTTTTATTTCAGCACTGTAAGGGTTAAGGGATCTATTGCCAGCGAAGCTGTTTATTAGATGCATGATAGATGTTTCACTGACTGAATGTTGAACTGTGCAGATCCTGATCAGACTACAGATGTGTAGGCTGGTCTGGGTCTACAGTGGTCACAAATGTCTGACACCCCATTTCTCCAGACACAGCCACACATGTGACCCACCATGATAAATGGCCAACAGCTGAGAAAAGGTACCTTAGTCCTTTCATCCATAAATATCTAACATTGTTTTTTTCCATGCTAATTTTTAGCCGGGTTTTTGAAGAAAAACACACGGTTATTGGATTGGCGAAAGGCAGGCAGCATCCACAATGTTAGATTTTCGTATTTAGGTCCATTTCTCTGTTACTGTACCTAGATCCACATACTTGCACAACTTCATAACCAACGCTTGCCCACCACACTCCACTATCCAACATGGGCCCTTTTTTTTTTACCTTTGACCTATTTTTTTCAGCGTAATCGATTTATCCATTTTCAATGTTCAGTTACTGTACCACCTAGAACCACCATATTTTCAAACTTCATACACCAACAGGTGCCCACCACATACCAACATCCAATTTGTGACATTCTTTGGAACGTGACCTATTTTTTTGTCTCGTCTTCTGTTTGACAATTCCATTGATGAGAAATTTTTTGATTTTGTTTTGGTATTGAACAATACTAACAAATGCTGCAGATCCAGATGAGATGGCTCCTTTCTATTTGTTGCATAAGCACAGCATCATATAGTGAAGCTGTACTGATTGTAATGTGTTTTCTGTAGTTTTCTCATTTGCATATGTATTACACTTGTGTATTATGACACAGGTTGAAGTAACGGACCGAGGTCTATACACTTCTGTGTATATGAGGGAGTAAAGAATTATTTTGTTTAGCTTATTTATTTTTCACTTATTAATGCTTTTAGGTATATTTAATGTATTTATAGACCTCGATCCGTTACTTCAACCTGTGTATTAAGAGTGTGAAAGTTCATTTCCTGCAATACCTTTTATTACAGATGGTTGAGGACTTTATCCGGGCGACGCCTGACTACACCCACATGGAGAGAGAATGGGTGGACGCCACAGAGTAAGTGGGCCAGTTGCTAGTTGCTAAGTTTGTAAGGGCAACTTTGAAATTTACAATAACATTTGCACTGACAGCCAATGTTGACAAAGCTTTCTTGTATGTTATCAGATTTAATGATGTGTACATCTAGTTAATGTGACAAACAAATTCATAGACAAATCTTTTGAAGTTGTGTTATTGTGCAAAGTACGTACATACAGTCGCCACTCTGTCTGTCTGTGTGTGTCTGTCTGTGTCTGTCTGTGTCTGTGCACCTGTGTGTTTGTCTGAGATTTGTGTTAAAGCTTTCGGCTACATGTACCTGGATTTGGCTTGTACCTTTATATGCATGTTTATCATCAGCCATATTTTCATTCTATAGCCCATCCATGCGGCTCCTGTGCTCGAGGTCAAGTTCAGATGATTTGGAAATTCGCATTTCTGTTGGTTTTTTTTGGGGTGTTAAAGATTTTGAGGGGTACATCCTTCAGCGTTTCTGAACACTTGTATTTTTCATATTTTTCAATGAAAGTATATGTTGTGACCACTCATATGTGTCTGTGACTGGACAAATGGTCAAGCTCCTTGTCAAATTGCACACTGATGTAACCTGATAATGATCTCTATTGCTTGTTAGGAGCATGACAGGTGTTTCATTGATGGAATGGGCGAACAGTGCAGATCCTGATCAGACTGCGCGGGTGCACAGGCTGATCTGGATCTACACTGGGCGCAAAACCCGTCAGCCCGTAAGCCCCATTTTTCCAGCCTCAGCCACATATGTGTGTTACATTATTTACAGAACCGTGATAGAAGACGCTGTGATAAAGTTCCTGGATTCCCACAGCCTGGCAGGCACCATTCCACGGATAAAGACGAGGGTAAGTGACCTTGACCCTTCAAAGGAAGGACACAAATACATGTATTGTCATCTGCTGGTTTTTTTTTTTTTTTTTCAAAATTCTTTTTTTTTCTTAACAAACATACTTTGGCAGCAGATTTGAAACATCTTCCTTAGAAAACATGTTTATCAAATGAAAACCTTGTTATGACGTGCCGTAACCCATTTCATAAAAGTAATATGACACACATGTAATAACACCTGGAGAGAATTTGATTGGCTAGCCGCATCACTCTAATTACATATTCGTATTATGCGCTAACGTTATGCAAAACGAACAAAATGAAGACATTCCAAATGACGTCTCTAATGGCGTGACAAAGCAATGTTGTTTTAATGTTGATGTCATTGTGTTTTAAACATCATTAGAAGCATCCTCTATTTATTGAATAAAAAGTGAAAAATAAAAAAATAAAATAAACAGAGAGCAACATTTCTTTCAGCTTTGTGTTAACACTTCTAATTGGAGTCACAACTGTCCAGTCAAAAATGTTCCTTTGTTGCAATAATCACATGTGGCTATGTGGCAGGTTGCTATGGAGTTCACGTTGTATTTGCAGGCGATGTGTGGGGTGGGGCAGTGTCTGAGGGTGCTCGCGATGCATACCAGCCCCGACCCCGCCACCCAGTGGCTCGTCCAGGCAATGGTGAGTATACTCCATCCGTGCACACATTACTACTTCTGATGAAATGTGTCTGTAACTGGAGAAATGGGGAGTATAGTCCATCCGTGCACATATTACTACTTCTGATGAAATGTGTCTGTAACTGGAGAATGGTGAGTATACTCCGTCAGCACACACATAACTACTTCTGAATGCTTTCATGAATAATTACCATTACAGATAAATTACGTACCGTTTATTTAACCACGTGAGCTGATTATCGTGAAATATTGCACGAGTGATTGGGTCCTTACGTGAAACAAACAAGTGACCGTGTTTAGCAGTAGGACCCAATCATGAGGGCATTATTTCAAGATAATCAGCTCACCTGGTTAAATAAACGTTTTCTTACATTTCATACTCGATATTTTATAAAAACAAAGCGAATCAAGCATAAAATATGGCCAAAAGGTGTGCAAATTAATTTCTGGAGGCGGGTCGTTGTGAAGGCGACTGTCTCGCAATTCAGGGGGTGTGTCTGAGAATAGCTTTTGATTGGCTGAAGGAAATGCTTCCTTGCGACGTCACTGATGCCATTTCACTATATATGGTAAGCATGAGGGTGGTGTAAACTACTACTGCCAAGTGGTGTAATTCACCGTTATATATATGTAAACTACTACTGCCAAGTGGTGTAATTCACCGTTATATATATGTAAACTACTACTGCCAAGTGGTGTAATTCACCGTTATATATATGTAAACTACTACTGCCAAGTGGTGTAATTCACCGTTATATATATGTAAACTACTACTGCCAAGTGGTGTAATTCACCATTATATATATGTAAACTACTACTGCCAAGTGGTGTAATTCACTGTTATATATATGTAAACTACTACTGCCAAGTGGTGTAATTCACCGTTATATATATGTAAACTACAGGCTGTAATGTAATGTAAGAAAGTGGAATATATCGTAATTAACCCTTACAATGATGAATTAAAATGTCTCGACTGCTGTTTATTTTCCTTTTTTCTCATCATAACCATGTTTGGACAATACTATAGAATCATTTCCAATGGGAATGATTCTAAAGTGTTGCCAAACTATATTTTTTATTGAGAAAGAAGACGAAACATAAATTGACATCAGATGAAATGTGGCTGTGACTGGCGAAATGGGGCGGATAGGTTTTGCAACCAGTGTAGATCAATATAGTATAAATCAGTGTCATACAGCTCAGAGGCATGTGACTGTAGCCTGTTTCACCAACATTGCAAAGTATACTTATCTAGCAAAGTATAATTTTCAATTTAAAGATAAATTTATTAATATTTATTATACTGAATTTATTACATTATCACAGCCATTTTGGCTGTGATCATGTAATAAATTCAGTATAATAATTCTGCATACTTTTAATCATCAAATATATGCAGTCGTTAGTTTTATATTAAATAATGCATTTCGGAAAAAATAAATGATTACTCCCTCAAAGTATACTTTGATAGATAAGTATACTTTGCAATGTTGGTGAAATCGGCTACTGGTGTTGAAAGCTACCATAATAACCCTAAATATTCGGACACAATTTGCTTGGGGAAACCCGTATTGAACATGAAGTGTATCCAAATATATTGTTATTGTGATACTAACCCTAAATATTTACACACTGACTGTTGTGGGGAAATATATCTCCAAATAAATGGTGTCCGAATATTTAGGGTTATTACAGTAATCTGTATTAGTCAAATAAGTGAGTGAATGAGATATAATGTGGCTGTAATTGGAGAAATGGGGCTTATGGGTTTTTGACCCGTGTAGATCTAGTAGCCTATTTCACCAACATTGCAAAGTATACTTTTCTAGCAAAGTATACTTTGAGGGAGTAATCATTTATTTTACCGGAAATACATTATTTCATACAGAACTAATGGCTGCATATATTTGATGATTAAAAGTATGCAGAATTATTATACTGAATTTATTACATTATCACAGCCATGATAATGTAATCAATTCAGTAAAATACAAATTAATAAATTTATCTTTAAATTGAAAATTTCTCCCTCAAAGTATACTTTGCAAGATAAGTATACTTTGGAATGTTGGTGAAATAGGCTACAGAAAACCTGAACGCACAATCAACATGGTTTCATATCGCCCGAGAACATAATTATATTCCACCTTTGCTACTCCACGGGGGAATATATGAGACAAGCCACTTTGCTAGAAAAATATACTTTGCAATTTGATGAAATCGGCTACAGATCAGCTGCCAGGGGCCTATTTCATCAACATTGCAAAGTATACTTTACTAGCAAAGTATACTTTGAGGGAGAAATCATTTATTTTTCCTGAAATGCATTATTTCATATAGAACTAACAAATGCATATATTTCATGATTAAAAGTATGCAGAATTATTATACTGAATTTATTACATTATCACAGCCATTAAATGGCTGTGATAAAGTAATAAATTCAGTATAATAAAAATTAATAAATTAAAAAAAAAATTGAAAATTTCTCCCTCAAAGTATACTTTGCTACTAAAGTATACTTTGCAATGTTGATGAAATAGGCTACAGATCAGCCTGTGCCTCCGACATAAACGGTGTCTGTAGATGTAATGATAGTGATATTTATCAGTAGCTAAAATCTTGCAATGTGCTTTATGTCTGCCAATTACGAAAATCAACAGTAATCCTTTCACCTCTACGTATCAAGCATTGGCTTTTCCGTACTACTAACTGGTATCTGCAGATTCTTTTTTTAGAATTGAACAATATTGACAAATGCTGCAGATCCTGATGAGACGGCTTGGTATAAGCCGGCTCATCTGTAGCCTATTTTACCAACATTGCAAAGTATACTTTTCTAGCAAAGTATACTTTGAGGGAGTGATCATTTATTTTACCGGAAATGTATTATGTCATACAGAACTAATGGCTGCATATATTTGATAATTAAAAGTATGCAGAATTTTTATTCTGAATTTATTACATTATCACAGCCATTTTGGCTGTGATAATGTAATAAATTCAGTATAATAAAAATTAATAAATTTATCTTTAAATTGAAAATTTCTCCCTCAAAGTTTTCTTTGCTAGAAATTTGCAATTTTGATGAAATCGGCTACACGATCTACAGTGTTTGGAAACGTTTGTTTTATGGTCTGGCGAGTTGAATTGGTTAATATTCCCCTGACCTTAACCTTGCCATCCCAAGGATACTGAAAGTGATACTTCTCTGTGTCTAAAATGTTCCAATGTATTTTATGTCCTAATCGACCTTACTATTCCCGTGACCTTCACCGTGTCGTCCCCAGGAGCTGGCAAAGTTGTCCCTGGATACGGAGGAGGGGGAGAATGAGGGGGAGGAGCTGGACCCCCACTCCCGGCAGTTTCTCAAGTATGCCCGCCAGATACGCGACATGAAGGTAGTGTACTGATATTCCTGATGTCATTGTCACAGGGCTCCAGATAAGCTTTGTGTCTAAAGTGTACTATACCCCCTAATTTCAAAGTCATTGCGTATTTTACTTTCACAAATGGGTTTTTTATTTTCTTCAGTACTAAATAGGAACACATGATAAAAACAATAAAACAAATGTAAACATTCACTTATTTGAGTTGCAAAAAGCAAACACTGAATTTTCCACTTTCTGACAGTATTTCCACTACTCAATTTGAAAATCAATGCGTAATTTTCATTGCTGTGTGTATTTTTTACTCCCACTTTTGATAATCAATGCGTATTCATCTAAAATAGTTGTGTAAAATACGTCAATAGCACCTTATCTGGAGCTCTGTTGTCATCTCTACATCTACCTGTCTGTCTGCCTGAATACCACCCGCCTGTCCGTCCGTATATTAACACTATCTGAGTGCTTTGCAATCATGAATAATTACCATTAGAGATAAATTACAGTCGAATATATCATAATTAAACACATTGGGTTTTTTCTTGGTCTTTGCTTTAGAGAGGTTCCACTATACATACCGTATTTACCCTATGTATTGGGACAGTAAAAAATAAATCAAATTCTACGTGTCCCAATACATAATATAAAATAAATAATTTTTTTTTTTTGGTGTCCCAATTATTAATATTGAAAGTTTGTATCCTCGAAATTTCGGTTAGTACACGGTTGTGCCTTGGCTCCCGAATTGTTTGCCTATTTGTATATCAAAATCGTGTTAAATTTGTAACACGACTATTGTCAGAAATCGTGTTAAATTTGCGATTCTTTCCCAAATTAGACCCAAAATGGACGATTTTTTTATTTTTTTTATGTACGCGTAGCCTCCTTTTATCTCACCGATGTGAATGTGCAGCTGATCACGTTTGCACATTTCGTAAATTAATCCGAGCTGGGAATAACATCAATTATTGGTCCCAGTAACAAAGCAGTGCTAATTGTTAATATGTGCTCGATTTAATTTTTCCGGCATGCGTTCGCGCTCACCATTGGTGGAATATTAATTAGGTGTAAAAGGCTGACCAATCGGAGATCGCGTATCAGTGGCGCAGATTAACTCAACCCAGATTAACTAAATTGTTACAGCACTGCCCACGCCCCCGGCGCATGTACATAAATGTGTACGTGACAACTGGCCTTGTTTCGCTATGTCATAATTGAGCCAGTGCATGAGATAATCAACTTTATTATATAACCGAGATTTTCGCCGAGAATGATTTGACTTTTTTCTGCAAATATACATCGGAAAGTTGATAACATTTTCAGAGCAAATGCGTAATAATTACTAATTTAATATTCGTCAACATTCGATATCGTTTACAGAAAATGTACACTATTATCAGATTCATCTTCTTCGAAAATCTCACGTGATAAGCCTGATTACCTCATGAACTGGCGCAAAACACGTCGGGCAAAACATGTCTACAGGTCTGTGGTGTTGAAAGGGTTAAAACTGTGCGTACTCAAACCCACAGGTGGAATAGTCGGACGTGTGACACAAAGAAAATGACCATTACAAAAATATCCATTACCCCACCCACTTGATCTCGTTCTATTATTAACGTCATGTACAGTACGATACCAGGTGGGTGGGGTAATGGGATTTTTTTAATAGGCATTTATTTTGGTGTCATAGGTCTGAGTCTTCCACCTGTGCTCACCATATGAGTAAACACAGTTTGCAACGCACGAGCTTGTCACGTGACGTTGCAGCTGATGGAACAGGATATCGGTCATTGCGTCATCGAATGTGTTTACTACACTTTTTTCTACACGCGTTTACAATAATGGATTGCACGGACCTGCGTAGATCTACATTCTACATGAACATGATGAATAAATAAAACATGACGGTAACAATTCTTGGATTCAATATATTTATTACATGCGAAGATAACAGTGAAAACTTATGGCATATTATAGGCATTGGCGACGTCGTTCATTCGCAGTCACAGTGTACAGTGTACATGTATTTTTTGTTGACATTATGATGCGTCTTGGGCAAGAACGGATATAGCACGGTTCGGATAAGCAACACGGAAGGTTGTATGTCGCCGGACTTCCGTGTACTAACGGGGTCGCACTGTACCATTGTACTGTACTATACTTTCCACCCAGTTGTCCCGATCGAAACGCCATCCCTCGGTAGTGTCTGGATATAATAGCATGGAGAGCATGCCGTGACCGGATACATGTCCGTACTTTAAACTTACCTTGTGAATATTGATGAGAGGGCGGGGCGATGTATCGGGAGTATTTCCGTGTGAATCGAAATAATTTTCGCAAATAAATCACATTCCGGCATTGACAGGCGGCATTGTCGATGTATACGGTTTATTGGTAATCTATTTAATCAACAGAGCT
Organism: Conchocele bisecta; assembly: GCA_029237695.1. Classification (NCBI taxonomy): domain Eukaryota; kingdom Metazoa; phylum Mollusca; class Bivalvia; order Lucinida; family Thyasiridae; genus Conchocele; species Conchocele bisecta. Next base: position 91,087,918 of record CM055272.1, on the reverse strand, counting down.
CAGATTTACCGTCAGCACTGTGTTATATTAGTTAATCAGCGACGGCCTCTGTTTATAGCGAGACGTGCCAATAGTCGGCATGACCAGTAGCCGGTGAAAAAAAAATAAAAAATTGGAGTGGCGATTTTTTTTCCCCAGCGGAATCCCTGACTGTGTTTAAAAGTATTTAAAAAAAAAGAAGAGATGTCCCAATACTTCAGGTGCAGAAATTATTGATTTTTTTTTAAAATTGTGATGTGTCCCAAAACTTGTTTCCTAAAAAATAATTATTTCTCCCCAAATCGAGGGAGTCCCAATATAAAGGGTGTCCCAATACATAGGGTAAATATGGTATTTAGTAAAAGATTCATAATTTGTGTTACCTTTTATGTGTGTTTGCTTTAATAGATATATGGTAATCGATGGTTATTCGAAAAAACCTTGTCTGATTCACATCGATGATCTGAAATGTTTCTGATTGTCAAATGAGTTGAACAAAATGTGTTTACTTACCATGTTGATGTTTGTTTCTGGATTCGATCGTGAAATACTACCCATTGCATGTTGTAGGTGGCGGATGGTGTGTGCCGACATTACCTCGTCCAGGCGACTGAGTGTCTCGTACAGGCCCTGATGCTGGCTCTACAGAGGAAATACGTCGTACGTTCTCACACTGATTACAAAATTCTATAGGCATGTTCTCGAAGTTTTCAGCAGTTACTCAGAATTTGTTCTTGAAATCAGAAAGTTTGATTGATCGAGGCTGAGCTTTACTCAGTCTCGGCCAATCAAACTCTATGATTTGTTAAGAGTACACTCAGAATTTTATATTGGTTGAGGAAGTATGTTCTCCCTGTGTGATTATAAAACTTTCTGAGCATGTTCTCAAAATTTGTACTAAAAATGAGGCAGTTTGACCTGACAAATCTGACGTTTACTGCTATTTAGTAACCCAAGTAATTGTCCAAATATATTACCTACAATTCATCATATACATGATCTATACTGCTCAAAATAGGTGCTAATTATTGATTTTATATTGTATATTTACACATACATTTGTTACCTAAAATATTTAAGTGACATATAGGTCCATTGGGCCGGGTGTTTTCGTCAATATTATATTGTACATATTCCCTGTTTTGTTTAACACATGTTACTATATGGCATAACTATATAGTGTACGTATGAATTATTAAATGGTTAATGATATCATTGCGATATCTGATATGCGGCGGTGACTGCAGATTTGGGACTTGTGTCATTTATGATCATTGTACGCCATTCAGCCAGTGACAAAGCAAACTACAGGAGTGTACTAACAGATCGGATGGTAGACTGGCCACAAATGAGACACGCCACGCGATTTTGTACCTTCGGACATCTGCGTAATTTCATTCAATACGTTTGCAAAATTTACAATATTTTTCATAAATAACGTTAAAAGTTGACAAAAAGTACATGCGAAATATACTCTGAAATCTTTGTCAACTTTTGACGTCATTTATCGAAAATACTGTAAATTTTGTAAGCATATTTTATGAATTGACGCAGATGTCCGAAGGTACAAAATCGCATGGCTTGTCTCAAATGTGATAAGCACAATTTCACAGTGACAATGAGGAAAGCTAATGTTTCAGCCTGTACATAGTGAAACCTTCTAAACCGGACACCTTGTAAACTAGGCATATAACCATTCTGGGACATACTTGTATCTTTTGCAATCATGAACATGTATTATTATCTGAGATGCGTTACCAAGAAACCTCTCAAAATGAGATTATTTATATTATATTGGTGTCAGTTTACAGAGGTTCCACTGTACCTCATTTTCAGGACATCGCGGCCACGGCATCGCTGGAACTTGTGGAATGTTTCGGTCAGTTTGACCACACCTCGTCCAGTCTCTTCCTTGCGCTCTTCCAGGTAAGACAACTGACAGAGGTGGTGCTGGCTCAATAAACGGATATGAGTCTGTCTGTCTTGCGTAAAATCCACCAATTGGTTTTCGGCCAATGAAACTTCATATCGCCTTGTCTTAGTTTTATCATTTCCAAGATATCTAATACAGGTTTCAGTATCAGTTTCCAAATTGTTTGGGTTTCACGGCCACCCCAGTGTTGTTCAAGATTTGCATTAAAGTTTTTGGCTGCCTACTATCTCTTTTACCACAAGTCAGATTGGCTTAAAAATAAAACAGCATATGCTTATATAATTCCAGCACAAAAATATTTACACAATTCCCTAACATTTGATTGGTCCGTAGCAAGTCTCTGTTCAAAATTTATATCCCAGTAAACTCCAACGCCGAACTACTTTCCGTAACCGTGAGGCGCAGTTAAAATAATTCTTAAGAAAACGGAAAATAAACACATTTTCTTGATGAATTTATTTCAAATGCTGGAATTATAAGGAATGAATGGCCTATTTGTGGAATTTATCGGGGATATAAACTTGGAAAAGTCGCGGGAATACTGGACGAGGCCTTCCGGCCTTCGTCCAGTATTCCCGCGACTTTTCCAAGTTTATACCCCGATAAATTCCACAAAAAGGCCATTCATTCCTATATTGTCATCCATATGTTCATTCTATAGCCCACCCATGCGGCCCCTTTGCTCAAGTTCATTTCAAATAAGAAAGTTGCATTAGTTTTGTGGGTTTTTTTTTGCATTTGAGATTTTGCCGACATATTATCTTGGTTACCATTAGGCTTCATATGCTTATTTATCATCATCCATATTTTCATTTTATAGTGCACCCATGCGGCCTATATGTTCAATGTCAAGGTCAAATGACTTAGAAATTTGCATTAAAGTTTTGCATTAACCTTTTCGGCTTCTACTATCTTGGTTACCATAAACAAAATGTAAATATAAGGTTTGACAATGTCCAGCCCTGGGTAAACGTTTGCCGTGGCACAAGAGAACTGTTTGAACCCCAAGGAGGTAGGCCGCTGGTTTAAACATTTCCCGATTGACATAGAAAACATAATTTGAGCATATATGCAGTACTTTGATAATTTTCTCCATTTAAACAGCTGATTTACACATTCATATTCCGGGGCCGCATTACATGTCGCGTGATGCAGCCGCTTCAATTTAAAAATTTCAGTGTGACAGTTGTGAGTGACTGTTACTATGTTAATCTATTGCCTCCTTCCATATTGCTAGAGTTGTCAGACAGCCCTGCGCCTGGAGGCCCTCCTGACCAAGGCCCAGTTGGACCCGATCCAGTCGAAGCTGGCCGCCCTGCTACACCAGCGTGATACCCTGATGTCACGCGACATCTCCACCAATGCCTCCTGTAGCGCCGTCATGGCCACTGTCACCTCGGCTCTGGAGAACGACTGGCAGGTCACGTATTGTTCTCACCCCCATCCAATACTTCCATCCTTTCCCTCTCTCTTTCCTGCTCCCTCTCTCTCACTTTCTCTCTCACTCCTCTTTCCCGGCTTTCCCTCCTTCGATGTCGTGTGTGTCTTTCGTACACTATCCCACTCTCAGTGTAGATTCTCATCCCTCAATCTTAATGTACTGTGGAACCTCGCTAAACCGAACAACCATGCGACATTGATGTATTAATTTGTGACCGATTTCACTGTCAAATATCGCTGAATTTTTCCGGTGTTCATGATTGTAATGCACACAGGCATGTGTTCCAGTGCTTTTACATCGGAATTACTGTGAAACATCTCTAAACCGGGCTCTGTATCTCACTTGCACATTTACTCAATACCATTTTTACCATTCTTCCTTAATTGATTTTGTAGTTGAAATGTAATAAATATAATTTCAATTGAAATATGTGATGTTTAGCCAGGATGACAATATGGTTATTCTCATTTCTTGTTGTGTTTGGACTGACAGTGTTTCTGTGCTAAATTACAATGTGTTTCTGTGCCAAATTACAATGTGTTCAATGTGTTTCTCTTCCGTTTCAGGCATGGAAGAAGCTGGAAATTTTGCCTTCACATCTGGAGATCTTGAAAGAATTTCCCGCCAACTTCAACTTTGTTATCCTTCAACATTCACCAGACAAGTATGAAGTTTGCTGTACATAGACTTACCCTCTCTTAACTGCCTTCATTTTGTAGCCGATTTCACCAAAATTGCTAAGCATACTTATGTAGCTAAGTTACTGTGAGGGAGTAATTATTTATTTTTCCCGAAATGCATTATTACATATAGAACTAACAACTGCACATATTTGATGATTAAAAAGTATGCAGAATTATGATACTGAATTTATTACATTATCACAGCCAACATGGCTGTGATAATGTAATAAATTCAGTATAATAAAAATTAATAAATTTATCCTTAACTTAAGAATGATGATACTGAATTTATTACATTATCACAGCCAAAATTCAACCATATTCTGGGGATGATCCGTGGCCTGGGGTTTATGACATTGGACTTGAAGGTACATGCCCACTCAGTAGGCACAAACTGTTCTTTATATCGGAGACATCATCCGAGACATTTTCTGCTAAAATAAACATTCATTCACCATTACCCCACATATCAATTGGCATTATTGTATCGGATGTAAATTTCCACACTGATATCAGGGGCGATAACCGTGTTAACGGACATTACCATTTATTCTCTGTATTTATACCCCCCGCGACGAGTTGTGGGGAGGTATACTGGAGTCGGGTTGTCCGTCCGTCCGTCACTAAACTTAACATCAGAGAAACATTATTATAATGCTTAAAATGCTTAATATTTCATACATGCATTCCTGTAAGGCTCTACTACCATGCTGTGCCAAATCCACGACCGTCCAACCCCCACTGATCCCAAGGTCACGGTCAAATACTTAGTCTCTTCACAAAACTTAACATCAGAGAAATATTGTTATAACTTCTGTTTCTTTCATCGAAAATTCTTAATATTTCATGCATGCATTCCTCTAAGGATCATGCTGTGACAAATCCCCGCTGATCTCGAGGTCAAGGTCACATACTTAGTCTCTTTACAAAAGTTAACATGAAATTGGTTATAACTTCTATTTCCTTGCTCGGATCTGCTTCACATTTCACACTCGCATTGCTCCAATGGACCTCTACCACCGTGTGACAAATTCACGTTCGTGCCCAGAAGTCAAGGTCACAAGCCCACACACTTGGATTATTTTTTACACATTTAGGCGTTCATGGGCCCACGCGGGGGGTATTCCGTAAGCCTCGCTTACTGACCAATCTAGTTATTTTTTGATGTGCAATGAATATACTTTATAATGTGTCGAAAAAATTATTTTTCTAGTTTAGGCATTTAATTAGTATAAATAATTAAAAAACATGCCAATATCATATCATACCACCGCGAGTCACTATCAGTAAAATAAATAGTACTAAATATAGGGTTAAGTGTATTGTAATTTTGAAATTTGCAGCGTATATCAGAAAATAATAGGTCGGAAAATCTGTTTAATGGCGACGCGCTAGCAAAAAGGGACTCCAGAATGACGAGGAGGGTAAAAAAACGAAAAAACATGGAAATTTTGGAAATTGACTCCGAAACCTGGCGAGATAGATTTGAAATAATGTAATTAAGAAAACAAAAGTTAGATTTTGAAAATCGGTCCACAAATTATTTTTTTCCCAATAAAATATATTTTTTGCCCCATGTTACATTCCCATAGGAATTTTTTTTTTTTTTTCACAAGAAAATCAATATTTGATGGAATTTTATCACATAAATCTTTTTGGAGAGGGTGACTTTTCTTATTGATGAAAAAGTAGTTACATTTAAATATTTTTTAAATTTAACGTGTTTAATAGCCAAAAGTTTGTCGGCAGCAAAACAGGGAACAGACAGTAATTATACATGTATGTGCATTTGAAAAGAAAACAGGACATCAACCATAAACCAATTGCTGCAATGTGTAATACTCATTCTACCCAATCACCGATTTGAGACAACGCCATGTGATTTTGTACCTTCGGACATCTGCGTAATTTCATTAAATACGTTTACAAAATTTACAATATTATTCATAAATAAAGTTAACAAAATCATGAAATTACGCAGATGTCCGAAGGTACAAAATGACATGGCGTGTCTCATTTGTGCTGTATTTTTGCCGCAGGTCCGTGCTGTATGGGTCGGTGCTAGACAAACCCAAAAGCTCTCCAGGGGGAGATAGGAAGGCCAACCCCAAACAGGCTGTCCCAGGTATGCAGTTGTTACACAATAGTACAATGGCGCCTGTCTAAACCAGAAACTCTATTTGTTACATGACTGTCGTTCTTTGACACCGCTCACAAGCATGTTCAAATGTACAGTGTGTGCTGTTTGACCATGTCTATAGACAATGCTCATTTCGGGGCCAAGCCAACACCTACGTAATGCATGTGTTTCATGACATTACTAGAACGCGCCATTACGTCACCAGACCACAGGTTGAAGTAACGGACCGAGGTCTATAAATACATTAAATATGCCTAAAAGCATCAATAAATGAAAACAAACTTTTGTTTTCATTTATTGATGCTTTTAGGCATATTTAATGTATTTATAGACCTCGGTCCGTTACTTCAACCTGTGCACCACCAGACCAGTTCACAATAGTCACACTCAAATATTGAAATTGATACGAAGCAGCTGCCTTAAGCGACGTGTACTGCGGCCCCGGAATATCTATGTGTAAATCAGCTGTTTGAATGGAACGGTTTGAATTGGTTATCAAAGTACTGCATATATGCTCTAATCGCCTGATATTTCCAACAGAAATGTAACAATAACGTTCGACCATTTCCAGCCGTGGGTAAACGTTTGCCGTGGCACTCCTGAACTGTTGGAACTCACGACCTACACTCTTGTGTTCAAACAGTTTCCTCGTGCCACGGAAAACCTTTCCCACGACTGGACATTTTCAAACCTTATATTGTACCCTGGGTAGTTTTGGAATAGTTCAATGGGCCCCCGTTTGTCTGGTTTATGTATGTGGCTGTGACTGGAGAAATGCGGCTTATGGAATTTGTGGCTAGTATAGCGATTGATCAAATAGCACACTCCTGTAGCCTGATGGTGATCTGCATTGCTTGCTAGATGAATGACAGTTGTTTGGTGAACAGTGTAGATTCTTATCAGATTGTGTGGGTGCAAGGTCCATAAGCCCTATCTCTCCAGTCACAGCCACATATGAGACACGCCATGTGATTTTGTACCGAAGAACATTTCATGAAATATATTTACAGAAACTGTGATATGTTCTGTAAATGGCATCCAAAGATAACGCAATTTTCATAGCAAATGCGGAATTGAATTCTTCATTTGCTATGCAAATTTAATTAACGTTCGACGTCATATACGGAAACTGTTGTAAATTTTGTAAAAAATATACATGAAATATTGCACATGTTCTTAGGTACAACATCACTTGACGTGTCTCATATGTCTAGACAGCTTCCTTTGTAATTCAGGTAAATGAACATTCCAAGATTTGTGCTTTGTAATATATGGTATTACCACTGGAAATAAATTACCTCGAAAACAATCAAAATTAAACTGACTGTGGTATCTGGTTTAGAGAGGCTCTACTGTGTTCATGTATATGTTCAGGGGCAGGGTAGTGCTGATGTTGACCCTTAAAATGCGGGAAATGAAAACTGCCGTCTGCTGTTGTTGCATATTTCGTCTTTTTTTCTCAATAAAAACATGTTTTGTCAGTATTTTAGAATCATTTCCATTGGAAATGATTCTAAAGTGTCATCACAGCATGTTTTTGATGAGTAAAATGGCAAATAAAACATAAACAGCAGACGACAAAATCTATTACAGCATTGTAAGGGTTAAGGTGTTGGATTACAGATTTTGGGGTATGTGTGGTTGGTTGAGTCTTGCCAGTCACAAGTCAAAATCCCGAATGAAACATATTTCATTCAGAAAAATCCTTTACAATACATTTGTACGAGGAAGAGTTTTAATAACAAAAAAATAATACAAGTTGTCACAAATGGGCAGATAGAAAGGGTGTAATTTGGGTGGCTTCAATTTCCTTCTTGATATCGAACAGTTTAATAATACACTATTTATGTAACCAGGAGCGACAGACTATGGAGTTAACTTCTTACTTGATGACGAGATCGATGGTATGGCGTAAACGTATTGTCAAACACTTCTCACTACTGTCTGTTTCACGAACCCTGCCCAAATATTACGGCCGTTTAAACAATGCAATTTTTTTTTGATAATACATGTATTAAATTTTATCAAAATTAAGAAAACAAAAGTTATATTTTAAAATTCGGTCCAATATTTCTGAATTTCGAAAAATATCCCCATGTTAAATCCCCATAGACATCTTCACTGCACTGTGTGTTTATATAGCTGTAAAATTTGGGCTGGTTTCGTGAAACAGACAGTATTACATATGAATGTGAATCCTTGGAGATGATTCTCATGTGCTGCAACATCCTGTTTATCAATAGACATGCAAAGATGGAAAGCATCATGACTAGGTTTCTGTCATTTAGTCATTCATCCCTATAAACTACAAAACCAACATTGGCAAACACTGTAGTCTCATCAAGATCAACACTGTTTGTCCGTGTTTTTCAGATATTTAAAAAAAAAAAGGATCTGCCTAATGTGGAAGAGTCTGGAAATGAATATGGGACTATCAATTCCACATATTTAACCCTTAGACCGCTATCTTAAATTTTGTTGTCGTGTACTGTTTATTTTCCATTTTTATCATCAAAAACATGCTTTGACAGCACTTTAGAATAATTTACAACATGCTTTGACAGCACTTCAGAATCATTTCCATTGGAAATGATTCTGAAGTACTGTCAAACCATGTTTTTATTGAGAAATAAGGCAAGATATAAAAGCAACAGCAGACGAAAATTGTTGTGAGTAGCGATCTAAGGGTTAACGGTGAATTGGTTAAATGCACATTCACTGGGGTGCATGTAGTAGATGTTCAAGTATAACACGATCATAGTTAACATGCTCTTGTTGTCCGTCTCTGTTCTCACATTCTGTAGTTATCGTCATCATGGTGATTTCAAGAAAATTATTTATAACCCATTATTTTATCACTTCATGTGCATATTTCACTATTTGAATTGTAATTAGCGCACCGATGGGATGAATGAAAGTACCATTACAGAGCTCCAGATAAGCTTTGTGTCTAAAGAGTATTGTACCCCCTGATTTCAAATTAAAATGTTTATTTTATTTTTACAAATGGATTATTGATTTTCTTCATTATTAAATAGGGAACAAATTATCAAAACAAATATAAACATTCACTAATTTGAGTGTATTATTACTTATTCACTTATTTATACTGTAATACAGCTGAACATTTACTTGTGTTTGTGTTTTGCAGCTCAACTTAGTACATTTTCACTACTCAATTTGAAAATCAATGCGTATTTTCACATTGCTGTGAGTATTTTGTACTCCCACTGTTAATAATCAATGCGTATTCAGCTAAAATAAGTGCGTAAAATATGTCAATACGCACACTATCTGGAGCTCTGCCGTTATGACTGGCATTGCTCCATGTTAGTCTAGATCGTTTACAGAAGCATATTTATGTTCTCAAATATGCAACTTCACAGATTACATCCGGTATCATCCATCGGTTAAACCAATTTTCTAGTATTTAATATTCAATATCATTTATCGAAAAATAATCAATTTATTTTTCAACTTAAATCATTAACAATCGGAATACACTTTTAGGTGTATATAAATTTACAATATTTTCTTTTCTACTTTTCTTATTTCTCAATGAAAATATATGTTGTGACTACTCATTTGTACCGTTTTGACAAAACGTTTCAAATGGTTGTCACAACATATTATCCCGATGAGAGAAAAAGAAAATATTTTTTATCTGTAAAATGGTGTATTATGGGTAAATGACAGAAGATCCATTATCTCATGTATCATTTGTTTCATCCTTGTAGCGGATATACCGGGTATGAGTTAGCTAACTTGTTCTGATTGCAGTTTCGTGATGTTACATCGTGCCAAAATACTGGCCTCGTCTGCATGTTATTACATTGTTTCCTACTGCTTACACTGAATAAAATGTCTGTGTATCCTGAAACCATGACGGTAAATAGAGTTTCTTTAACTACCATTTTGAAATACCGGATTTATTCACCGAGACACATGGAAATACGATAAAGAAACGCGCGTGCGGAGCACGAGTTTCTTTGTCGGATTTACAGATGTCAAGGGAAATAAATCTGGTATTTCAAAATGGTAGTGGAATTGTAAATTGTATATTATATGTTCTTCGAAAAATGTGAAATTTTCTCTTAAACCAGCTTAATAACGTTGTCAAATTGACAATTTTGACATTAGCGTATGAATTGTTTCTTCGCTGAAAATGACGTCTAAACGTGACGTTAACCCTTTCAACACCACAGACCTCTATAGAGACAATGTTTGCAAACAGTGCAGATCCAGATGAGCCGGCTCGTAGCGAGCCGTCTCATCAGGATCTCCACTGTTTGTTAATAATTTTAAACGTCGTACAGATTACCCTTTTAGAAGAATGGGATAATTTGAATGAACAAAATTAATGAAATAGCGTGAAACATTGGCATGGAACATCCTATTAAGTTACTTGGTGTTAAAAGGGTTAATTACGTCTGGCGAATGTCTAGGAGGAAATGTTTCCTTCAATGAAATAAATCCATCCAGAATCATGGTAAATCACTGGGTAGCATGTAATATTCATGCTTAACCCTTTCAACACCAAGTAACTTAATGGGCTGTTCCATGCCACTGTTTCATGCTATTTCATTGGTCCATTCAAATTTTCAGGCTATTCCATTCTTCAGAAAGGGTAATTTTTTCAAATTTGATAACTATTAACAAACAGTGGAGATCCTGATGAGACGGCTCGTTACGAGCCGGCTCATCTGGATCTGCACTGTTTGCAAACATTGTCTCTATACAGGTCTGTGGTGTTGAAAGGGTTAATTTCATTATCATAATATCACACTCCTTGTGCCTATATAATTATGTTGCGGGGTTTGCAAAGTGGTTTTGAAGATTTTGTCAAAGTTGTCGAAACTTGACGAAAATTTCAAGAGAAGTAAATCATTATTCAGTATTTTTTCTTTTCGATGAGATCAAAAATGTTCATAAACATTCTGAATACCCACTCATCATATATGATGTATGAATTTCACCTGTTGTTATAATATAGAATGACTACCGTAATAACCCTATATATTTGGACACAATTTGCATTGGGGAAACCCCTATTAAATAGGGGTTTCCCAAAGCAAATTGTATCCAAATACATTGTTACTGTGATTAAACCAGTACTGTCATACTTACCCAAACATTGGCACGATATCTGTTATCGGGAAACCATATAATTTTATTTGTTTCCCAAAATTAATTGTGTCTGAATATTTAGGGTTATTACGGTAGTATAGTCGATATAGTGAACTGTTATTATTTACGACATGGTATGACAATACATAGAAGTTTATTCAGTGTAGTCAGATGATGTTTTATTGTTTCCTTACCTACAGTTGACTTGGAAAGTAATTTCACTCCCCTATTCTCATCCATGCAAATGACTCATCCCTGTCCGACTCAAAAATATCTTCCTACTCATAACTTCATTTATTACATAAGCAATTCACTTAATGATAAACCTATACTTACTGTCTGTTTCAAAAATCATTATTTGACCAAATTTCGCGAAATAAAGAGAAGGCTCATTCTTAAATTAAATTTTGATAAAATTTAACATTATCAAAAAAATATTGTTTTTGCATTGTTTATATGGCCCGTAAAATGTGGGCTGCTTTCGTGAAACAGACAGTAGTATTACCATGGGAGATCGATGGGGCCTACACTGTTGGATCTTGTTAGGTCACTTGGGGAGCGCCAATTGTGGTAATATTTCAGGAGAATACTAAAGGTGCATTGTAGATTATAGGAATGAATGGCCTTTTTATGGAATTTATCGGGGTATAAACTTGGAAAAGTCGCGGGAATACTGGACGAAGGCCGGAAGGCCTCGTCCAGTATTCCCGCGACTTTTCCAAGTTTATATCCTCGATAAATTCCACAAAAAGGCCATACTTCCTTATAATTCCAGCATTTGAAATAAATTCATCAAGAAAATGTGTTTATTTTCCGTTTTCTTAAGAATTATTTTAACTGCGCCTGACGGTTACGGAAAGTAGTTCTGCGTGGGAGTTTACTGGGATATAAATTTTGGAAAGAGACTTGCTACGGACCAATCAAATGTTAAGGAATTGTGTAAATATTTTTGTGCTGGAATTATTGTACATGTATTCAAAAACATAAGGGAGATATTTGCGATGGTGTGATATTACCTTACCTCTAGTTAGTGTTTGTTGTTATTTAGTTCCCTGTTTACATTAACTTTGCTGTGCAAGAATATGTATACATGTCAGTTTTATGTAGACGAGTGAAAACATAATTGTAAACGAGTTTGTCCGCCCCACATCACATATAGGATAGGATGATATAATTAATATACTGTTTGAGGCATGTAGAAAACAAAAGAATTTGTTGTCGTAGCTTATTCACGTTGTAGTTATTTATAAATAAGCTTACTGTAAACCAACTAAATTTTGCGGCTACTAAATTTCGCGATTTTCGAACCTGGCCATATTCGCAACAATTATCGTTCGCGGTATGACGACATGTGCTATTAACTTTCACGACCAATTTTGGAAATAAGATGTTTTCATCACAATTTTTGACCCGGAAACAGAACTGGTTGATAAATTTCGTCCTTTGATAAACTCGTCCGCAAACCAACTCCAAATAGTGGACGAGTTTGTAGGTGAACGTGTGAATCATAATCCCCCATTTAACTTTTAAGTAAATCAACAACTGTTGCGTGTGAGATATGCTCATATGATATGTTCACCCTGGTTATATAAACAGCATAGTACTGATTCGCATTGTCCGCTGATGTATTAATCAATATTTTATTGAGTGAATTTCGAACATTGTAAACCATGACGATAATCCGCAAATTGGTCTTCTAGACTTCCCACTGATGCAATAAGCCGTGATATGTAAGGATAGCGGTCCCATTCAGAAAACACAAGCCGTGGTGTATGCGCGAAAGACGTTAGCAATCGTGTGTATTAATATTTGAATTATCGGTATGCCCTTGGAGAGAATTCTAATGAAATACCAAGATGTGTTTTCATGGAAAAAATATGCTATATTTGTGGTCTGTTTATTGTTTTTTTGCAGCATGATAAAGGTACCATAAAATTTGTACACATTGTCGTCGTCATCCAAAATGTCAAAAAGTTTGCACAAGCTTCGTCATCATGGTATAAGTTTAATAATACTTGACGGATTGCTTCAATATTTGGACACTTGATACCTGTGAGCATTTAGAACTCAGTCGTGCCACCATTAACATGACTTTGACCATTTTTCGTGTTTTAAGCATTCACGTCTCTGACGGTTTTTGTGTTGCTTACTTTAGCACATGCCCATGATCATGTTATGGTCAAATGCCTTGGCAGGCGCGACACCGCTTCCATGGCGGAATTCTTGTACTGAATAGTCAGTCTTTTGTTGCAGCTTCTGGTCAGCAGCAGAAAAAAGGTACACTCAAGATCAGTTCTGCATGCCTTAATATTCAGAATTATAGACATTGCACGCTAATGTCGGAATGAATGCATGTTTGTGTTGATTTCAGTTGAACAATTTGATGCTCATTTTTGGGTGTGACTGGATAAATGGGGCTTATGGGTTTTGCGACCAGTGTAAATCCAGATCAGCCTGATCAGCACTGTTTGCCATTCCATCGATGAAACACCTGTCCTGCTTTGCTTCTAACAAGCAAAATAGATCATTATCAGGCTACAATAGTGTGCTATTTGGTCAGGAGCTACATTGGTCACCAATCCCATAAGCCCCATTTCTCCAGTCACAGCCACATTTATATTTATCAGGTAAGTAGCTGTATATTGACAAAATACACAATGGCCAATAACATTTGCTTTATCTGGCATCGACATTGATAGTATTTATCAAGATTTGTGTCCATCCGTATTTAAAACTACTTTTTCTGGCATTTCGTTGGTTGAATGACGTCACCTGAAGTTGCCGAATGACGTCATTGTAATGATGCAATGTTACAAGCCTAAACTGAATGAAAATCACGTACTTATTACATTGCGTAATGTGTTGCCTGATAAATAGAATACCAGGCTAGTATCGGGTTCAGATCAGAAATGGTAGAAAGTCCTCCGCGAGCCATGAAACTGCTAGCACTTTCTAGACTGGCCTTATAAACTTCATATGCGTAATTTCATAAATTATATTCCGCACGTACTCTGAAAATTTTGTCAACTTTTTAGTTCATTTATGAAAAATATTGTAAAGTTTGTAAACTTATTTCATGAAATTAAGCAGATGTCCGAAGGTACAAAATCACATGCCGTGTCTCGTATCAAAGGACACTAGCCCGGTATTCTCTATGTATTTGCCATCTACATGTACTTTCATTCAATTCAACATCCACAACGTACATGCATGCACTATTTACTATTGTTTGAAGTAATACATAATGAAGGAAGAACTTAATTACAAATTTAACCATTTTAGTAGCATATGCTACTACATGTAATTTCATTGCAGTTTTAGAACATGTGTTTGTAATTTCAGTTTATAACAAACTTTAGAACTTATTTAGTTTAAATGTGTGCTCTAGATCAGCTTAACATTTGATATGCTTCATTTCATATTTCGACACATCTATAAAATTACTAGATTAACATTCATTTGTCATCATCACCTTATGCACATCATTTCTTATTGTTGTAAATGTATATATTGTCGATTCGAAGCTGAACTTGTAAGAATTCAGTGTGAATCACATTTCTTTTAACCTGTATAATCTTTGAAAATACAAATAATGTTGCTTTCTTCACATTCGTCTTATTTCTTACGAAAAGCGTCAGATGACAGTACACAAGAATTGCCTCTATTTGAGACACTTCTCATGTGCTCATTGCTCTTGTTGAGCAAATAACACTGTCAAACAAGTGTTGCCCAACAAGAGGTTTTCTGACAGAATATGAGAAGTATCTCTAATAGACAATTCTTAACTCGTACACTTCGGAATTAAAATTTGTCGTCTGCTGCTATTTCTTGTTTTCCATTTTACTGATCAAAACATGGTTTGACAGCACTTTAGAATCATTTCCAATGGAAATGATTCTAAAGTGCTGTCAAACCATGTTTTTATTGAGAAAGAAGAGAAAATATAACACAACAGCAGATGGCAGTTTACGGTACATTTCCCGCGTTCTAAGGGTTAATAGTAAACATGTCTCTCTAAGCAGCTTTTCTGAAATGTGCTTGCTTTGTACAATTCCAGTGCCAAGTCGAGCGAAGGTGTTTGCGATGGGAACCAGCCGGGCTGAGCTGGGAGCCATCCTGGCACGATGCCAGGAACACCGACAGAACGTGCAGCAGCTCCTGCTGAAACAGGAGTACCAGAGGTCGCAGGCCGCCATGAGGCGCAAAATGCTGGAGAACCTCGATGATAGTATACGAGGTCAGAAGTCAAAGGTCAGTACTTGAGGTCAAAGGTTGGTTCCTTAGGTCAAAGGTTGGTACCTTAGGTTGAAGGCCATTTCAACCAGAGGTTAAAGGCAGTACCTTATATCAAAGGTCGGTACCTTCGGATTACGCTATTGTCGAGAGATTTTTATTCTACACAAAATGCTGGAGAGATTTTTATTTTACACAAAATGCTGGAGAACCTTGACAATAGTATACAGGGTCAAAAGTCAAAGGTCAGTACCTTGGGTTGAAGGACAGTTCCTTATGTTAAAAGTCAATGGATTATGCCAATGTTGAGATACTTGATTTTTGCACAAAATGCTGGAGAATCTTGACGATAGTATACAGTTTCAGAAGTCAATGGTCAACCTAGGGTCGAAGGTCGGTACCTTACTTAGGTAAATGTAAATGCTTGGATTTAACGACAGCACTGGCTCGATGACCTTACATTTCGTCTCCCAAGAATGGGAGATAGGAAGGAGGTGGAAACAGAGGAAACCGGCCCCAGGGGGCCTAGCTCTTATTAGAATAGTCCCATCTGGTTCTTTAACGTGCCCAGACTCTCCTTCAAATCTGATACACGTCCCCACCTTTTAAAGTCCCCATCCGAAAGGACTAGTAGAGCAGGAAATACAAAGTATCTCAGAAATACTGACGAACTGAACCCTGAATCAAACCCGGGTCGCCAGCATGGTAGTCCGACGGTGCTGCCCCTCGGCCACGATCTGCTCTCCCTTACTTAGGTTGAAAGGCATCTCCTTATGTATCAATTTGATCTACTCCATTTCATTTTGTTTTCACTTTCATACCTATATGTATGATCCTCTATTAAACTTGTCTGATTTCATAGAAAATCTGCATAGCCTTGTTATTTATGTCAGTAACTTGTTTAATAAATATCATGTTAAAATTTAATCATGATTATGTTCTGACTGTACATGTGTATACTCTGTACCTAGGAGGAATGGAGCACGTTAGATGTATCTGTAAGTGGTGTCAGGTTTGATCTGTTACAACTGAAGCAATGTTTCTGTTTATGCCTGTATGTGGCCTGCTCTCTTAATTGGAAAACACTGCTCCCACTATTGGAAACCAATTACAAATTTATAGCTAAGAATGTTTTATCTAATTTGCTTTGTTTTGTGTCCCCACTCCTCTCCACCACAATTAGGCTGGCAAGTCATTTGTGTCATATTCTATGCTATTTATGTGCTATACATATTTAGCGAACAAGGTAGTATTGAAACAGGACCTCATGTTTGTAACAGAGTATATTAACTGTGTTGCATATTGAAACAAATTCCATTTGTATTGGTTGCTGTTAATTCACAATTATTCCAATTATATTTGTGTTAAACTGTTGTTGTTGCTTTTATGCCCTCGGTTTGTGTCCGGACAGGCCACATTTAGACAGGACCTCACGTTTGTAACAGAGTATTCTAACTGTGTTGCATATGGAAACAAATTCTATATAGGAATGAATGGCCTTTTTGTGGAATTTATCGGGGTATAAACTTGGAAAAGTCGCGCGAATACTGGATGAAGGCCGGAAGGCCTCGTCTAGTATTCCTGCGACTTTTCCAAGTTTATATCCCCGATAAATTCCACAAAAAGGCCATTAATTCCTTATAATTCCAGCATTTGAAATAAATTCATCAAGAAAATGTGTTTATTTTCCGTTTTCTTAAGAATTATTTTAACTGATCCTCACGGTTACGGAAAGTAGTTCGGCATGGGAGTTTACTGGGATATAAATTTTGGACAGAGACTTGCTACGAGCCAATCAAATGTTAGGGAATTGTGTAAATATTTTTGTGCTGAAATTATTTTGTATTGGTTGCTGTTAATTCACATCATTCCAATTATATTTGTGTTAAACTGTTGTTGTTGCTTTTATGCCCCCGGTTTCCATAGAGCTGAGAGGCATATTGTGTTTGGACTGTGTGGGTCTGGTTAAGAGGTTTGCCGGAGTTTCAACAATCTGCCACCGGGTGCATTTGTGTCCGGATAGGCCACATTTTCTTGTTTTTCTTGAAAGTTCAGCAACCAGGTAGTGTGCTATGTGTGAGAGATGCAGCAATATTCTCTTTCATGGCAAACAAGCCATTTAGTATGTGTTAGATATACACTCGCTGCCACTGTCACTGGTTCTATATCGCTGAGGGATGGGCCGTGGCCTAGGGGATATGGCATTGAACTTACTGGATGGCGGCTGTGAGTTTAATCCTCACTGGATCTTTATTGCTGGATTTTATAGGTGACCTTTGAATTCAATGATTCAGTATGGTTGAACGAATATCAGGTAAGATCAGTGGCCCGTTTCACTAAAATGTGTATGACTAAATGTTCATTTATCCCGTCAACACAGTGCGTATGTGCCGTGAAACACGGTGCTCTGAAACATATTTGATATCCTGTTCGGTGGCTGGGGTTATTTTTTTGGCATTTTAAAGCTATTTGTAGATGTTGACGGGATATAATAAATAGTAGGTTAGTGCCGTGAATGGGAAAAAATATCTGGAGCCTTCCAGATATTTTTTCCCATTCACCGCACTAACCTACTATTCTCTATTACTGCAAAATTATGATAGTCTGTAAGTTCCACATTAACAATGTTTTCTTGTAAACAGTTATTGGATTTACATTGATTGAACTTATGCAGCATATGCTCAATAAATGTTAATCCATCAATTGAAATTTCCAGACGATCCTAAATTTGCACTTACGAACATTTTAGTTGTACAAAGTTTAGTGAAATAGCCCCAGGTGACCAGGAGTTCACATTTTAGTTTCCTATTCTGTTAAGAGGTTTCATGGAAGTATCTCATTTTGTTGTCTCTCTCACGTCATTGGTGGCAGGTGGGAGTATGTGATGGGTAATTTAACGATGGAGGTTCATCCTTACCGGAATTCCGACTGGAGACCTGGTTTGGCCCTCACATATGTCTTTGGCATTTTGTATGTGACAGTTGAATCTGGTTATACCCTTTATGTGAGTATTACGATTATTCGTAATCCTATTTTAGGGGAAGGGGCCAAATGACTTTGGTGTGGTATGGACCCGGCACCAGGTCGGGTTATTCTATTTTCAGGGCTGAATATATTTTTTTTTTATGTAAATATTCCGTTCCGATTTTGGGATTTTTCCCCCAATGCAGCAGGTTAAAACGGGATCGAATCCTTTTGCCCGGCCTTACATGACCTTAGCGTTTGATAGGCCGTTAAACACCAATAAACAAACAAACTCACTAATGTCAGTGGACAGCGAGACATAGCAGTCACAATTCTGACATCGTCGTGGGCATCAGCAACTACGTCCAAATGTTTAATATCTCCTGGCACGTTAGTCAGATCATTATAAACTTCATCAATAGCTTCTGCACATTGATGGCTGTCCACTCGGTGTTATTCAAGTGATCTTGACCTTGGTGACCTTGGCCTTCATGGGTGAGACACTCGCCAGCGTTCATCTTATATTTTCACATGCATGGTATTTGAAACAACATCGGGTGCTGTACATGCTGTAAGCTGTTAACTCTTTGCATGCTGGGAAATTTGTGGGCTTAAATAGTTCAAAAATAAATTGCAGGCGAGAATTCATTGCATTATTTTTATTTCTCCCTAAAAATATTGTTAATATGTCTTGGAATTTCATTAGAATTGAGTCCTCCGGACTCCATTCTAATGAAATTCCAAGACATATTTACAAATAAATAAGAAATGACTCGTAATTTGTTGGATGTTATTTTCACTGCTAGCATGCATAGAGTTAAGTTCATCAGGTACAAGGTGTCAAATTGTATTATTCCTTCCATATTTCTAGATGCTATGTTGCCATCTTACCTGTATTATGGTGTGTGTTTATATGGTCAGTTAAATTTTGGTATCTGATTGTATGTACATGTAGCGATTTCTTCCTAGTAGCCTACTGTAGATGGTTTTACATAATATATCATCATAATATCAGTCATTAACCTTTACACTGCTGAGTATGCCCCCTATGCGATAGCAGGGGGCATATTGCGTTGCCCTTGAGGTTCCGTCCATATGTCCGTACATCGTACATCCGACCGTGTAAATTTACGTTGAAAAGTCAAAAAGTTTATAAGAGTTTCTCCAGTTACGTTAGAGCCCAGTAGGTATGCCACAGGGGTATGCATATTCATGTTTTACAAACATAATGTCTAGTTTAAATTTTGTCGTCTGATGTCTGTGTTCTATTTCCCAGACCGGGGCGGGATCAACTGATCCTGAGAATAGTGCTGCAGTAGCCATTGCTTGTCGTAAAAGGCGACTAAACTGGCTTAACGATTGGGTTCATACTTTCCGGAACCCACTATACCGGATTTGGCCCTCATGTACATTTTTGGCTTTCTTGTATGTGAGAGTTGAGTCAGGCTATGCCCCATATATAAAAGTAAGATTAGCACTAATCCTATTACTTTTAGGGGATGGGATAAATGATGCTGGTGTGGCGAGGGCCTGGCACCAGATCAGGTTGTTCTAATTTCAGGACTGAATAATATATTTTTGATTGTAAATATTGAGTTCTGAAGTTGGGATTTACCCCCCTTGGACAGGTGGACACGGGACACGACCCCGTTGACCCGTCTGCGTGTAGACTCCCTGAGGCTTGTACCTCTATGTCAGAAAAGCGGACGTTAAACCCTATTCACTCACTCACTCACTCTATTTCCCAGTATGCTATTTTCTTCCATATGGTATATGATACGGTAATTATCCACAATCGGTTTCGTAAATATACAATCTATTATTCTAATGCACCGAAAATAGAAAGCATGCATCTGATTGGTCAATTGAAATCACAGCCTATAAAATATGAAAAATATCAGCATATTAAATCTCCGTTTTACCAGTCTGTGTTTTACAACTTGACAGATTTATGTATCCCTACGCGTTTTTGTAAACAATGGCCAGCGGCGGGAATGCAAATATTTCCAAATTAATTACGGTACATTTTCGGTTATCCATTCTGCCATATTTACCTGTACAACCCAAAGCGGAAAAGAGAATCTACCAACGACTGACAAACGTGACTTCAGTGTGGTGGCCCTCATGTGCATTTTTGGCTTTCTTGTATGTGAGAGTTGAGTCGGGCTATGCCCCATATATAAAAGTAAGATTAGCGCTAATCCTATTACTTTTAGGGGATGGGATAAATGATGCTGTGTGGCGAGGGCCTGGCACCAGATCAGGTTGTTCTAATTTCAGGACTGAATATATTTTGATTGTAAATATTGAGTTCTGAAGTTGGGATTTACCCCCCTTGGACAGGTGGATACGGGACTCGACCCCGTTGACCCGTCTGCGTGTAGACTCCCTGAGGCTTGTACCTCTATGTCAGAAAAGCGGACGTTAAACCCTATTCACTCACTCACTCAACAAATTCCCAAAAATATTACCCCACCCACCCAAAATACAGAATAATTTTGTAAAGTGCTCAAATGCAAACTCAATATGCCAGTACTAGCCTATAACTTTACGAATTCCAATGTGCACATACATGACTATACATAATAAACTATATTGCATATGGGTAATCACCTGAATTAGGCGTAAATCCAGGGAAATCTTAGGCCTGTTGACAGTAGTTGTTGACATTTCCTTTGTAAAAATCACACAAACCCAATGCAGAAATGTTGGCATTTCTTTAAATGAATAAAAGCAAATAACTGTTGCAACTGCACATATAAAAGCAATACAATTGTTAAAATAAACAATACAGTTGAATAAATGTATAGATGTCTTAGAAAAAGTCCCATTAATCTCTATTTGAAATGGGAATATTCTTCGGCGGAGTTGCATTTCTTCAAATTCATTTGGTGTGAGGCGGTTATCGATGACGACAACAACCTGAAAGCGGGTAGTACACTAGGTGCATTAGAATGGGGATAACCATGCTTTGTTTTTCGATTTGGAGCGGTATGTGTGAGGTTTTATGGTCTGAGAATCAGTTTTACGGCTCCGCTAACGTGTCGCCGTAAAACTGATTCACAGACCATAAAACCTCCCACATACCGCTCCAAATCGAAAAACAAAACATGGTTATCCCCTAATTTTTAAAAGTATGCAGAATTATTATACTGAATTTATTACATTATCACAGCCAAAATGGCTGTGATAATGTAATAAATTAAGTATAATAAAAATTAATGAATTTATCCTTAGATTGAAAATTTCTCCCTCAAAGTATACTTTGCTAGATAAGTATACTTTGCAATGTTGGTGAAATGGGTTTCTGGTGATTATCTTCACCAAAGCTGGTGAACACAAATGTAGCTATTGAGTGACTATATGCTAGGAAATATCCTTTGAATTTCATTTAAATTGCACTCACTGTTGCTGTGAGTGATTATAAATCTAATTTAGACGCTGCTGGAAAACACAATGTGACCAAGCAATCGGCGATCAAATACCTTTGACGGGCACGATATGCTGGCCATGGCCATCTAGTTTTTAAGTTGGTATGATTTAAAACCTACAATATTAACTATGTATATGTATACCTATATATTGTGTGTTCTAGACATTGGTGGACGAGAGTGAGCGAGAGGAGCGCCAACTACAGGACGAGTTCCGCGACCTTGTAGCCACCGTCGAGCTCTACCTGAAACCACTGATGGACCAGATAGACAGCGTGCTATCGTAAGCCATCACATGATCAACTACAAGTTCACACATTTCATTCTTAGGATACACCATTTTGCTGAATGCGTTTAAAGGTACATGCCCACTCAGTATGCACAAAATGTTATATATAGAATTTAGATAAGTGTATAATTGTTTCACTGTTCCACCAATTCTAAAAATAACGAGCGCCCGCTATACCCGATATAATCATTTAGTAATAATATTTTACTGATTTTACTGATTTTTGTCGTGCTCACTTGCGGAAAGCGCAATATAGTCGGCACTTTGGCGTATGTACGTGTGTCCGGTTAAAGCTTTTGGTTAAGTTTTTTGGTTAAATTTTTTGGTTAAAGTTTTTCGTTATACTATATCTCTGCAACTGCTTTGTGCATTACCTTGAAACTTCACATGGATGTTTATCATCATCCATATTTTCATTCTACCCCCAACCTGTGCGGCCCCTGTGCCCAATGTCAAGGTCAAATTACTTTGAAGTTTTTTGTTAAAGTTTTTGGTTAAAGTTTTTTCATGTACTATATCTTTGCACCTGCTTTGCCTATTACCTTGAAACTTCACATGGGTCTTTATCATCATCTATATTTTCATTCTACCCCCCTACCGTGCGGCCCCTGTGCCCAATGTCAAGGTCTAATTACTTTGAACATTTTGGTTAAAGTTTTTGGTTAAAGTTTTTGGTTAAAGTTTTTGTCGCGCCCGCTTACGGAAAGCGCGATATAGTCGGCACTTTGGCGTCCGTCCGTACATACGTATGTCCGGTTAAAGTTTTTTGGTTAAAAGTTTTTCCGTCTACTATAGTTCTTTTGTTAGTGTCCATGCCTCGCCCCAAGGCGCGACATGCAGGCTGCGGCCATCTAGTTTAATTATTATTATTCTAATTAAATGCGTCACCTGAAAAAATAATAATTTCGACAGAGTATATGATCATTGCACATCCAAAAATAAATACAGACAATACATAGTAAGGAAACACGGTTATCGCCCCTGATGTCAGTGTAGAAATGTATGTCTGATATAAAATATATAATAATGCCAATCTATAAGTGGGGTAATGGTGAATGAATGTTTATTTTGCCAGAAATTGTCTCTGATATATATAACCTTTGTGCCTACTGAATGGGCATGTACCTTTAACGTCCCAGCAACAGCTAAGGTCATATAGAGACACGACTACAGTTTAAAGTCTCATCCGACAGTGTGATGGAAATACTATGAAAGTATTTTTGATGCCTAAGGCTAGCTTTGAACCCACAACGTCCGGATTGGAAGTCAGGCGTCTTAACCCCTAGGCCACAACCCATTTCACCATTTTGCTGAAGGTAGAATCTTAACATTTTTTTATTTTTCCTTAAAACATATAGTGTTACGACTCATTTAACCCATTACGGACGTTATACAATTATAGTAGTATGAAACTTTTGAGGGAACAAATTGTCTATGTTTTTTATTTCATCTCGAAAGTATATGTTGTTACCACTCATTTGAACCGTCTTGTTGAGACAGTTCAAATGAGTGACAACAACATATAGCTTTATGGACAAATAAACAAATTAACCCTTAGATTGCTACTCACAACAATAGTCGTCTGCTGTTGTTTTTATATCTTGTCTTATTTCTCAATGAAAACATGTTTTGACAGCACTTCAGAATCATTTCCAATGGAAATTATTCTGAAATACTGTCAAAGCATGTTGTAAATTATTCTAAAGTGCTGTCAAAGCATGTTTTTGATGATAAAAATGGAAAATAGAAAATAACAGGAGACGACAAAAAAAATAAGATAGCGGTCTAAGGGTTAATGTGATTTTTTGTCAACAAAAATTATCATATCCTTGGACTGAAATGGGTTAAGACTTACCAGTCACAATTCTGACATAGTTGCCGTCGAAGGCATCATTGTCATAGGTGACAACAATTTTGGATATAGGTCCAATTGTTGAATGTCTCGTGATCCGTCAAATTGTGACCTTGGCCTTTTTATGCCCCACCACGATAGTGGAGGGGGCATTAAGTGTTACCCTTGTCTGTCCTTCTCGTCCCATCCGTCCCTTCCGTCCGTCATCAACCTTGTAACTCGTACAACTTTTAAACCGTACTAGCTACAAGTCTGAAACTTGGAATATAGCTTCCTTATGATGAATAGATGCGCAAAGTTTATTTTGATTTAGAATTTCCCAATTTTGCCTTGTAATTTGTAAAACTTTTAAACCGTACTAGCTACAGATAATAAATTTGCAAATTTTATTTTGATTTTTGATTTGACCCCCGGATAATGGATTATCTCACCCTTTTCGACTGAGAATTTTCCAATTTTGCCTTGTAACTCGTAATACTTTTAAACATGAATAGCTACAGACCTGAAATGTGGTATGTAGCTTCCTTATGATGAGTAGATGCACAAAGTTTATTTTGATTTGTGATTTGATCTCCGGGTCATGGATTATCTCCCACTTTTCAACTTAGAACTTTGCTTTGTTTACTATCAAAGTTGTACGTGGGGCATCCGTGTTCTACGAAAACATTTTCTAGTTTGCATTGACCTTCGTGGGTGAGACACTCGCCAGTGGTCACCTTGTCTGTACCAGTGTCGGTGATTATAAAACTTAGTACAGTCTCAAAATTTGTGCTCAAAATCGGATGACTACTTTTGAGCCATCGCTATTTACATGTACCTGTGATAGTCCACCAATATTTCCAATGCATTTTTGCCCAAATTAAGCAATATTCATTTTCATGATGGATACATACTTATAAGTGATATACATGATATATACATTTGGTAACATGATTGGACAACATACTTTCATGATTACAGGCCGCCCGCGACCAGCCAATCCACCAGTACGGTAGAGAAGCCCGGGCGCGAGCCCAAGGAACCCCCAGCCCCGCCCCAGGAGTACGCGATCGTGCTGGCTGACCCAGACCTCATGGAGCTCCCCCTAGAGGCCCTGCGTGGATTCCAGGGGGAGACAATTGTGTCGTTGTCTCGCGACTTCTCACTACAGATGTTCTACCATCGCTTCCACCAGGAAATACCACCAGGTGTGTATGGTGTGGCATTTACTCAGTGTTAAAAATTATATAGTATTTTGCTGCTAACTATCAAAGCAATGATTATTTTCATGCTATTATAGAAATAGAAGGAAATAAAATTGAATGAAACAGCTTTCCATGTGTCACACAATGACAAAATGGGGCTTATTGAGTTGTTGACCAGTTTAACTCGCATTCAGATAGCACATGACTACATCATGATGCAGTTTACATCATTAATTAGAGCCATCATGAATGACTACCAAACTAAACAGTGTAGATCCTGATGAGGTTGCGAGGATGCACCAGCTGATCCGGGGATATGCATGTCGTAACGTGTCCACGTGTCCATTTACTTAAAGTGTGTCACATACATATAGTGAAACCTATGTTGTACTTCTGGACCTGACCAAGGTTCCTATCTCCGATGTATTTTGTAAGTACATGTAGTAACCAATATTTCAGAATATGTGTTTGTAATAAGTCGGTATTTGATAAAAATGTGTAACTGTGTCATGTCATTCCACAGATAACCGTCCCAGTTAGACTGCATTTCTGCAGATATACTGTATACTATAATTATGCTGACAGCTAATTAGAGACCAGTGTTGAAATAGCCATACTGGTGTGTGTTGGGATACTACGGGAAATAAAGCTGCTAGCAAACGTGAATTCAAGTAGTTATGTGAATTCCAGAACAGACTGCACATCCATGCTGTTTTGTGAATGTGCATATTAACCTGAGTTTATACGGTTTATAATTAGTATGTACACTGCATTTTCACAGCCACTGTATCAAGTTGCTAGGCGACATATTTCTCTTGCTGGTCTATTAAACCATGGTTCGGTTTCATTCACTTTGTTATGTGCATACCAGACACATATTTAATTTGATATTACTGTCCAAAATCAAAGTTGTGCGGCTGGCACACTGTCTGATGTTGACTATCTAAACACCATACAGGCAGTTACAGCTGTTAGCGTTATCTCTAAACACTTGGTATTGTTTACAATGTCGGGTCATGAACTCGGCTCTATGAATGAATTACATATGTAACAGCTACGCTCCGCCTGGCAAGTTTGAATCAGTTGTCAGTTGAGTACATTGTATTACTTCAAAAGCACATTTACATTTGTTTTCTTCAATCCGAATTTTTCTAAACGTTTCATAGTTGTATTATCTATGCCTGTTTGAAATAGTG
The DNA here is from genome assembly GCA_029237695.1 of Conchocele bisecta. NCBI lineage: Eukaryota > Metazoa > Mollusca > Bivalvia > Lucinida > Thyasiridae > Conchocele > Conchocele bisecta. The sequence continues at coordinate 91,061,466 of CM055272.1, read as the reverse complement.
TAATTATTTGTTCAATGGTATTTCTAAAATATCTTAAAATGTGTCTCCGAAGTGAAGCATGCATAAAATTATCAAAAAGCCTGCCCAGCGCCATCTGGTGGCTTTTATATCCCAGTTGGGCCTTTAAGAAGTACATGTCATGAATATCATTTAAACCAATTAAGGGCTGTTCCAGTAAAACATACATGGGGGGGGGGTGGGGGGGGTGGGGGGTTGGGGGGTGGGGGGGGCGGGGGGGGGGGGGGTGGGGGGGGGGGGTGGGGGGGGGGGGGGGGGGGGAAGAGCCACTTTTGAATTTGGGTAGCCTACCATAGATGCAAATTAATGTATTTGACACCCACCCATAGATGCGATTTCCCTGGGAAACCACCCACCCATATATGCAATTTAAATTAACACATTATTTTATCAATGTAATTCTCCGGGACACGTAATTGGCGTGTTTGTAACAAAAACTCACGCACAATGTGATGTATCAGGAGCCGTAGCTGCATTGAACACGTGAATCGCCGAATTTTTTGCCTATTTGTATATCAAAATCGTGTTAAATTTGTAACACGACTATTGTCAGAAATCGTGTTAAATTTGCGATTCTTTCCCAAATTAGACCCAAAATGGACGATTTTTTTTTTTTTTATTTGATTTTTTTTATGGACGCATAGCCTCCTTTTATCTCACCGATGTGAATGTGCAGCTGATCACGTTAGCACATTTCGTAAATTAATCCGAGCAAACTGGAAATAACATCAAATATTGGTCCCAGTAACAAAGCAGTGCTAATTGTTATGTGCTCGATTTCAATTTTCCGGCATGCGTTCGTGCTCACCATTGGTGGAATATTAATTAGGTGTAAAGGCTGACCAATCGGAGATCGCGTATCAGTGGCGCAGATTAACTCAACCCAGATTAACTAAATTGTTACAGCACTGCCCACGTCCCCGGCGCATGTACACAAATGTGCACGTGACAACTGGCCTTGTTTCGCTACGTCATAATTGAGCCAGTGCATGAGATAATCATTTTCAGAGCAAATGCGTAATAATTACTAATTTAATATTCCTCAACATTCGATATCGTTTACAGAAAATGTACACTATTATCAGATTCATCTTCGTCGAAACTCTCACGTGATAAGCCTGATTACCTCATGAACTGGCGCAATATTATAACACGTCGGGCAAAACATGTCTATACAGGTCTGTGGTGTTGAAAGGGTTAAAACTCTGTGCGTACTCAAACCCACAGGTGGAATAGTCGGACGTGTAACACAAAGAAAATGACCATTACAAAAATATCCATTACCCACCCACCCACTTGGTCTCGTTCTATTATTAACGTCATGTACAGTACGATACCAGGTGGTGGGATAATGGGATTTTTTTAATAGGCATTTATTTTGGTGTCATAGGTCCGAGTCTTCCACCTGTGCTCACCATATGAGTAAACACAGATTGCAACGCACGAGCTTGTCACGTGACGTTGCGCTGATGGAACAGGATATCGGTCATTGGGTCATTGCGTCATCGAATAATGATGGCTACACGTGTTTCTACACGCGTTTACAATAATGGATTGCACGGACCTGCGTAGATCTACATTATACATGAACAGTAGCGGATTCAGGGGGGGCCCCCCCCCCCTTCAGAAATCCAGATTGAGCATAGAATGCAGGAAATGGCTTCCTCAATTCAAACATTTTCCAGGGGGGGGGGGGCATGCCCCCGGACCCCCTACCCAACTCCCTCGCACCACTCAGTCGACGAACGAGCATATCCCGATTTTTTTATTTATTTTCTTTTTTTTTTTATGATATTGAGCGTAAAATGCAGGAAATGGCTTCCTCAATTCAAAAATTTTACGGGGGGCATGCCCCCGGACCCCCCTAGCCGACTCCCTCGCACCGCTCAGTCGAGGAACGAGCATACCTCGTTCAAGTTCCATGTGCCCCCCCTTGGTGAAATCCTGGATCCGCCACTGATGAACATGATGAATAAATAAAACAAGACGTTAACAATTCTTGGATTCAATATATTTATTACATGCGAAGATAACAGTGAAAACTTATGGCATATTATAGGCATTGGCGACGTCGTTCATTCGCAGTCACAGTGTACAGTGTACATGTATTTTTTGTTGACATTATGATGCGTCTTGGGCGAGAACGGATATAGCACGGTTCGGATAAGAAACACGGAAGGTTGTATGTCGCCGGACTTCCGTGTACTAACGGGGTCGCACTGTATGTTAATATGTCGCGGCGCGTCTCGTTTGCTGTCAAAACATGTTTTTATTTTTTCGTAAGAAAAATGTGATGTGCAGACGACAGTTTATGACATTGTGTGTACGTGACAATTATCACGGGATACTCTTATCACGCATGGCGAAAGTGTCAATATGTCAATTGGCGGTTTCATTATGTGGGTGTAACGATACAGTTTGTATGTGCCCCAGGTGATGGCCAATAGTCCATACACGAGCGTCTACTCTATAATTAGCGAAGGTGCGATAATAATACATTTGAGCGGTCTTTGCTTTGTGTACAAACTTGTTATTAATAGACAAAACCACCAGCGTGCATTTAATTACGTTGTCCATATTCTGGGACGTGATATTCCTGAGGAATGCCGCGTTATGAATAATAATCGTCGCGATACCAGCACGCATTTAATTATGTTGTGCATATTCCGGGACGTTATATTCCTGAGGAACTCCGCACTACGAATACAATTCGCCGCGAATGGCCGCGTTATATACGTTAGACATCAATTCTCTGTAATATACGCCGCCTATACATATATCTCGCTATATGAACCACTCCATGTTGACCTGAAAAACAGACACTCACCAGTCTGACAGCCAACAACGCATAGAAGTTATTTTCGGACAAGCACACCCACCCATGTATGCAATTTAAAGAAACAGACACCCTGGCATATATTTTCTTTAAACTGCCGTCTTGGGGGTGCGGGTATGTTTTAATGGAACAGCCCTAAGCTGTGTTAGTCAAGTATCACATTGTGATAACATGGTCGGAAAGTTTACAGCCGCAGGCTTTGATTTTATCAGTCCAGTGATTATAAAACATTTTGTACTGAATTTCCATACTCAAAATCAAGCAGTTTCATTGGCCGACAATGACCTATGTTCATTCTCGGCTATTAACCCATATCATGCTGAGGATATGCCATTTTGATTGGTGAAAATCATAAATATTTTCTTCAAATGTGCTTAGAAGTATATGTCGCGACCACCATTTGAACCGTCTCATCGAGACGGTTCAAATGAGTGGTCACAACATATACTTTCATTGAGAAATAACAAAAATAAAATATTTAAAAAATTCATACCCATGAAGGTGTGTTCCGGTTGTAATGGGTTAAAAACTGTATGATTTCAAATTCAGTCTGTGAGTATAAACCCTTCTCAAAAATTTTAATTTGAACTAACCTAGAATTCCATTCAAACAATAAATCAACCTGACATAGACTATGAAATATTTTACTGCTTTAACCACGACTGCTTTAATGACGACTTTGTATTTTTTTTTAATTATGCCAATACAATGTATCTTCATCAATCTGTTTTGTATTTTCGCCAGGACAAGAAGGTATGCTTTGTTGTATTCACGTCCATGGTCTCGGGGTGTACCTTAACCTATTTCATGCCGAGGATATGCCATTTTGTTTGTGTATGGAAAATCCTAAATATTTTCTTTCTATGTGCTTGGAAGTATATGTTGTGAGTGGTCACAACATATACTTTCATTGAGAAATAACAAAAATAACAATAAAATAATTATAAAAATTCATACCCGTAAAGGTATGTTCCGAATGTAATGGGTTAATTCAGTGTGCTTAAAACTTCACCACTGTCCATCCACTTGCCTCGTTCAGTCCTTGTCGATAATCTCACATTAAGGGTATTTGCCTTTTTTTCCATTGCACGCACTGTGTGAAAATATTCCTCGGACTGTTGCAAAACACTGACGGTCACTATTGTTTTATTCAACTTCCTTAGAGGAAAAGGTGTCAACAGTGTGTGTTAACATTAAGCACCAAACAGTACATTTTTTTATTGCATATTAATGGGTTTTCATAGTACGATTAGACAGTTTAATAAAATTATAATACACAAGTATAAGAGACAGCTTCAGAAAGCAAATTGGGTGATCAGCACAGCCTCCATTTATGCTGCTGTGCTTTTGCAGTGACTAGAATTTTTACATTTATGTTGATTTAATATATTTATTGAACTTGTTGACTGCATAGCCTCACGTTTTTGTCGCGCCTACTTTAGCGAAAGGCGCGACTATAGTGGCCGTGTTTTTTTTTGTCGTCGTCGTCCAAAAGTTTGTACATGTTTCGTCATCATGGTATAACTTTAATATTACTCTTCACATTTTTGCGGAAACACTTAGCCATTTTTTGCGTCAAAAAGTTTATACATGTTTCTTCCTGATGATATAACTTTAATATTGCTTTACAGATTGCTTCAATATTAGGACACTTGATACATGTGAACATTTGGAACACACGCATGCCTACATTTACATGACCTTGACCTTTTGTACCGTCACATTTTTACGGATCATGTTACGGTCAAATGCCGCGACACCGCTTCCGTGGCGGCATTCTTGTTTATGAACTCAATAAAATTTGTAAGGTCCCCTGTGTATATAATAATATATGACAGAGCTCCAGATAAGCTTGGTGTCTAAAGCGTACTATACCCCTTGATTTCAAAATCATTGCATATTTTACTTTTACAAATGGATTATTGATTTTCTTCATTACTAAATAGGGAACAAATGATAAAAATATAACAAATTTAAACATTCACTTATCTGAGCTGCAAAAAGCAAACACTGTTTGCTTTTTGCAACTCAATTAAGTGAATTTTCAACTTTATAACAGTATTTTCACTATCGGTACTCAATTTCAAAATCCTTGCGTATTTTCACATTGCTGTGAGTATTGTGTACTCCTTTTGATAATCATGCGTATTCAGCTAAAATAATTGCGTAAAATACGCCAATACGCTCCTTATCTGGACTCTGATATGATGTAAGGAATGCATAATGCTGCAGACAAGTTGTACCAACATGAAAACGGTAGGGTACATCATAACGGTGAATTATCCTGGTGTAGTCCGTGTCTAGCTCCTGATTAGAAACTCTCTTTCAGTGCTGAAAGTTTTTACAGTAATTTCAGTGCACCCTCCGCACCCCCCCCCCCCCCCAAAAAAAAAATAATTGTATCACTCTACCAACATGATAATATCTACCGGTAGTGAACCTTTTTTGTAATATTAAACAGGCGCAGATTTTCTGTACTGGCGAAGTTGTGCCATGTGCAGTTTGTTCATAATCTATCATGTTTGGTTTTACAACAGAACTAACTTACATGTGTGAACGGAGTGCATTCTGTGTTAAATGGTTTGATATAACACTAATTATCGATTGATGATGTGCTTGCTTTTTATGTGCCCTTGAATAGGCTTGCGAACCTTCATATGCTTATTTGTGGCTGTGACTGGAGAAATGGGTCTTATGGGATTTGGGACCACTGTAGCTCCTGATCAAATAGCAAAACGAAACACTCCTGTAGCGTAGCTCCTGATCCTGTAGCCTGATAACAATCTAGATTCCGTGTTAGAAGCAAGATGGGTCATCCATTGATGGAATGACGAACAGTGCAGATCCTGATCAGACTGTGCGGATGCTCAGGCTGATCTGGATCTACACTGGTTGCAAAACCCATAAGCCCCATTTCTCATGTTCGCATTTGTGATCATCCATATTTTCAATTTATAGCACACCCATGCGGTCCCTGTGCTCAAGTTAAAGGTCAAATTTGCTTTAAAGTTTTTGACGGGTACATCCATCAGTATTACTGATTTGTTACCATAGTAACATGTACTAAGTTATGGGTGCTTGTAACCAGGAGTACTATCAACCCTTAGAATGCGGGAACCGAAAATTGTGGTCTACTGTTGTTTCTTATTTTGTCTTTTCTCTCGATGAAACATGGTTTGATGAGAAAAATGGAGAATAAAAAATGAACAGCAGACGACACTTTTTTATTCAGTATTGTAAGGGTTAATTTGCTCATGCATTCTCAAAACTTAACATAGTGGGTAAATGCCTTACAATTTATGTTTACTTTCACAAAACTTTTTGATATTTTGCACATCCGTTGCTGTAATAGTCCTCTATCGTACTGTGACAACTCCTTGACCATCCCTCCCTCATTAGTCTCAATGTCAAGGTCACAGACTTAGCATACCGTAGTACATTCTCAAAACTTAACATAGCGGGTAAATTATGTATATTTTCTGTTTCCTGTCACAGAACTTCTTGATATTTCACACATGCATTCCTCTGGTTGTCCCCTATTGTCGTACTGTGAGAAACCCATATCCCTCGGAGCCCCACTAGTTGGGAGGAGTCGAAAAACATTTGGAAATTCACTCTCCGAAACCTGGCTAGATAGCTTGTAAATGATCTAACTAAGAAAACAAAAGTTACATTTTGAAAATTGGTCCACTATTTCCAAAATAAATTACCCATAGACATCTTCACTACTCCGTGATATGTCTATGGCGATTTAACATGGGAAAATTGTTTTTTCGCAGTAAAATCAATATTAGACCAACTTTGATGAAATAAAAAGAAGGCTCATTCTTAAATTTTGCTATAATTTAATCCACTTGTTTATATAGCCGTAAAATTTGGGCAGGTTTCGTGAAACAGACAGTAGTTTTATTTGTTTGACATTTTCAGGTTCTGGTTTTTGTCTCGCCCGTGAAGTGGAAAGCGAGACATAGGTTTTGCTTTTCCGGAGTTGGCTGCGTCATCATTCAATGTTAAGTTTTCGTGTTACGGTCATTACTTCAACACCTTGTCAGCTACAGTCATCAAACATTATACATACGTTTACTATGATATGTACATGAATATAGGACTATTAAAAAAATGTTGGCGGGCCCCAGGGTTAAGGTCAAATTCTATTTTTTTAATACTTTCAATGTTAAGTTTTTGTGTTACGATCATTACTTCCAACACCTTATCAGCTACAGTCATCAAACTTTATACATCCCTTTACTATGATATGTAGATGAATATACGATTATTACTTTTTTTTTTTTCTCCGGCCCCAGGGTGAAGGTCAAGGCGGAACAAGGCGAGACATTTGATTCCGCGGAATTCTTGTTATTGTTAGCGATCAAATGGATTGTTTTTAGCAATTCATACTGAAGTTTGCCCTGTATATATTCTACTGTTAAGGTCATATACATAACGGTCACCAGACAACGACCTTGGTAGGTTTTGTATCCCATTATCATGATTTTCAGGCGAAAAGCAAGTTGCTCCTACCGGCAAAAAGGAGAAAGGGGAATCTGCCGGTAAAGGGGGCAGTAAAGCTGGCAAACACCCGGAGAAGGGTCGTTAGTATTGTTTTGAGTTTGTAACCCTATATTTGGAATACATATTTTGCTAGTTTTGTATTGTAAGCACGATTTAGTTTCCTGTTAGTTAAAATTGAGTTCCCTGTTCTGCAAATGAGCCACAACTGTCAAATTGGAAATGTTTGTACGATAATGCTCCATGTGGTAGATAATGTTTAACTTTTTGAACCCGAAAGCCCGCTATAGGGGTTAATGCAAACAGTGCAGATCCAGATGAGCCGGTTCATAACGAGCCCCCTTTTCATGGACTAGTCTGAAAACAATGTTGTGACGGTTGGATTGGTTGCAAATTAACATATCAAAATCCATTCCGGTTACTTAGGGGTGATGTACTTGATTTTTGTCGCTTCCGCTTGTGGACAGTGCGATATAGTCAGCACATTGGCGATTGTACGTCCGTACATATGTGCGTCCGATGTTAAAGTTTATGCTTAAAGTTTTTCCATGTGCTATCAAAGCCTCGGCATGGGTGTTTATCATGATCCATATTGGCACTCTACGCCCCACCCGTTCGGCCCCTGTGCCCAATGTCAAGGTCAAATTACTTTGAAATTTACATTAAAGTTTTTCTGTATACTATCAAAGCCTCAGCATGGGTGTTTATCATGATCCATATTGTCATTCTACGCCCCTCCTGTTCCCGTGCCCAACATCGAGGTCAAATTACTTTGAAATTTATCTTAAAGGTTTTTTTTTATTTAGGTTAAAGTTTTTAAGAACACTATATCTCTGACATGCTGGCCACAGCTTTCTAGTATGAGAGTATAAGTTGAATCTGCACTAATCAGACAGGAAATAATTAAAGTTTTGTCAGGTGTGTGGTGCATAATGCAATCTTGATAGTCCTTATAAATCCACAATATAAGTAAAATATTGCATATACATGTAGTGTATCCATTTAACAGTCTTGGCTTCCAGTTTTACAGTTGTTGACTCAATTTGTATATTTCGGCGGTCAATACTGAGCCCTTACAACATTGAACCAATAGGGCATTATCTCATTGTTTGATTCCACTTGTAGGCAGCTTGACAAATGTTAACCCTTACACCGCATTCTTAATTTTTTTTGTCGTCTGCTGTTTATTTTCTATTTTCCATTTTTATCATCAAAAACATGCTTTAACAGCACTACAACATGCTTTAACAGCACTACAACATGCTTTAACAGCACTACAACATGCTTTAACAGCACTACAACATGCTTTAACAGCACTACAACATGCTTTAACAGCACTACAACATGCTTTGACAGCACTTCAGAAAGCACTTCAGAATCATTCAGAATGAAGTGCTATCAAACCTATTGAGAAATAAGGCAAGATATAAAAGCAATAGCAGACGCCAATTATTGTGAGTAGCGGTCTAAGGGTTACATGTTTTTCACTGACAATGCCTCAATGGGCAAGACATACTTATTTTCTCAAAATCTGTACTCCTGTAGCCTATTTCACTAACATTGCAAAGTATACTTTGACATGTTTGAGGGAGAAATCTTCAATTAGGATAAATTTATTAATTTTTATTATACTGAATTTATTGGCTGTGATAATGTAATAAATTCAGTATACTAATTCTACATACTTTTAATCATCAAATATATACAGTCGTTAGTTCTATATGAAATAATGCATTTCAGGAAAAATAAATGATTACGCCCTCAAAGTATACTTTGCTAGAAAAGTATACTTTGCAATGTTGGTGAAATCGACTACTGAACCAACAAAACAGCATGCACAATTAAATCCAGTTAATTATTATATCCCCGGCATTCAAAGTATTTCGAGGGGTATACAGTTTTTATCCGTCCGTCTGTTGGTCCGTCCGTAATATTTGACTTGGAAAATATTTGTTGGTCGGACTAGGCGTCGGCCAGGGATATCCATGAGCCGTTGCTCTAGTTACAGTCAATATGTATACTCCAGAACATTTAACCCTTAGGATGCGGGAACCGAAAATTGTTGTCTGCTGTTGTTTCTTATTTTGTCTTTTGTCTGAATAAAAACATGGTTTGACAGCAGTTTAGAATCATTTCCATTGGAAATGATTCTAAAGTGCTGTCAAATCATGTTTTTGATGAGAAAAATGGAGAATAAAAAATAAACAGCAGACAACAATTTTTAATTCAGCATTAAAGGCACCAGACCATAATTATTTCACCATATACTGTATCCTTGACTAGAATAGAAAGGAAAGTAGTGAAAATTAACTGTCGTTAAATTGTAGTCATGTGGCATGCAGCCTTGAAGAAGCACATGTGTTTACCTTTCAGATAAAACTTGTGTTAAACGTGTTAAACAGCCATTCTTTTTATCAAGTTATAAAGTGACGTTTGCAAGAGCTAAAATGGCATTGCTAGCATAGATTGTTCATGTGACAGTAAGGGGCATATTGCATTACTCTGCTTTATATTTCGTCTCTGGTCATTCCCATCCAAATGTTTGTAAGAGTTTCTCTATCATGCCTTAACTTCAACATAGCATGTTGGATTACATTAACCCTTACACCGCTATCTTATTTTATTTGTCGTCTGCTGTTTATTTTCTATTTTCAATTTTTATCATCAAAAACATGCTTTGACAGCCCTTTAGAATAATTTACAACATGCTTTGACAGCACTTCAGAATCATTTCCATTGGAAATGATTCTGAAGTGCTGTCAAACCATGTTTTTATTGAGAAATAAATAGAGGATATTCCATCGTACATTTTGAATAGCAGGAAATAATACACGAGTGTGCGTCGCTTGCACAGATGCCGATGGAAACGAGTGTATTATTTCCGCTATTCAAACATGTACAATGGAATATCCTATTTATTACACTTCCACGGCGGATACATATGCACATTTAGTCTATTTTTGAGATTATAATCAATGAATTGTGATGTGCACATGAATAGTTATACAATGACGTGTTTTCCCGCGTTTTGACGTTACGTTGTGTGACGACAAATTTGACGTCATGTAAACTTTTTGAAATCCAAATTACGTAGCGCTTTCTATGAACCAGATATATTTGAGTGCATGTTTGGAATGTGTTCAATCACATTAACATTCTAGATTAGTCAATTAACTTTACTTTGACTTTATAAAAACATTTTGCATGGTAGCTCGTGGTTTCCAAGAAAACAGGCGCACAATTACGGGTGTTCTCTTCACGGTGTATTATTTGTAAGGAGTTGATTACGGGTTTTCTCTCACAGCGAAATCTGTGCAAATAATTTGCAAGAGTGTAATAAGGCAAGATATAAAAGCAACAGCAGACGACAATTGTTGTGAGTAGCTGTCTAAGGGTTAATCTGACTAATCTGACCTGCACAAGGTCACTGACACACAGCCATTTTTACGTCAAAAAGTTGGAAATAATGTCTTCATTATGCCATAACTTGAACACTTGGCCACTTTTACATAAAAAATCTGTAAGAATTTTGTCATCATTCCGTAACTGCTATATAACTTGAATGATTATTTTTAACATTTTGACTCGTGCCACAATTAATGTTACCTTCAACATTTTCATCTTTATACAGTCATTAAACAATTTATCAAAATGTTTATAATGAGTTTCTTTTCTGTTTTAGCGTCCAGTATACCAGGGGCATATGCATGTTTTACAAACACAATCTCTTGTTACTATTTGTGACAATGACAGTTACAAATTTGATGTCCTTGATTGTCTGTACATACCGCTGCTTTTGTAAGGTCATGGTTATTGCATGCATCCATCTTGAAAGCATTGTTTCCTGTAAAAAACAAAAACATGTTGTGTTACAGTAGCATAGCCAGGGAGGTGCAAGGGGTACGAATGCACTCCCTAAATTTGGTCTGATGTGTATTTTTACTTTAATATTCAGTGGAACCTCTCTAAAGTGAGTTTCTTGGTCATTTATCTCAGGTGATTATGTATATTCATGATCGCATAGCACACAGCTATGGCTCTAAATGATCAAATGCCTGATTTTCAGTGAAGCCTCTCTAAACCGGACACCCTGGGGACCTCCCAGGGTGTCCGGTTTAGAGAGATTTCACTGTACATTTTTCTAAGGGAAATAACTACAATATGCAATCATGGAAATTGAATGTAGAAATCAATATTTTTGTCTGGGGAAGAATGTTCCAAAGTCGATCCACAATTCTCAACCCGTCAGCAATGACCTGGCTACACCAGTGTGTTAGAAGTGTGGATATTGCATGCAACATGTATCAAAACTATTTGGACACAATTTGCTTTGGGAAACCCATATTAAATAGGGGTTTCCCAAAACAATTTATATCCAAATACCTTGTTGTTGTGATTAGACCACTACTGCCATACTAACCATTAAGATTGGCACGCTCACTGTTTTAGGAAACCATGTTTTTATGCATTACCCCTAATAAATGGTGTCCAAATATTATTACGGTTGTATCGTTAATTCATAATGTCATTACCACATGTTAGTAGTCACATAATGCACATGCCTATATATTTACCTATAGAACTACAATTAGTCACTATACTCCCGTTGTACTGTACAGTAGTCACCCAATGTAGTGTAACCCGAGTTTGCAATGGATCAAATATAAAACTTTCTTTGAAATACAAATGTAGTAAGAATTGTTGCAATTCTTTACAATTATGTAAAAACATAATGACAAATTACTTGACGGTGTCATCGACAGATGATATTATAAGATTGCATAGGTTATTTGTGTTTCCTCACACGAAAACTGCTCCAGTTAATGAGATATTTAAAAACAGTACATTACCGACGGTGATATGGTAGTCATGGTAACCAGTATGTTACGTTGTTGCAGGAGAGGAGGCAGCAGCAGCTGCTAAGAAGGCCAAGGCAAAAACTCTTGACCAGCCGTTCTCTCGTATACCCGGCATGCGTGATGCCAGCAAGAAACAAGCCAAGATTGTAAGTACAGTGAAACCTCTCTGAACCGGACACCGTCCGGTTTAGAGATGTTCCACTGAAAATCAGGCATATAACCATTCTGGGACATACTTATATAGTTTGCAATCATTAACATGCATTGTTATCTGAGATACGTTTCAAAGAAACCTTTCAAAATGAGATCCCATATATTATATTGGTGTCCGGTTTAGAGAGGTTCCACTGTTCAATGGAACATCCCAAATTAAACCCATAAAACATTGCTGATGTTTGAACCCTTTCAACGCTAGACCGCTTTCCCAATGTTTGCAAACAGTGTAGATTCAGATGATCCGGCTCGTAATGAGCCGTCTCTTCAGGATCTCTACTGTTTATGGATATTTTTGACAAAAACACCTTGCATACACTGTATATAACTGTATAATGTTGCATTTGAAAATTCAAAAACTTGACTTCACATGTTTTAGATCTAAAACTAGAGTTGACAGTTTCAAAATGATGACAGTGCATTATTGATTATTTTCCCATGTAATTTGACAAATTGCCAGTCTTAATTCTTATGGAATGCCAAAGCTTCATAAACTCAAATACTTATTGCTAGCTCTAAATAATTAGAGCTAGCATTAAATATTAAGCTCTAGCATTCAATATTTATAGCTAGCATTAATTATTTCTGTTTATGTATATTTGTTGTTCCTGGAATGCCGAATCTATATAAATTAAAATAATTATTGCTGGCTCTAAATAATTAGAGCTATCATTAAATATTTAGAGAGCTCTTCAAATTCTTTGGTGCTAGCTCTAAATATTTAATGCTAGCTGTAATTACTGTCATTTCGGCTAATTCTGCGCATCGGCTAATGCGCAATTCACGTCAATTTTAACCTTGCGTACGTCATAATAAAATATGTGGAATTCGGAATAAACAAGCTAATTAATTGCTGCACTGTTGCACAATTTTATCACATTCCAATAGTTTGGTAAAAAGTTATTCAGAATATAGTCAAAATGTGTAAAATCCTCAGACACTGCTGATGGAATAGCTGATGGAATAGTCTTATTTATTAAATTAACTGTTCAACTAAGAAACTAACCTGTCATAATGTCACTGGTTAGTCCGGCTTCAAGTTTAATACCAATTTAGCTATGCTGATCCAGTATGCTGTTCGCCATGTGCAGCATTAGCAGAAACAATACATCACTTACTGACGTCAGAACGTTTTGACATTTGACCTGCACAGACGTCTTTGAACTGCGTTGAATATTCATGAAATTTTGACTGAATATGGGGATGTTAATGACATATCAATTTGTTTGGAAAGCCTTAGGTGCGCAGAATTAGCCGACACCATTGTACTTAGAGCTAGTATTGATTATTTTAGTTTATATAGATTTGGCGTTCCATATTAAATCCTCAGCTCTGTAAGCTAATTGTTTCGCGCCCACAGATTCCACTGACGAGACCTGGAAACCCGTGGAACCAGCTCGTCGATACCATGAACTTCAGGTGTATCCTTTTGAAACAATTATACAATAGTGGAGCAATGTCAGTGCGCGGCATGCGGGTCGGGGCCATCTAGTAAACTCAATAACGACTACATATATGTGATAATTAAAAAAGTATGCAGAATTATTATACTGAACTTATTACATTATCACAGCCAAAATGGCTGTGATAATGTAATAAATTCAGTATAATAAAAATTAATAAATTTATCCTATAATTGAAAATTTCTCCCTCAAAGTATACTTTGCTGGATAAGTATACTTTGCAATGTTGGTGAAATAGGCTACAGTAGTGTCTTCCAGGTAGTTATAAACTTTTGGGTGTAGCACTATTTGCTTACATTTAACTTTGACATAACCATAGGGATTCGGCTTGCTTCGGATATATTTGGTATTTCTATATAATTGCTTTATGAACTAGTTTATATAACAATATGAAGCAAGCTGAATCCATGTGGACATAGCTAGAGAATGTTGCCATTCAAATTCAAAATTCACATTCCCCACGAATTGAATTAATCTCCTGAAAATGAACCTTAACCCTCACAAGTCATTGTGGACCCACATCTGGATTGTGCTGAAACTGGTATGTATATTTATTATACCCGGGGCTTACAAAGTATATCGGGGGGGTATGTAGTTTTCGTATTTCCATCCGCCTGTCTGTTCGTCCGTCCATCCGTAAGTTTTGTGTAATAAAGCCTAGCTCCAGATAAGCTGCGTATTTGCTTAAATACCCAATTAAAATTGCCAAAAACCCAATTGAAATCAGAAGTAGCGAGTATCAAAAAGCAATGACAATTTTGTGGTACCTTTATCATGCTGCAGTAAACATTAAACAGACCACACAAATAGCATATTTTTCTTGTGTTCCATGAAACCACATCTTGGTATTTCATTAGAATTGTCTCCAAAGAGACAATTCTAATGAAATTCCAAGACATGTTTTCATTTTGAAGCAAACCACATGTATTCAATACTTGCTGTCTGTTGATGTGTAAACATTAGTGTGATTTTATTTTACCCAATTAAAATTTTGAAATACCCAATGATTGAAAATACTCAATTACTAATTCCTTATCTGGAGCCCTGTTAAAGTTTTTGTTTGTTGGTCCAGGCATCATCCGGGGGGTATCCATGCCTCTGTTCACTTGCTGTATTTATTAATCACGTCATCTCAGACAGAGTCACCAACACCATGTGCTTAAAAATGAACGACCACAATTTTTGTAATTGTATTATAAATACAATGAACTTCATCATGGGAAAACAATTGTCCACAACATCTTTGATATAGCATTTGTGTGCTGTGGCTGGGGGTATCCATGATCCGCTGTGCACATGCTCTAGTTGCAGACACTGTAGATCCAGATGAGTACCGGTAGTCCGAATAATCCCTGCACGTCGAGCATTGTACCAATATGGAGAAATAGAATTGTACTATAAATTTGCCACCTGATCAATAAAAGACACACCGGGTATGGAAGGTGTTCGAGCCAATTCCCACCCTTAAATATGAGCCGAATGAATGAATAAAAGACACTACCATGCAAACAAATGTTAAATCCAATCATGTCTGACGAAAATCTTGTGATTTTGCATGTCTAAAGAGGTTCTAGTAACTTTATAGGACATATTCTTTTTGTTTTAGATGTTCATCTCAGAGAAGAACATATCAAACAAAAAAATATATAAATAAAAAAATCCACCCTCCCGCTTCACATTCCGCAAACCCTGATAACCAAAGTACTTATTTTTATGGCCTTATTTTTAAGATTTGTAAACAATGTCTGCCCCCATTTTTGTCGCGCCCACTTGCGGAAAGCGCGATATAGTCGGCACTTTGGCGTACGTACGTGTGTCCGGTTAAAGTTTTTGGTTAAAGTTTTTTGGTTAAAGTTTTTTGTTATACTATATCTCTGCAACTGCTTTGCCCAATACCTTGAAACTTCACATGGGTGTTTATCATCATCTATATTTTCATTCTACCTTCCTCCTGTGCGGCCCCTGTGCGGCCCCTGTCAATGTCAAATTACTTTGAAGTTTTTTGTTAAAGTTTTTTGTTAAAGTTTTTTGTTATACTATATCTCTGCAACTGCTTCGCCCATTACCTTGAAACTTCACATGGGTGTTTATCATCATCCATATTTTCATTCTACCCCTCACCCGTGCGGCCCCTGTGCCCAATGTCAAGGTCAAATTACTTTGAAGTGTTTGTTTAAAGTTTTTGGTTAAAGTTTTTTGGTTAAAGTTTTTTGTTATACTATATCTCGTAACTGCTTCGCCCATTACCTTGAAACTTCAAATGGGTGTTTATCATCATCCATATTTTCATTCTACCCCCACCCGTGCGGCCCCTGTGCCCAATGTCAAGGTCAAATTACTTTGAAGTTTTTGGTTAAAGTTTTTGGTTAACGTTTTTATGCCCCACCACGATAGTGGAGGGGGCATTTAGTGTTACCCTTGTCCGTCCGTCCGTCCGTCCGTCCGTCCGTCATGAAACTTTAACGCTCGGGTAAATGTCTCATAATTTCTTCATCCTTCAACCGATCTGCTTCATATTTCATATACATATTGCTCTAACTAATGGTCCTCTACTGCCTTGTGCCAAATCCACGTTCGTGCTGCCCCCGCCAAGCCCAGGGTCAAGGTCACATACTTGGTGCTTCAAAAACTTTAACTCTCAGGTAAATATCTTATAATTTCTGTTCCCTTTCACGGATCAGCTTCATACTTCATATACGCATTGCTCTAATGGTCCTCTACTGCCTTGTGCCAAATCTACGTTTGTCCTGCCTCCGCCAAGCCCAGGGTTAAGGTCACATATTTGGTGCTTCAAAAACTTTAACGCTCGGGTAAATATCTTATAATTTCTGTTTCCTTCCACGGATCAGCTTCATACTTCATATACGCATTGCTCTAATGGTCCTCTACTGTCCTGTGCCAAATCCACGTTCGTCCTACCCCCGCCAAGCCCAGGGTCAAGGTCACATACTTAGTGCTTCAAAAACTTTAACACCTCAGGTAAATATCTTATAATTTCTGTTTTCTTTCACGGATCAGCTTCATACTTCATATACGCATTGCTCTAATGGTCCTCTACTGCCCTGTGCCAAATCCATGTTCTTCCTGATCCCGCCAAGCCCAGTGTCTTGGTGCTTCAAAAACTTTAAAGCTCGGGTAAAAAAAATATTTTTACTTGGAATTTGGCCTCATTTATTATCAAAGCGATATGTGGGGCATCCGTGTTCTATGAACACATTTTCTAGTTTCATGTATATATCTATGCACCTTGTTTGCCCATTACCTTGAACCTTCACATGCCTGTTTATCATCATCTATATTTTCATTCTACCCCCCACCCGTGCAGCCCCTATGCCCAATGTCAAGGTCAAATTACTTTGAAAGTTTTTGGTTAAAGTTTTTGGTTAAAGTTTTTTCATGTACTATATCTATGCACCTACTTTACCCATTACCTTCAACCTTCACATGCCTGTTTATCATCATCCATATTTTCATTCTACCCCCACCCGTGCGGCCCCTGTACCCCATGTCAAGGTCAAATTACTTTGAAGTTTTTGGTTAAAGTTTTTGGTTAAAGTTTTTTCATGTACTATATCTCTGCACCTGCTTTGCCGATTACCTTGAAACTTCACATGGATGTTTATCATCATCTATATTTTCATTTTACACCCTCCCGTGCGGCCCCTGTGCCCAATGTCAAGGTCTAATTACTTTGAAATTTTTGGTTAAAGTTTTTGGTTAAAGTTTTTGTCGCGCCCGCTTGCGGAAAGCGCGATATAGTCGGCACTTTGGCGTATGCCCGTCCATACGTACGTACGTACGTACGTACGTGTGTCCGGTTAAAGTTTGTTGGTTGAAGTTTTTCCGTTTACTATATCTCTTTTTGTATTGTCCATGCCTCGCCCCAAGGCGCGACATGCAGGCCTCGGCCATCTAGTTTTAACTAGTTAACGGAATATACCATGCTATATATTTAGTGGTCAAAGGGTTAATTGCTTCCCACCCTGAAGTTAACCCTTAGACCGCTACTCACAGCAATTGTCGTCTGCTGTTGCTTCTGCTGTCTGCTGTTGCTGTTGCTTATTTCTCAATAAAAACATGGTTTGACAGCAATGGAAATGATTCTGAAGTGCTGTCAAAGCATGTTGTAAATTATTCTAAAGTGCTGTCAAAGCATGTTGATGATAAAAATGGAAAATAAACAGCAGACGACAAACAAATTAAGATAGCGGTCTACGGGTTAATGAGACTACTACCTGCATGTTCCAGAGGAGAACAAGCCAATAGAAGTATTCAACAAGGCACTGGAGCTGTATGACCAGCAGTTCACCCCGCGATGGCTCGGGGTCATGGGAGATGAACACTCGCCCAGGTACGGCCACAGTTCACACCATTGCTAAATGAAAGTGATGTTGGTTTCTACACGCCATCATTGACTATGATGTATTCAACACATAGCTACAATAATTCGCCTCTGATATGTTATCTATGGCTACAATTTGACCCATTCAAAAAATGTGAGCAACTGAAGTGCATACCCAAACATGTTGCATGTAGGTCAAAATTTAGTAAACTGTATATTTTATACCTATAAGCAAATAAACTTTGATGTAGAACTAGTAAATTGCCAAATATAATACAGGGAAATCATTTTCCCATGGCAGCCATCTTTTCTCTTGTTGTTGTTCAATGTTCAACATAACGAAATGAAGAGATGGGGTTAAATTGCTATCGTCTCGAGAGGTATGTTGCGTGGTAGCAATTTTGTTTCTATTCAATACACTGCTGCAGCTGTACAAGCAGCAGTTTTCCACTGTATGTTGTATATGGGTCAGGAGAGAGTGGCAAATGTGCAAGGATGGGAAAGTATGCTTATATTTCACCGTGACTGGAGAAATGGGGCTTATGGGTTTTGCGACAAGTGTAGTTCCTGATTAGCCTGTGCATACTTTGAGGGAGTAATAATTTATTTTTCTTGAAATGCATTATTTCATATAAAACTAACGACTGCATATATTTGATGATTAAAAGTATGCAGAATTATTATACCGAATGTATTACATTATCACAGCCAAAATGGCTGTGATAATGTAATAAATTCAGTATAATAAAAATTAATAAATTTATCTGTAAATTGAAAATTTCTCCCTCAAAGTATACTTTGCTAGATAAGTATACTTTGCAATGTTGGTGAAATAGGCTACAGGAGCTAGACTGTTCACATATGAGACACGCCATGCGATTTTGTACCTAAGAACATGTGTGATATCTCATGAAAAATATTTGCAAAATTTACGATATTTTCCGTAAATGACTATTCCGCATTTGCTTTTGTCTTCTTTCGACGTCATTTATGGAAAATATTACATTTTCTGTAAATATATTTTGTGAAAAATCGCATATGTTCTTAGGTACAAAATTTCATGGCATGTCTCATGTGTCCTAATCACAAATTCCTCTGTCATTGACTAGGAGCTAGACAGGCAACAAGTGGCATAAGCCCCATTTACGAAAAAATTTCTCATTTGGTCAAAAAATGTCTCATTTGGTCATCTAATGGGAGAATGTACTGTACAACTAACAATAATCATAAAATCTCTATTACAGTGTCGGCGAGTGGGAGATTTACCTGATAGAGAACAGCTCATTCATCTTCTACGGAATGGAGAAATTGTTCTCGTACCTACCACCCTCCAAGCTGTCCGCCCTCAACATCCCCGGTAGGTCAATTTCTCAGTCACATGTTCACTTGTAGTCAGTGTGGGTTATATATAATTGATTCATCTACTGTGAAACCTCTCTAAACCGGACACCCTGGGAGGTCCACCCCAGGGTGTCCAGTTTAGAGAGACTCCACAGTATATGTAATTAAGCACTCGTTAAAAATTGTTGTCAGTTTCAATAATGAACAGACACGTACGACAATGAAACAAATTACAGTGTAATTCATCTGAAGTAAACACAGTGGTGTCCCAGGGTGTCTGGTTTAGAAGAATTCCATTGTAATTAAGCACTCCATGAATTTTGTCTATCATTTTCACTCATGAACAGTGATGACAATGAAATAAACTACATTGAACCCCATCTAAATTAAACACAATGGTGTCCCCAGGGTGTCCGGTTTAGAGAGGTTCTAATGTATCATTTTGCAATCCAACATTTATCAATGTTTGTTCTATAAAGAAACATGCGCTATGCACTAGTTTCTTTATCGGATTTACAGACATCTTGAGGATATATGTATCTGTGACTGTGTGGGGCTTATTGGTTTTGCGACCAGTGTAGATATCAACAATGTTTAATGGCACCGTGTTTCACGGCACAGATGCACTGTGTTGACGGGATAAATATTGACATTGTATTATGTTGTGCTTTATTGCAGAGTGTATGATTGTATACCTGTTGGACATGGCACAGACAACTAAAAGTTTCACTGCACAATCCAAGGTGGATGTACTCAAAAGGTAGGTAGTTTTGAAGTGTAGACACTATAGATGCCGGTAATATCATAAACTAGAGAAAAGTTGATGACGCGCCATCTCAATATACCCATAATCCATACTCCCGGAATCAAATCAAAAATATAAATTACCTTTGCGCATCTCACACAATAAGGAAGCTACATTACAAATATGAAGTATCCAACTAATACAGTTTAAAATCTTTTACTTTTTATAAGGCAAAATTGAGAATTTCTAAGTCCAAAATGTGGAGATCATCCATGACCCGGGGGGGTCAAATCAAAATGCATTATGCGCATCTGTAGTGAAATTTTCACCAACATTGCAAAGTATTCTTATCCAGCAAAGTATACTTTGAGGGATAAATTTTCAATTTAAGGATATATTTATTAATTTTTATTATACTGAATTTCTTACATTATCACAGCCAGTTTGGCTGTGATAATGTAATAAATTCAGTATAATAAGTCTGCATACATTTAATCATCAGATATATGCAGTCGTTAGTTATGACATAATGCATTTCGGGAAAAATAAATGATTTCTCCCTCAAAGTATACTTTACTAGATAAGTATACTTTGCAAGTTTGATGAAATCGGCTACAGAACACCACAAAAATGCTACATACCAAATATCAAGTCTCCTGCTATTATGGTTTAGTAGTTTTAATACTTACAAGGCCAAATTGAAAAATTTGAAGTCCTGCGTATCTACGCAGTGTCATCAGGGTCTACACTGTTCCCAGTTCAGAAAATATTCTTGACGTGTGATGGTTTCAAACTCAGTAAGCAATGTTCCTGATGCCTCAAATGTAAACCTTAAAGGTACATGCCGACTCAGTAGGCACAAAATGTTCTTTATGGGAATTAAATAAGTGTATAATTGTGTCACTATTCCACCAGTTCTAAAAATGACAAGTGCCCGCTATACAGATATAATCATTTAGTAATATTTATTTTACTAATAGTGTCACGCGGTGGTATCCGGCTATTTTCATATGCAAATGAGGCATGATATTTTTTTATTATTTATACCAATTAAATGCGTCGCCTGAAAAAATAATATTATCTACAGATTATAAAGTATGATCATTTGACATAAAAAAATAAATACAGAGAATAAATTGCAAAGTCCGTTAACATTTTAAGGAAACACAGTTATTGCCCCTGATATCAGTGTGCAAATTTACGTCCGATATAAAATGTATAATAATTCCAATCAATACATGGGGTAATGGTGAATGAATGCTTATTTTGCCATACAATAGCCAAGATGATGTCTCTGATATAAAGAACAGTTTGTGCCTACTGAGTGGGCATGTACCTTTAAGATCTATATCAGGCAGAGCCTACAGTGTTCTCTATTCAATCTAGTAAATGTTCCCAATGCCTCTGACGAAAACCTTTCATCCGTATCATGTTCCTTCAGCTGCTCATGAATGACACTGATTACAAACTCAATAAGCCATATTTTCATCGCTGTTGTAGCAATGCGACCTTGGCCCTAGAGAAGCCAGTGGAGACGGCCATGTTGACCAGTCTGACCGGCGTCAAGTGCGTCCTCGCCAACCAGTGGCACTGTACACTCGCTGAGAATGCTAACAAACTGAACACAACCATGAAAGGTAACGTCTAACGCACTCACAGCTTTAAATGTGGCTGTGACTGGAGAAATGGGGCTTAAAAGGTTATCCGCACAGTCTGATCGCGATCTGCACTGTTTGCTATTCCATCAATGAAATGCCTGTTATGCTTCTAACAAGCATTGTTACATGGTTTCCGTTGTTTGCACATATGTGCAAACAAATAGCGCGTGCTTTTTGCACATGACTTTAGGCAATGCTCATTCCGGGGCCGCGCGTAATGGAAGTGCCTTCATGACGTCACTATGCGGAAATGCCTTCATGACGTCACTACTTCATGACGTTCATGACGCGGCCCCGGAATATGCATACCGAAAAGTATCTACGTGAATGGGACGATTTTATAAAAGTACTGAAAATACTGAATATAATGCTCAAATTACATCAATTTTTTGTTGGAAATGTAACAATAACGTTTGATCATGTCCAGCCGTGTGCAAACGTTTGCTGTGGCCCTCGGGAACTGTTTGAACCCGCGGCCTGCGGCCTTGGGGTTCAAACAGTTCCCTCAGGCCACAGCAAACGTTTGCACACGGTTGGACATGATCAAACCTTATAATATAGATTGTTATCAAGCTACAGGAGTGTGTGATTTGAACAGGAGATACACTACTGTCTATATCAATAAAGCTGCCCCAATTTTACGGCTACATAAACAATTAAAAAACAATATCTTGTTCGATAATATTAAATTAAAGCAAAATTTAAGAATGAGCCTTCTTTTTTATTTGTGAAATTTTGTCAAATATTGAGTTTATTGCGAAAAAACAATTTCCCCTTGGTAGACATCTTCAATCGGATTTAACATGGGGAAATTGTTTTTTCGCAATGTTAAATCTGAGTGAAGATGTCTATGGGGATTTAACATGGGCAAATGTTCAGAATTTCAGAAATATTGGACCGATTTTTAAAATTTAACTTTTGTTTTCTTAGATCATTTCCAAGCTATCTATCCAGGTTTCAGAGTCAATTACCAAAGTGTTTGTTTTCTGACTCATCCCACAACTTCTCTACCTCCTTTTCCCCCATGTTAAATAAGACAAATCAATTTTTTGTAATAAAATAAATATTTGACCAAAGTTCATTCTTAAATTTTGATAAAATTAAATATTATCCAAAAAAATACTGTTTTTGCATTGTTTGTATGGCGGTAAATTTTGGGCAGGTTTCGTGAAACAGACAGTAGTCACAAATCCCAAAAGCCTGATATTTCCAATCACAGCCACATACATTGATTGGTTGACAAGGGTGTCCTCGCCAGCCAGTGGCAGTGTACACTCGCTGACAACGTCAACAAGCTGAGCACCACCATGAAAGTTAACGCCACACCCTCTCTCACCCTTTTTACCTTTCACATCCTGAAGATGTCTGACTACCAATTTTCTGATGGAAACATATGAAAAATTACAGTATTTTAATTCTCCACAAAGGTATATGTTGTGATCACCAATATGAACCGTCCCATTGAGATGGTTCAAATGAATGGTCACAACATATGCCTTCAGGCATCGAAATGCGAGAAATAGCCGAAAGTATTTAGAAAATTCTATACACATATAGGGGTATGGTTTGTGTGTAATAGGTTAAGTATTGATTGATTGACATAGAGAATACCAGGTTAACCCTTAGACCGCTACTCACAACAATTGTCGTCTGCTGTTGCTTTTATATCTTGCCTTATTTCTCAATAAAAACATGGTTTGACAGCACTTCAGAATCATTTCCAATGGAAATGATTCTGAATTGCTGTCAAAGCATGTTTTTGATGATAAAAATGGAAAATAAACAGCAGACGACAAAAAAAATAAGATAAGCGGTCTAAGGGTTAATGTCTTTCGATATTCAGTTTATCAGGCAAGGCTAAAAATTCATAGGAATTCTGAGGCTCACTGAGAAGTAAGTCCCTTCAGTTGGCGTCCGAGTCTGATAAACTTGATATCAAAGGAAACTGACATGGTATGAAAGGTCAGCAAAATTAGTCTTTATTCCGTTGTTATGGAACGTCAAATCTACATAAAGTCAAATACAGTCAAACCTGTGAATAAAGGCCAGCCATGGGAAGAGACAAATCTGGCCTTTGTTCACAGGTGGTCTTTATTCACAGGGTCATTTATGTGGTAATTGAGTACTTGGGAAAACAAAAGCATGGCTGTTATAGACAGGGAATTGCTATTCTAAGGTGGTCTTTATCATGTTTCCGGAAATGCATTATAGAACTACCGACTGCATATATTTGATGTCAGATTAAAAGTATGCAGAATCATTATACTGAATTTATTGCATTATTGTGATAATGTCATAAATTCAGCATAATAAAAATTAATAAATTTATCCTAAAATTGAAGTCGAAGTATTCTTTACTAGAAAAGTATACTTTGCAATTTTGATGAAATCGGCTACGGATCTCCATGCATAGCATAAATAATGACACTCGACTGTTTGCAGGTCAATAGTACATTGTAACACAATGACATATCTACATGCATGTTGTAGATCTGCAGAGCGGGGGGAGGGGGGGGGGGCTGTTCACTGGAGAAATGCACAAATGGAAGACTTGAACCTGTGACACACAAAAAATGCCCATTAAAACAAATCACATTACCCCACCCACCTGGTCTCGTACTGTACTGTGTTCTTCACCTGTGGGAGTGGGTGGCAGGTGGGAGCATGTGATGGGTAATTTAACGATCGGTGTTCATCCTTACCGGAATCCTGACTGGAGACCTGGTTTGGCCCTCACATACGTCTTTGGCATTTTGTATGTGACAGTTGAATCTGGTTATACCCCTTATAAGAGTAATCCTACCGGTATTACTTTTAAATAGGGGAAGGGGCCAAGTGACTTTGGTGCAGTATGGACCTGGCACCAGGTCCGGTTATTCTAATTTCAGGGCTGAATATGTTGTATCTCGATGTAAATATTCCGTTCTGATTTTGGGATTTTCCCCCAATGCAGCAGGTTAAAACGGGATCGAACCTGTTTGCCCGGCCTTACATGACCTTAGCTCTTGACAGGCCATTAAACACTAATAAACAAACAAAACTTCACCTGTGGAGAAATGGTGCGGCTGTTGCTTTCCCCGTCTCTACATGACCTTAGCTTTTGCCTGTGTGTTTCTGTTTGCATGTATATAGTACCCACATTCACCCAGGTGTTGTAGATCTGTTGGACAGAGGGCTGTCCACAGCAGAAATGGTGCGGCTGTTGTTTGCCTCATCTCTATATGATCCTGACTGGAGACCTGGTTTGGCCCTCACATACGTCTTTGGCATTTTGTATGTGACAGTTGAATCTGGTTATACCCCTTATAAGAGTAATCCTACCGGTATTACTTTTAAATAGGGGAAGGGGCCAAGTGACTTTGGTGCAGTATGGACCTGGCACCAGGTCCGGTTATTCTAATTTCAGGGCTGAATATGTTGTATCTCGATGTAAATATTCCGTTCTGATTTTGGGATTTTCCCCCCAATGCAGCAGGTTAAAACGGGATCGAACCTGTTTGCCCGGCCTTACATGACCTTAGCTCTTGACAGGCCATTAAACACTAATAAACAAACAAAACTTCACCTGTGGAGAAATGGTGCGGCTGTTGCTTTCCCCGTCTCTACATGACCTTAGCTTTTGCCTGTGTGTTTCTGTTTGCATGTATATAGTACCCACATTCACCCAGGTGTTGTAGATCTGTTGGACAGAGGGCTGTCCACAGCAGAAATGGTGCGGCTGTTGTTTGCCTCATCTCTATATGATCTTAGCTGTTGCTGGGGCGTTTCCGTGTCTATAGTAACCACGGTTACCTGTGTGTTGTAGATCTGCTGGATGGAGGGCTGTCCACGGGAGAAATGGTGCGGCTGTTGTTTACCCCGTACCGCAGGAAGACGGGAGATGAAGGCGGAGATGGTGACACTGGTAGTGAGGCAGGTCAGTAATGGACCAGTCTTATACATACAGTGGAACCTCTCTAAACCGGACACCCTGGGAAGTCCCCAGGGTGTCCGGTTTAGAGAGGCTTCACTGTAACTAAGCACTCCATGAACAGTTTTTGTCATTTTCAATCATGAACAGACACGACAATGACATAAATGACAGTGAAACTCATCTAAATTAAACACAATGGGGAGAGGTTCTACTGTATAGGTTACCGAACTTAGAAAGTCATGAGTAACTTCCCTTAGATCAGCTTCTGGGGCATCCTTGATGTTAGAATCCATTGCTTAGTTTAAACTATGCAGCGTGAAACATAAGCATCGTGATGTCAAACCAGCAAACTACTCTGCCAATTCTGACACTGCTGATGCCCTGTAGCCTATTTCACCAACATTACAAAGTATACTTATCTAGCAAAGTATACTTTGAGGGAGTAATTTTCAATTTGATGATAAATTTATTAATTTTTATTATACTGAATTTATTACATTATCACAGCCATTTTGGTTGTGATAATGTAATAAATTCAGTATAATAATTCTGCATACTTTTTATCATCAAATATATGCAGTCGTTAGTTCTATATGAAATAATGGATTTCAGGAAAAATTAATGATTACTCCCTCAAAGTATACTTTGCTAGAAAAGTATACTTTGCAATGTTGGTGAAATCGGCTATTGGTTGTAGCCTTAAGGGAAGTTACTTGTGATTTTCAAAGTTTGGCAGGAAACATTAACCCTTTTCCTGCTGAGGATACGCCGTTATGTTTGCGGAAAATCCTAAATATTTTCAAATCAGTGGTCACAACATATACTTTCATTGAGAAATGACAAAAATGGATTGTGCGACCAGTATAGATTCAGATCAGTCGGATCAGGATCTGCACTGTTCACCAATATTTGTTTTGCAGGTAAGAGTGGGGCTGAAGCGGAGAATGCTAAGGATGGATCGGAGACGAGCAGATCTCAAACGAGCGATAAAACGGCGTCGTCAGTGCGTGAATACCCAGACAATGTAGACATTCAACGATCCTGGTTCAACCTTGTTTGTTACGGCCTTCCAAACTTGATTGTTACGCAGATATAAGTGACAAACAACAGATACAAGATGTTGTCCAGTTTAAAGAGATTGTACTGAACCATATTTTACCATAAGACAGCCAAATGCATGTAAAGCCTGATTTCAGCATAGCCTAACCACAGTTGTTTAATAAAACAAGCATACGCTCTTAATCTTTTGCTCAAAATCTGGAAGTTTGAGTGGTCGATGCAGAGCTATGGTCGGCCGCTCAAACTTCTTGATTTTGAATATAATATGAGGTAAGAATGAAAAGAAAAAAACGTTAACTAAAACTATGAATGAAAACAAGTGGACACGACCAAGAAAATGAGCTATGCACATGATACATGCAATAAAAATGACATTGTGTACAGGGCATGGACAACAATGAGGGATCGTAGCTAGTTATGTCTCTTTCCAAATCTATTTATAGAGAGCCATTCCTCTGCTGCGTTTATTTCTTACTGAATAGCACAAAAATGGAGATTTGCGAACAGAGTAGACCCAGATCAGACTGCACATCTGTGCAGTCTGATCTGATTCTACACTGTTTGCAATGACATTAGTAAGTGTGAAAATATGAATCTGGCAAATAATGTAGTCCCAGATCAGATTGCGTAGATATGTATGATGATCTGTATCAACTAGTCAAAATCACTATATTTGCTAATTTTCACAACACATCATGCTACATTCGCCCTTTTTACAAGCAATAAGGCCATAAACTACACAATTTGGACCGGATTTCTATAAATAAATTCAACGTGAGATAACTAGCTACGATCCCTCATTGTTTCGCATCAGGGGTAAGCTATTTATCGCCTGCAATAATACAAAATATAGCAGTGCCTTTGCAACCAGCTATCACATCTTCTTGTAGCCCGACAAAACTGTGTAATTGTAGAATCATAGTGAGGAGTGTAGACCCTGTTCTTACTGCAATGATTGGACATATGGATTTAATTTTCTTCTGGTTGTCACATTTTGCAAAATAGTGTATTCCGTCCATAATAATACATGTATAGTATACATTGTACGGTACCGGATAATTGTATGTAAATTTGATTTCCTATGGGGTGTGGTTTTGCTATTTATTCAGTATTTGTTGATGTCAATAATTTTATTTGTTGATATCACTAAATCCAGGTGCGATGTTTTGCTATTCATTTGGTATGTTTTGATATCAGTTTTACATATAGAGGATCTCCCATAAGTTTCCATTTGATATGAGATTTATGAAACGAGTCGCGCTCAATTTATGCACAGAGCCTCTGGCGAGGTACATAAAATGGCTAATGCGTTTCAGAAATCTCATATCCATTGTAAATGAGTTTCAGATTCTGTTTATCACATGACTTCATAAAACTTGGATATATCCGATATGTTTAAGTCAGAAGACATCACTGAATGTTTTTGCATCGAGTTGAAA
This sequence comes from Conchocele bisecta, assembly GCA_029237695.1. Taxonomy (NCBI): domain Eukaryota; kingdom Metazoa; phylum Mollusca; class Bivalvia; order Lucinida; family Thyasiridae; genus Conchocele; species Conchocele bisecta. The sequence goes on along the minus strand of CM055272.1, from coordinate 91,033,071 downwards.
ATTTCCACAGAGAAAAATGATGTTTCAAATAGGATGACATTAACGTCATACCATTGTTGCCTTGTCTCGCCATTATTGACGTCATTTGAAATGTCTTCATTTTTAGCGCGCCTTCCAAAGGAAGCCGTGCTTATTGCATACCCTCGGCGTCGTAGGCGCCGTCCGTCTGTCCGTCCGTCTGTCCGTCCGTCCGTCCTCCGTCCGTCTGTCTTCAAAAATTATAATGGCCTATATTTTCTGTTTCCTTGCTTGGATTTGCTTCATATTTCACACACGCATTGCTCCAAGGGTCCTCTACTGTGCTGTGGCAAATCCACGTCCGTGCCGCCCTTTCTAAGCCCAGGGTCAAGGTCACATACTTTGTGCATCTCGAAACCTTAACACTCGGACGCTCGGGTAAATGGCCTATATTTTCTGTTTCCTTCTTGGATTTGCTTCATATTTCACACACGCATTGCTCCAAGGGTCCTCTACTGCGTTGTGGCAAATCCACGTCCGTGCCGCCCCTTCTAAGCCCAGGGTCAAGGTCACATACTTTGTGCATCTCGAAACCTTAATGCTCGGACGCTCGGGTAAATGGCCTATATTTTCTGTTTCCTTGCTTGGATTTGCTTCATATTTCACACACGCATTGCTCCAAGGGTCCTCTACTGCGCTGTGGCAAATCCACGTCCATGCCACCCCTTCTAAGCCCAGGGTCAAGGTCACATACTTTGTGCATCCCGAAACCTTAACGCTCGAGTGCTTCATATTTCACACACACATTGCTCCAAGGGTCCTCTACCTCTGCTAAGCCCAGGGTCAAGGTCAAATACTTTGTACGCTCGAAACCTTAACATGCTCTGGTAAATGGCTCATAAATTTTGTTTCCTTTATCCAGCATGTTGTGTTTCAAATGTGCCTTCGGTTCCTTTGCTGCCACCGGGAGCGCTTCGTTGTCCTCTGACAACTCTTGTATTCGTTTGGCATAATGTTGGTGCATAATACAACAATATAATTAGGGTGATGCGACCAGCCAATCAAATTCGCTGCAGGTGTTATTACACGTGTGTCATATCACATTTATGAAATAGGTTACAGCACGTCATTACAAGGTTTTCATGTGATAACAGTAAATACTGATTTAATGGTGAAACCACGCCCCATAAAATCCTTCGTATCTGATTTCATTGTCGAGCCCGCTTGCGGAAAGCGAGACATAGTGATCACAATGACGTCCGGGTGCGTCAGTTCGTATGTCCATCCGTCCGTCCGAAATCTGCATTAACATTTTTAAATACCTTATATCTCTTGACTTGAAACTTCAAATGCTTATTAGTCATCATCCATATATTCATTCTGTGTCCCACTCATGTGGCCCCTGTGCCCCAAGGTCAAGGTCAAATGACTTAGAAGTTTGGGTTAAAGTTTTTGTCCAAATTTGCGTTAAAGTTTTCACATACCTACCATCTCTGTAACGTAAGTCAGAATTGCTTGAAACTTTGTATGCTTATTGGTCATCATCCATATATTCATTCTGTGTCCCAATCATGCGGCTCCTTTGCCCCAAGGTCAAGGTCAAATGACTTAGCAGTTTGCGTTAAAGTTTTGTTCAAATTTGTTTTAAACTTTTCACTGACCTACTATCTCTGAAACCGTAAGTCACATTTGCTTGAAACTTTGTATGCTTATTGGTCATCATCCATATATTCATTCTGTGTCCCACGCATGCGGCCCCTGTGCCCCAGGGTCAAGGTCAAATGACTTGGAAGTTTGCGTTAAAGTTTTGTTCAAATTTGTGTTAAACTTTTCACAGACCTACTTATAAAATTTGCATTAAACGTTTTTACATACCTTATATCTCCACAATCGTTACTCAAATTTACTGCAAACTTCCCATACTTTCTTTTCATCATCCATATTTTCATTCTATAGCCCATCCATGTGGCCCGCATGCCCAAGGTCAAAGTCAAATGACTTTGAAATTGTGTTAAAGTTTTTGCATACCTTATATATCTACAACCCTTAATTCAAACTTCAAATAAATACACTCTGAGACCATCAAATGCCTCGGCGGGCTCGACATGTGGGCCACGGCCATCTGGTTATGTGACCTGCCACAAGAAACGGGAGCTCTTTGTTGCATCTACTGTATCTTTAACATTTGATGCAAGAGCACCTACCATAATTATAAATATTGTTTAATTATTTAATATTGTTTTCCATTTACTATTTGTTTTAACAACTGAATATATTTTGTCTCAAGACCTTGGTGTGTTTCAGCCCCAGTAATGGAATGAGTTTGTGAAATAAGGGGGCTAACCTCATGGAGTTAGGATCTCTTGGATGGCAGTGTATTTATTTTTTTTACCCTGAAAAAACTTTCTCGGTACATATTGTCGCCACCCTGTACAACTGTCCATCTGTTAGTCTGTGTGTGTGGCAGGTGGGAGTATGCGATGGGTAATTTAACGATCGGGATTCATCCTTACAGGAATCTCGACCAGAGACCTGGTTTGACCCTCGGGTACGTCTTTGGCTTTCTTGTATGTGAGAATTGACTCTGGTTATACCCCTTGTAAGAGTAATCTTATCAGTATTACTTGGGAAGGGGCCAAGTGACTGGTGTGGTATGAACATGGCACCAGGTCCGGTTATTCCAATTTCAGGGCTGAATATATATTTTTCCGTTTTGATTTTGGGATTTTCCGCCAATGCAGCAGGCGAAACCCGTTGGCCCGGCCTTAAATGACATTAGCTGTTGATAGATCGTTAAACACCAATATATCAATAAAATATTCGCTACCCTGTACAACTGTCCGTCTGTTTGTCTGTCCGAGATTTGACTTAGAATTTGCGGCTCACTACTAACTCTGTTACTACCGGTATAAGTCGGATTGGCTTTTTTCCACGGATCTTCATAGAGTGTTAATGATGTGAGATCAAATACTATCTACACACATTTGGGTCGGGGTGGGTAACTATGATGGTGGACAAGCCCATTGACATCTGATTGTGTGAGCGGTTAGCTATCTGAAATAAACACCAGTGACACAGAAAGTAAATTTCTGGATCAGTATATGTTGGCTTATGGGTTTTGCGACCAGTGTAGATCCAGATCAGCCTGTGCATCCGCAGTCTGATCAGGATCTGCACTGTTTGCCATTCCATCAATGAAATGCTGCTAACAAGTAATATATATCATTATCTGGCCACATGAGTATGCCTTTTGATCAGGAACTACACCGGTCACAAATCCCATAAGCTCCATTGCTACAGTTGCATAGAGGCAATGCCAAATGTATACCCTGCCCACCAGATGAACACTAAATCTAAAGATATGAGTGACTATTGACTTAATTGAAAGAACTTAGTTTGATCACCCTGTGGAAAACTCTATATTTTATACTTGTGGTAAAATTTGCATTTTTATCTCAGCAAATAGGCCTACTATCTAGGCGAGGGTGGAAGTCAGGAACATGCGATGGGTAATTTAACGATAGGGCTTGATCCTTACCGGATTCCCGATATCCCTGGTTTGGCCCTCGTGTATGCTTTTGGCTTTGTTACTGGAAAGATGACTGGGTATACCCAATTACCCATTATGAAAGTAATAAGGTTAGTACTAATCATATTACCTTTTTAGCTCGCATGCACGAAGTGCAGAAGAGCTTATGGCATACCCCCGGCGTCGTCGGCGTCGTCGGCGTCGTCGGCGTCGTCGGCGTCGGCGTCGTCGGCGTTGACGTCGGCGTCAGCGTCGTCCACAAACTTAATTAACGTTGGGTAAATGTCTTATAACTTCTATTTCCTTTCATGGAACACCTTGTTATTTCATACATGCATTCCTCAGATGACCCTCTATCATGCTGTAGCAAATCCATGATCACCACCCAGCCCTTACCCCAAGGTCAAGGTCACAAACTTGGCACATTTATAAACTTAACGTTGGGTAAATGTCTTATAACTTCTATTTCCTTTCATGGAACACCTTGTTATTTCATACATGCATTCCTCAGATGACCCTCTATCATGCTGTTGCAAATCCATGATCACCACCCAGCCCTTACCCCAAGGTCAAGGTCACAAACTTGGCACATTTATAAACTTAACGTTGGGTAAATGTCTTATAACTTCTGTTTCATTTCATGGAACACCTCGTTATTATACATGTACCCCTCCGCAACGAAGTTGTGGTGGGGGGTATACTGGAGTCAGCTTGTCCGTATGTCCGTCCGTCCGTCTTTCCGCCCATCACAAAACTTAACAATTGTAAATTTCCTTTTAACTTCTCTTTCCCTTTGCGGAAATCTTTCATATTTTATCCGCCCCTTCTCTGACACTCATACATCATTCTGCAACAAATCTACGACCCCCATTTATGCCAGGGGTCAAGGTCACGGACTTAGAAACTTAGAAAAAAACGAAAACTTAACAATTGTACATTTCCTTTTTAACTTCTCTTTCCCTTTGCGGAAATCTTTCATATTTTACCCGCCCCTTCTCTGACACTCATACATCATTCTGCAACAAACCTACGACCCCCATTTAGGCCAGGGGTCAAGGTCACGGACTTAGAAACCTAGAAAAAAACGAAAACTTAACAATTGTAAATTTCCTTTTAACTTCTCTTTCCCTTTGCGGAAATCTTTCTTTATATTTTACCCGCCCCTTCTCTGACACTCATACATCATTCTGCAACAAACCTACGACCCCCATTTATGCCAGGGGTCAAGGTCACGGACTTAGAAACTTAGAAAAAAACGAAAACTTAACAATTGTAAATTTCCTTTTAACTTCTCTTTCCCTTTGCGGAAATCTTTCATATTTTACCCACCCCTTCTCGACACTCATACATCATTCTGCAACAAACCTACGACCCCCATTTATGCCAGGGCTCAAGGTCACGGACTTATAAACTTAGAAAAAAACTAAAACTTAACAAATGTAAATTTCCTTATAACTTCTCTTTCCCTTTGTGGAATGCAGTGATATTTTACCCGGCCCTTCTCTTGACACTCATACATCATTCTGCAACAAACCTACGACCCCCATTTATGCCAGGGGTCAAGGTCACGGACTTAGAATGTCTAGTTTGCTTTTTTCAACTGGAACCACCATCGCACTCTCCATATGTGCTGACATAGCTTGTACGTCCGTCCGTCTGTCCGTCCGTCCGTCGGTCCGTCCGTGTCCGTCCGTCCGTCCGTCCGGGCAGACATTCGGGTACTTATGTGGCTAGCCCCACAGGGTTATGGACTTGTTAAAGGATAGGGTTGGTTACAATTAGCCACCTAAACAATCGTTTTATGTGGCTAAAAATCGTTTTATGTGGCTAATATTTAACATGTGATAAGCCACATAGTTACCTGAAAGTAAAGACGTCCGTCCGTCTTTCCGTCTTTCCGTCCGTCACAAAACTTAACAATTGTAAATTTCCTTTTAACTTCTCTTTCCCTTTGCGGAAATCTTTCATATTTTACCCGCCCCTTCTCTGACACTCGTACATCATTCTGCAACAAACCTACGACCCCCATTTATGCCAGGGGTCAAGGTCACGGACTTAGAAACTTAGAAAAAAACGAAAACTTAACAATTGTAAATTTCCTTTTAACTTCTCTTTCCCTTTGCGGAAATCTTTCATATTTTACCCACCCCTTCTCTGACACTCATATATCATTCTGCAACAAACCTACGACCCCCATTTATGCCAGGGCTCAAGGTCACGGACTTATAAACTTAGAAAACAACTAAAACTTAACAAATGTAAATTTCCTTATAACTTCTGTTTCCCTTTGCGGAATGCAGTGATATTTTACCCAACCCTTCTCTGACACTCATACATCATTCTGCAACAAACCTACGACCCCCATTTATGCAGGGGTCAAGGTCACAGACTTTGAATGTCTAGTTTGCTTTTTTCAACTGGAACCACCATCGCACTCTCCATATGTGCTGACAGTCTTTTATCTGAAAATGATAGTATGCGAGCTGGAATTCATTCTTGTTCATTCTAGGTCAGGGCTGACGCGGTGGGGTATTCCGTAAGCCCCCCGCTTACTGACAAATCTAGTTTCATACATGCATTCCTCAGATGACCCTCTATCATGCTGTAGCAAATCCATGTCCCACCACCCAGCCCTTACCCCAAGGTCAAGGTCACAAACTTGGCACATTCATAAACATAACGTTGGGTAAATGTCTTATAACTTCTGTTTCCTTTCATGGAACACCTTGTTATTTCATACATGCATTCCTCAGATGACCCTCTATCATGCTGTAGCAAAATCCATGACCCAACACCTAGCCCTTACCCCAAGGTCAAGGTTACAAACTTGGCACATTCATAAACTTAATGTTGGGGTAAATTTCTTATATCTTCTGTTTCCGTTCATGGAACACCTTATTATTTCATACATGCATTCCTCAGATGACCCTGTATCATGCTGTAGCAAATCCATGACCCACCACATAGCCCTTACCCCAATGTCAAGGTCAAGGTCACAAACTTAGCACATTCATAAACTTAACGTTGGGGTAAATGTCTTATAACATCTGTTTCCTTTCATGGAACGCCTTGATATTTCATACATGCATTCATCTGATGATACTCTATCATGCTATAGGAAATTCATGACTCGCCGCCCACCCCTTTCCCCAAGGTCAAGGTCACAATCTTAGCACATTCATAAACTTAATGTTGGGGTAAATGTATTATAACATCTGTTTCCTTTCATGGAACGCCTTGATATTTCAAATATGTATTCATCTGATGAAACTCTATCATGCTATAGCAAATCCATGACCCACCGCCCATTCCTTACCCCAAGGTCAAGGTCACAAACTTAGTACATTCATAAACTTAACGTTGGGGTAAATGTCTGTTTCCTTTCATGGAACGCCTTGCTATTTCATACATTCCTCAGATGACCCTCTGTCATGCTGTAGCAAATCCACAACCCACCACCCAACCCTTACCCAAAAGTCAAGGTCACAAACTTAGCATGTTCATAAACTTAACGTTGGGGTAAATGTTGTGTAACTTCTGTTTCTTTACACCTTGAACACCTTGATATTTCATACATGCATTCATCTGATGATACTCTATCGTGCTATAGGAATTCCATCATCAACCCCCACCCCTTTCCCCAAGGTCACGGTCACAAACTTAGCACATTCATAAACTTAACATTGGGGTAAATGTCTTATAACATCTGTTTCCTTTCATGGAACGCCTTGATATTTCATACATGCATTCATCTGATGATACTCTATCGTGCTATAGCAATTCCATGACCCACTGCCCACTCCTTACCCCAAGATCAAGGTCACAAACTTGACACATTCCTAAACTTAACGTTGGGGTAAATGTCTGATAACAACTGTTTCCTTTGATGGAACGCCTTGATATTTCATACATACATTCCTCAGATGACCTTCTATCATGCTGTAGCAAATCCATAACCCACCACCTAACCCTTACCCCAATGTCAAGGTCACAAACTTAGCATGTTCATAAACTTTACATTGGGGTAAATGTTGTGTAACGTCCGTTTATTTACACTTTGAACGCTTTGATATTTCATACATGCATTCATCTGATGATCCTCTATTGTGCTACAGCAAATCCATGACCCACCCCACCCCTTTCCCCAAGATCAACATCATAAACTTAACGTTGGAGTAAATGCCTTTTTATAACTTCTGTTTCTTTACAGGGAACACCTTCATATTTCATACATGCATTCATCTGATGATACTCTATTGTGCTACAGCAAATCCATGACCCACCCACCCCACCCCTTTTGCCAAGGCCAAGGTCACAAACTTAGCACATTTATACATGCATTTCTCATGTGAATAGCTATCATGCTATAGAAAATCACCAACTTTGTGTGTTCATAAACTTAACGCTGGGTTAAATTTTGTTTTCCTTCTCTTTTCAGGGAGCGCATTGATATTTCATACATGCATTCATCTTAATATGCTATATCATGCTATATCAAATCCACGACCCACCTTCCACCACTGACCTCAATCTCAAGGTCCACCGCACACCCCTTATCCCAAGGTCAAGTTATATAATATTCATGTTTTTTATACAACTGTGACAAGTTTGAATGAAGGCTGCCAACAGGCGAGCTTCGTTGTCTTCTGACAACTCTTGTTGATTCTGGTGTGGTGATGGCGTGGCACCAGATCATGGTATTCTAATTTCAGGACATTTGTTGCTTTCTGGTATGTGAGAATTGACTCCGGTTATAGCCATTGTAAAATTCATAAGATTAGTATTAATCCTATTACTTTTGGCGAATGGGGCTAAGTGACTATGGTGTGGTGAGGACCTGGCACCAGGTCAGGTAACTCTAATTTCAGGACTGAATATATATTTTTTCTGTAAATATTCAGTTCTTCTTTTGGGCTTTACCCCCGTCACAGCAGGTACCATGGAATCATATGGAATTTGACCCAGTTTACCCGGCATAAAATGACCTTAGCTATTGACTGGCCGTTAAACACCATTAAATCAAATCTAATCTACCTTCAGGACTGAATATACGACTGAATATAGTTTTATTGTAAATATTCTGATTTTGGGATTTTGCTCCCATAGAAGCCGTTATCCCGGCCTAAAATGATCTTGACTATTGACGGGCCGTTAAACACCATTGAATACATAAATAAATTTATCTTCAGTATATAGCCTTATAGGCCTACTAAGTAGGATTCACACAAAAGACACTATTAATATATTAACACATACAATGAATCTTGGATTAACACAAAATAATGCACCCCTTTCTCCCACCACCTCACCTAACCCCAAACCTTACCAAACAACCTTCATAGAGATGTACAGCCGAACCTCTCAAAACCAGACACCCTGGGATATCCGCTGTACTTCCTGAGTATGAACACTCAATGCAAGTGTGCGTACTTCGCAATCATGAACATACGTTACTAACGGTGATGTATGAAGGTGAAACACATCAAAACAATCAAATATATTTTATGTCTGTCCAGTTTAGAGGAATTTATAAGATATCTACTAAACTATATAAGATATCTTATATATTTTTATGAAAGTTTAATTAAATTAAAAAATAATGCATTCTCCCCAATAATTCAGCGCCGCAGCAATTTTCTACACTGTTCATACATATACCCTTGCTAGGGTCTACACTCCCCATTCAGGGTATTCGATGGTCGCCTGGGACGGCGGTCTGAGCATCCGGTTGATCATGATCTACACTGTTTACTGTTTCCCACCCTCCACCCTCCTTCGCCCTCCATTAATAAACGTACTCACCCCTTATATAAGGGTGGAGAGTGGGAAACAGTAAACAGTGTAGATCATGATCAACCGGATGCTCAGACCATCGTATACCCTGAATGGTGAGTGTAGACCCTAGCAAGGGTATATGTATGAACAGTGTAGATTGAGTCTGGTGCGATAGTGTAAACCCAGATCATCATAGAGAACGCCAGCAGGTACGAACAGCGTATACCCTGTCCTTCTATTGGTGTATACCGTTCGTCCGTCTATATGAATGATCAGCGTAGATCCGAATAAGCAGGCACGACAGCGGGTACGATCATCGTATGTACAGGTGACCCGTATAGACCCTGATCATATGTGTGTGTGTGTGCGTGCGTGCGTGCGTGCGTGCGTGCGTGCGTGTGTGTGTGTGTGTGTGTGAACAGTGTAGACACTATCGTGTGTGTGTGTGTGTGTGTGTGTGTGTGTGTGTGTGTGTGTGTGTGTGTGTGTGTGTGTGTGTGTGTGTGTGTGTGTGTGTGTGTGTGTGTGTGTGTGAACAGTGTAGACACTATCCTGGCTATATCTGCAAATTATTTTGTAGAGTTGTCATTGGTTGAAATTCAAATTTAAATCAATTAGTCAATTTAGTGCGGCATCAAAGGGAGCACTCATTATTGACTACTTTTTATAAGATATCTTATATAGTTTAGTAGATATCTTATATAATTTCCTTTATAAGATATCTACTAAACTATATAAGATATATATTAAAATATATAAGATATCTTATATAACATATAAGATATCTCATAAAATATATAAGATATCTTATATAGTTTACAAGATATCTTACATACAATTTTATATAAGATATCTACTAAAGTATATAAGATATCTACTAAACTTTACCAGATATCTTATATACTATATGATATATATTATATAGTATATAAGATATCTTATATACTTTAGTAGATATCTTATATATATATATTATATAAGATATCTTATAAACTATATAAGATATTGTATAAACTATATAAGATATCTCATATAGTATATAAGATATCTGATAAAGTTTAGTAGATATCTTGATTTGCAATAGTAAAACGGCGTGCCATACTTTATCCACCTGTGACCTTAGCGTGTGGGATTTGCTTTCCAGGAAGGTAGGCACTGGTCATGCATCCTGGGGTAAATACCGCAGGTAAGGGACAATATATACAATGTATGAGAAAGGTCTAATGACACCATGGTTTATTATAACCCCTCCACCCCCCCCCCACCCCAGCCCCGGCATACGAAGTATGTCAAGGGGTATATAATTTTCGTAATGCCGTCCGTTTGTACGTCCATCCGTCCGTGCATATTTGTGTTAACGTTTTCAGTGCTCCGTAGTTTCCTAAACACTTCGTCCACAGACTTATCATTATACCCCCCCCCCGCAACGAGTTGTGGGAGGGGGGGGGGGTATACTGGAGTCAGGTTGTCCGTACGTCCGTCTGTCCGTCCGGGCCAACATCGGGGGTTTAGGAGCTTAGGGTAAGGGTTAGTAACAAAGGATTCCTTTGTTATAGTCGGTAAGCTCGTAATTCCATTGATCTTTAGGAGCTAATCCTTTGATCTTTTAAAGAACAAAAAGCTCATAGCTCCCAAATGTTTGAATGTCCGTCCGGGCAAACATCAGGGGTTTAGGAGCTTAGGGTAAGGGTTAGTTTCCTTTGAAGTTCTTTGAACTTATACCATTAGCCCATAAAACCTTTTGAAGTTTAGGGGCTAGTCCTTTGATCTTTTATATAGCAAATAGCCCATAAACCCAAAATGTTGGTACGTCCGTCCATCCGTCCGTCCCGTGCGTGCGTGCGTGCGTGCGTGCGTGCTTCCGTCCGTCCGTCAGTAAACTTTACATCAGAGAAATATTGTTATAACTTCTATTTCCTTCATCTAAAATGCTAAATATTTAACACATGCATTCCTGTAAGGCTCTACTACCATGCTGTGCCAAATCCACGACCGTCCAACCCCCGCTGCTCCCAAGGTCAAGGTGAAATACTTAGTCTAAACTTAACATCAGAGAAACATTGTTATAACTTCTGTTTCCTTCATCTAAAATGCTCAATAGTGCACACATGCATTCCTGTAAGGCTCTACTAACATGCTGTGCCAAATCCATGACCGTCCAACCCCCGCTGGTCCCAAGGTCAAGGTAAAATACTTAGTCGCTTTACAAAACTTACAAATCAGAGAAATTATTGTTATAACTAAATATTCTTCACTAAAAGATCAATATTTACACATGCATTCCTGTAAGGCTACTACCATGCTGTGCCAAATCCACGACCGTCCAACCCCCGCTGGTCCCAAGGTCAAGTAAAATTACTTAGTCGCTTTACAAAACTTAACAAAATCACAGAAATAATGTTATAACTTAGTCTTTACTTATCAGATGCTTAAATCTTTCACACATGCATTCTGTAGGCTCTACATCTGTGCAAATCACGACCGTCCAACCCCCGAACTGGCTCCCAAGGTCAAGGTCAAATACTTAGTCGCTTTACAAAACTTAACATCAGAGAAATATTGTTATAACTTCTATTTCCTTCATCTAAAATGCTCAATATTTCACACATGCATTCCTGTAAGGCTCTACTACCATGCTAAGTCAAATCCACGACCGTCCAACCCCCGCTGCTCCCAAGGTCAAGGTCAAATACTTAGTCTAAACTTAACATCAGAGAAATATTGTTATAACAATTCTATTTCCTTCATTTCCTCTCCAAAATGCTCAATATTTCACACATGCATTCCTGTAAAGGCTCATATACCATGCTAAAAGTCAAATCCATTCACGCTCAACCCCCGCTTCCCAAGGTCAAGGTCAAATACTTAGTCTAAACTTAACATCAGAGAAATATTGTTATAACTTCTATTTCCTTCATCTAAAATGCTCAATATTTCACACATGCATTCCTGTTGGGCTCTACTAACATGCTGTGCCAAATCCACGACCGTCCAACCCCCGCTGCTCCCAAGATCAAGGTTAAATACTTAGTCTTAACTTAACATCAGAGAAATATTGTTATAACTTCTATTTCCTTCATCTAAAATGCTCAATATTTCACGCATGCATTCCTGTAAGGCTCTACTACCATGCTGTGCCAAATCCACGACCGTCCAACCCCCGCTGCTCCCAAGGTCCAGGTCAAATACTTAGTCTAAACTTAACATCAGAGAAACATTGTTATAACTTCTATTTCCTTCATCTAAAATGCTCAATATTTCACACATGCATTCCTGTAAGGCTCTACTAACATGCTGTGCCAAATCCACGACCGTCCAACCCCCGCTACTCCCAAGGTCAAGGTCAAATACTTAGTCGCTTTACAAAACTTAAAATCAGAGAAATATTGTTATAACTTCTATTTTCTTCATCTTATATGCAATTACTATTTCACACATGCATTCCTGTAAGGCTCTACATCCATGCTGTGCTAAAAATCCTACGACCGTCCAACCCCGCTGGTCCCTAATAAGGTCAAGGTTAAAATACTTAATCTCTTTACAAAAACAACTTAACATCAGAGAAATATTGTTATAACTTCTTTTATTTTCCTTTCATCTAAGATACTCCAATATTTCACACATTGCATTCCTGTAAGGCTCTACTACCATGCTGTGCCAAATCCACGTACCGTCCATCCCGCACTGCTCCCAAGGTCAAGGGTCAAATACTTAGTCTAAACTGAACATCAGAGAAATATTGTTATAACTTCTATTTCCTTCATCTAAAATGCTCAATATTTCACACATGCATTCCTGTAAGGCTCTACTACCATGTTGTGCCAAATCCACTACCGTCGAACCCCCGCTGCTCCCAAGGCCAAGGTCAAATACTTAGTGGCTTTACAAAACTTAAAATCAGAGAAATATTGTTATAACTTCTATTTTTTTCATCTAAGATGCTTACTATTTCACACATGCATTCCTGTAAGGCTCTACTACCATGCTGTGCTAAATCCACGACGTCCAACCCCCGCTGGTCCCAAGGTCAAGGTAAAATACTTAATCTCTTTACAAAACTTAACATCAGAGAAATATTGTTATAACTTCTATTTCCTTCATCTAAAATGCTTAATATTTCACACATGCATTCATGTAAGGCGCTACTACAATGCTCTGCCAAATCCACGACCGTCCAACCCCCGCTGCTCCCAAGGTCAAGGTCAAATACTTAGTCTAAACTTAACATCAGAGAAATATTGTTATAACTTCTATTTCATTCATCTAAAATGCTCAATATTTCACACATGCATTCCTGTAAGGCACTATTACCATGATGTGCCAAATCCACGACCGTCCAACCCCCTCTTCTCCCAAGGTCAAGGTCAAATACTTAGTCTAAACTTATCATCAGAGAAATATTGTTATAACTTATATTTCCTTCATCTAAAATGCTCAATATTTCACACATGCATTCCTGTAAGGCTCTACTACCATGCTGTGCCAAATCCACGACCGTCCAACCCCCGCTGCTCCCAAGGTCAAGGTCAAATACGTAGTCTAAACTTAACATCAGAGAAATATTGTTATAACTTCTATTTCCTTCATCTAAAATGCTCAATATTTCACACATGCATTCCTGTAAGGCTCTACTAACATGCTGTGCCAAATCCATGACCGTCCAACCCCCGCTGCTCCCAAGGTCAAGGTCAAATACTTAGTCGCTTTACAAAGCTTAACATCAGAGAAATATTGTTATAACTTCTATTTTCTTCATCTAAGATGCTTAATATTTCACACATGCATTCCTGTAAGGCTCTACTACCATGTTGTGCCAAATCCACGACCGTCAAACCCCCACTGGTCCCAAGGTCAAGGTAAAATACTTAATTTCTTTACAAAATTTAACATCAGAGAAATGTTGTTATAACTTCTATTTCCTTCATCTAAGATGCTTAATATTTCACACATGCATTCTTGTAAGGCTCTACTACCATGCTATGCAAAATGCACGACCGTCCAACCCCCGCTGCTCCCAAGGTCAAGGTCAAATACTTAGTCTAAACTTCATCAGAGAAATATTTTGATAACTTCTATTTCCTTCATCTAAAATGCTCAATATTTCACACATGCATTCCTGTAAGGCTCTACTACCATGCTGTGCCAAATCCACGACCGTCCAACCCCCGCTACTCCCAAGGTCAAGGTCAAATACTTAGTCGCTTTACAAAGCTTAACATCAAAGAAATATTGTTATAACTTCTATTTTCTTCATCTAACATGCTTAATATTTCACACATGCATTCCTGTAAGGCTCTACTACCAAGCTGTGCCAAATCCACGACCGTCCAAACCCCGCTTGTCCCAAGGTCAAGGTAAAATACTTAATATCTTTACAAAACTTAACATCAGAGCAATATTGTTATAACTTCTATTTCCTTCATCTGAAATGCTCAATATTTCACACATGCATTCCTGTAAGGCTCTACTACCATGCCGTGCCAAATCCACGACCGTCAAACACCCGCTGCTCCCACGGTCAAGGTCAAATACTTAGTCTAAACTTAACATCAGAGAAATATTGTTATAACTTCTATTTCCTTCATCTAAAATGACTAACATATTTCACACGATGCATTCCTGTAAGGCTTACTACTAAACATGCTAAGCCAAAATCCACGACCAAGTCACAACCCCCGCTGCTCCCAAGGTCACCCCCCGGTCAAGGTCACTTAGTCTAAACTTAACATCAGAGAAATATTGTTATAACTTCTATTTCCTTCATCTAAAATGCTCAATATTTCACACATGCATTCCTGTAAGGCGGCTCTACTACCATGCTGTGCCAAATCCACGACCGTCCAACCCCCGCTTCTCCCAAGGTCAAGGTAAAATACTTAGTCTAAACTTAACATCAGAGAAACATTGTTATAACTTCTATTTCCTTCATCTAAAATGCTCAATATTTCACACATGCATGCCATTCCTGTAAGGCTCTACTAACATGCTGTGCCAAATCCACGACCGTCCAACCCCCGCTACTCCCAAGGTCAAGGTCAAATACTTAGTCGCTTTACAAAACTTAAAATCAGAGAAATATTGTTATAACTTCTATTTTCTTCATCTAAGATGCTTACTATTTCACACATGCATTCCTGTAAGGCTCTACAACCATGCTGTGCTAAATCCACGACCGTCCAACCCCCGCTGGTCCCAAGGTCAAGGTAAAATACTTAATCTCTTTACAAAACTTAACATCAGAGAAATATTGTTATAACTTCTATTTCCTTCATCTAAAATGCTCAATATTTCACACATGCATTCCTGTAAAGCTCTACTACCATGCTGTGCCAAATCCACAACCGTCGAACCCCTGCTGCTCACAAGGTCAATGCCAAATACTTAGTCGCTTTACAAAGCTTAACATCAGAGAAATATTGTTATAAACTTCTTTATTTCCTTCATCTAAGATGACTTAATATTTCACACATGCATTCAGGTAAGGCGCTACTACAATGCTGTGCCAAATCCACGACCATCCAACCCCCGCTGCTCCCAAGGTCAAGGTCAAATACTTAGTCTAAACTTAACATCAGAGAAATATTGTTATAACTTCTATTTCCTTCATCTAATATGCTCATATTTCAAACAATGCAATTCCTGTTAGGCACTACTACAGGATGTGCCAAATCCACGACCGTCCAACCCCCGCTTCTTCCCAAGGTCAAAGGTCAAATACTATCTAAACTTAACATCAGAGAAATATTGTTTATAACTTATACTCCTTCATCTAAAATGCTCAATATTTCACACATGCATTCCTGTAAGGCTTCTATACCATGCTGTGCCAAATCCACGAACCGTCCAACCCCGCTGCTCCCAAGGTCAATGTCAAATACGTAGTCTAAACTTAACATCAGAGAAATATTGTTATAACTTCTATTTCCTTGATCTAAAATGCTCAATATTTCACACATGCATTCCTGTAAGGCTCTACTAACATGCTGTGCCAAATCCACGACCGTCCAACCCCCGCTGCTCCCAAGGTCAAGGTCAAATACTTAGTCGCTTTACAAAGCTTAACATCAGAGAAATATTGTTAGAACTTCTATTTTCTTCATCTAAGATTCTTAATATCACACATGCATTCTGTAGGCTCTACTAACCATGCTGGCCAAATCACGACCGTCAAACCCCCCACTGGTCCCAAGGTCAAGGTAAAATACTTAATTTCTTTACAAAACTTAACATCAGAGAAATTTTGTTATAATTTCTATTTCCTTCATCTAAGATGCTTAATATTTCACACATGCATTCTTGTAAGGCTCTACTACCATGCTATGTAAAATCCACGACCGTCCAACCCCCGCTGCTCCCAAGGTCAAGGTCAAATACTTAAGTCTAAACTTAACATCAGAGAAATATTTTGATAATTCTATTTCCGTCCATCCCATCTAAAATGCTCAATATTTCACACATGCATTCCTGTAAGGCTGGCTTACTAACCATGCTGTGAAACAAATCACGACGTTCCAACCCCCGCTGCTCCCAATGGTCAAGGTCAATACTTAGTCGCTTACAAGCTTAAAACAGGAGAGAATATTGTTATAACTTCTATTTTCTTCATCTAAACATGCTTAATATTTCACACATGCAATCCTGTAAGGCTCTACTACCAAGCTGTGCCAAATCCACGACCGTCCAAACCCCGCTTATTCCAAGTCAAGGTAAAATATCTTAATATCTTTACAAAACTAACATCAGAGCAATATTGTTATAAACTTCTATTTCCTTCATCTGAAATGCTCAATATTTTCACACTGCCATTCCCTGTAAGGCTCTACTACCATGCCGTGCCAAATCCCACGACCGTCAAACACCCGCTGCTCCCACGGTCAAGGTCAAATACTTAGTCTAAACTTAACATCAGAGAAATATTGTTATAACTTCTATTTCCTTCATCTAAAATGCTCAATATTTCACACATGCATTCCTGTAAGGCTCTACTACCATGCTAAGTCAAATCCACGACCGTCCAACCCCCGCTGCTCCCAAGGTCAAGGTCAAATACTTAGTCTAAACTTAACATCAGAGAAATATTGTTATAACTTCTATTTCCTTCATCCAAAATGCTCAATATTTCACACATGCATTCCTGTAAGGCTCTACTAACATGCTGTGCCAAATCCACGACCGTCCAACCCCCGCTGCTCCCACGGTCAATGTCAAATACTTAGTCTTAACTTAACATCAGAGAAATATTGTTATAACTTCTATTTCCTTCATCTAAAATGCTCAATATTTCACACATGCATTCCTGTAAGGCGGCTCTACTACCATGCTGTGCCAAATCCACGACCGTCCAACCCCCGCTTCTCCCAAGGTCAAGGTAAAATACTTAGTCTAAACTTAACATCAGAGAAACATTGTTATAACTTCTATTTCCTTCATCTAAAATGCTCAATATTTCACACATGCATTCCTGTAAGGCTCTACTAACATGCTGTGCCAAATCCACGACCGTCCAACCCCCGCTGCTCCCAAGGTCCAGGTCAAATACTTAGTCTAAACTTAACATCAGAGAAACATTGTTATAACTTCTATTTCCTTCATCCAAAATGCTCAATATTTCACACATGCATTCCTGTAAGGCTCTACTAACATGCTGTGCCAAATCCACGACCGTCCAACCCCCGCTACTCCCAAGGTCAAGGTCAAATACTTAGTCGCTTTACAAAACTTAAAATCAGAGAAATATTGTTATAACTTCTATTTTCTTCATCTAAGATGCTTACTATTTCACACATGCATTCCTGTAAGGCTCTACAACCATGCTGTGCTAAATCCACGACCGTCCAACCCCCGCTGGTCCCAAGGTCAAGGTAAAATACTTAATCTCTTTACAAAACTTAACATCAGAGAAATATTGTTATAACTTCTATTTCCTTCATCTAAAATGCTCAATATTTCACACATACATTCCTGTAAAGCTCTACTACCATGCTGTGCCAAATCCACAACCGTCGAACCCCCGCTGCTCACAAGGTCAAGGTCAAATACTTAGTCGCTTTACAAAGCTTAACATCAGAGAAATATTGTTATAACTTCTATTTCCTTCATCTAAGATGCTTAATATTTCACACATGCATTCAGGTAAGGCGCTACTACAATGCTCTGCCAAATCCACGACCATCCAACCCCCGCTGCTCCCAAGGTCAAGGTCAAATACTTAGTCTAAACTTAACATCAGAGAAATATTGTTATAACTTCTATTTCCTTCATCTAAAATGCTCAATATTTCACACATGCATTCCTGTTAGGCACTACTACCAGGATGTGCCAAATCCACGACCGTCCAACCCCCGCTTCTTCCAAGGTCAAGGTCAAATACTTAGTCTAAACTTAACATCAGAGAAATATTGTTATAACTTATATTTCCTTCATCTAAAATGCTCAATATTTCACACATGCATTCCTGTAAGGCTCTACTACCATGCTGTGCCAAATCCACGACCGTCCAACCCCCGCTGCTCCCAAGGTCAAGGTCAAATACTTAGTCGCTTTACAAAGCTTAACATCAGAGAAATATTGTTATAACTTCTATTTTCTTCATCTAACATGCTTAATATTTCACACATGCATTCCTGTAAGGCTCTACTACCAAGCTGTGCCAAATCCACGACCGTCCAAACCCCGCTTGTCCCAAGGTCAAGGTAAAATACTTAATATCTTTACAAAACTTAACATCAGAGCAATATTGTTATAACTTCTATTTCCTTCATCTGAAATGCTTAATATTTCACACATGCATTCCTGTAAGGCTCTACTACCATGCCGTGCCAAATCCACGACCGTCAAACACCCGCTGCTCTCACGGTCAAGGTCAAATACTTAGTCTAAACTTAACATCAGAGAAATATTGTTATAACTTCTATTTCCTTCATCCAAAATGCTCAATATTTCACACATGCATTCCTATAAGGCTCTACTAACATGCTGTGCCAAATCCACGACCGTCCAACCCCCGCTGCTCCCACGGTCAATGTCAAATACTTAGTCTTAACTTAACATCAGAGAAATATTGTTATAACTTCTATTTCCTTCATCTAAAATGCTCAATATTTCACACATGCATTCCTGTAAGGCGGCTCTACTACCATGCTGTGCCAAATCCACGACCGTCCAACCCCCGCTTCTCCCAAGGTCAAGGTAAAATACTTAGTCTAAACTTAACATCAGAGAAACATTGTTATAACTTCTATTTCCTTCATCTAAAATGCTCAATATTTCACACATGCATTCCTGTAAGGCTCTACTAACATGCTGTGCCAAATCCACGACCGTCCAACCCCCGCTGCTCCCAAGGTCAAGGTCAAATACTTAGTCGCTTTACAAAGCTTAAAATCAGAGATTATTATAAACATCTACTTCTTTTTCTTCATCTAAGATGCTTACTATTTCACACATGCATTCCTGTAAGGCTCTACTACCATGCTGTGCTAAATACACGACCGTCAACCCCCGCTGTTCCCAAGGTCAAAGTAAAATACTTAATCTCTTTACAAAACTTAACATCAGAGAAATATTGTTATAACTTCTATTTCCTTCATCTAAGATACTCAATATTTCACACATGCATTCCTGTAAGGCTCTACTACCATGCTGTGCCAAATCCACGACCGTCCATCCCGCACTGCTCCCAAGGTCAAGGTCAAATACTTAGTCTAAACTGAACATCAGAGAAATATTGTTATAACTTCTATTTCCTTCATCTAAAATGCTCAATATTTCACACATGCATTCCTGTAAGGCTCTACTACCATGCTGTGCCAAATCCACTACCGTCGAACCCCCGCTGCTCCCAAGGTCAAGGTCAAATACTTAGTGGCTTTACAAAACTTAAAATCAGAGAAATATTGTTATAACTTCTATTTCCTTCATCTAAGATGCTTACTATTTCACACATGCATTCCTGTAAGGCTCTACTACCATGCTGTGCTAAATACACGACCGTCAACCCCCGCTGTTCCCAAGGTCAAGGTAAAATACTTAATCTCTTTACAAAACTTAACATCAGAGAAATATTGTTATAACTTCTATTTCCTTCATCTAAGATGCTTAACATTTCACACATGCATTCATGTAAGGCGCTACTACAATGCTGTGCCAAATCCACGACCGTACAACCCCCCCCCCGCTGCTCCCAAGGTCAAGGTCAAATACTTAGTCGCTTTACAAAACTTAACATGAGATAAATATTGTTATAACTTCTATTTCCTTGATCTAAAATGCTTAATATTTCACACATGCATTCATGTAAGGCGCTACTACAATGCTCTGCCAAATCCACGACCGTCCAACCCCCGCTGCTCCCAA
Source organism: Conchocele bisecta (assembly GCA_029237695.1). NCBI lineage: Eukaryota > Metazoa > Mollusca > Bivalvia > Lucinida > Thyasiridae > Conchocele > Conchocele bisecta. The sequence goes on along the minus strand of CM055272.1, from coordinate 91,012,454 downwards.
GGTCAAGGTCAAATACTTAGTCTAAACTTAACATCAGGGAAATATTGTTATAACTTCTATTTCCTTCATCTAACATGCTCAATATTTCACACATGCATTCCTGTAAGGCACTACTACCATGATGTGCCAAATCCACGACCGTCCAACCCCCTCTTCTCCGAAGATCAAGGTCAAATACTTAGTCTAAACTTAACATCAGAGAAATATTGTTATAACTTATATTTCCTTCATCTAAAATGCTCAATATTTCACACATGCATTCCTGTAAGGCTCTACTACCATGCTGTGCCAAATCGACGACCGTCCAACCCCCGCTGCTCCCAAGGTCAAGGTCAAATACTTAGTCTAAACTTAACATCAGAGAAATATTGTTATAACTTCTATTTCCTTCATCTAAAATGCTCAATATTTCACACATGCATTCCTGTAAGGCTCTACTACCATGCTAAGCCAAATCCACGACCGTCCAACCCCCGCTGCTCCCAAGGTCAAGGTCAAATACTTAGTCTAAACTTAACATCAGAGAAATATTGTTATAACTTCTATTTCCTTCATCCAAAATGCTCAATATTTCACACATGCATTCCTGTAAGGCTCTACTACCATGCTGTGCCAAATCCACGACCGTCCATCCCGCACTGCTCCCAAGGTCAAGGTCAAATACTTAGTCTAAACTGAACATCAGAGAAATATTGTTATAACTTCTATTTCCTACATCTAAAATGCTCAATATTTCACACATGCATTCCTGTAAGGCTCTACTACCATGCTGTGCCAAATCCACTACCGTCGAACCCCCGCTGCTCCCAAGGTCAAGGTCAAATACTTAGTGGCTTTACAAAACTTAAAATCAGAGAAATATTGTTATAACTTCTATTTCCTTCATCTAAGATGCTTACTATTTCACACATGCATTCCTGTAAGGCTCTACTACCATGCTGTGCTAAATACACGACCGTCAACCCCCGCTGTTCCCAAGGTCAAGGTAAAATACTTAATCTCTTTACAAAACTTAACATCAGAGAAATATTGTTATAACTTCTATTTCCTTCATCTAAGATGCTTAACATTTCACACATGCATTCATGTAAGGCGCTACTACAATGCTGTGCCAAATCCACGACCGTACAACCCCCGCTGCTCCCAAGGTCAAGGTCAAATACTTAGTCGCTTTACAAAACTTAACATGAGATAAATATTGTTATAACTTCTATTTTCTTCATCTAAGATGCTTACTATTTCACACATGCATTCCTGTAAGGCTCTACTACCATGCTGTGCTAAATCCACGACGTCCAACCCCCGATGGTCCCAAGGTCAAGGTAAACTATTTAATCTCTTTACAAAACTTAACATCAGAGAAATATTGTTATAACTTCTATTTCCTTCATCTAAAATGCTTAATATTTCACACATGCATTCATGTAAGGCGCTACTACAATGCTCTGCCAAATCCACGACCGTCCAACCCCCGCTGCTCCCAAGGTCAAGGTCAAATACTTAGTCTAAACTTAACATCAGAGAAATATTGTTATAACTTCTATTTCATTCATCTAAAATGCTCTATATTTCACACATGCATTCCTGTAAGGCACTACTACCATGATGTGCCAAATCCACGACCGTCCAACCCCCGCTGCTCCCAAGGTCAAGGTCAAATACTTAGTCTAAACTTAACATCAGAGAAATATTGTTATAACTTCTATTTCCTTCATCTAAAATGCTCAATGTTTCACACATGCATTCCTGTAAGGCTCTACTAACATGCTGTGCCAAATCCACGACCGTCCAACCCCCGCTGCTGCCAAGGTCAAGGTCAAATACTTAGTCGCTTTACAAAGCTTAACATCAGAGAAATATTGTTATAACTTCTATTTTCTTCATCTAAGATGCTTAATATTTCACACATGCATTCCTGTAAGGCTCTACTACCAGGCTGTGCCAAATCCACGACCGTCCAACCCCCACTGGTCCCAAGGTCAAGGTAAAATACTTAATTTCTTTACAAAACTTAACATCAGAGAAATGTTGTTATAACTTCTATTTCCTTCATCTAAGATGCTTAATATTTCACACATGCATTCTTGTAAGGCTCTACTACCATGCTATGCCAAATCCACGACCGTCCAACCCCCGCTGCTCCCAAGGTCAAGGTCAAATACTTAGTCTAAACTTAATATCAGAGAAATATTTTGATAACTTCTATTTCCTTCATCTAAAATGCTCAATATTTCACACATGCATTCCTGTAAGGCTCTACTACCATGATGTGCCAAATCCACGACCATCCAACCGCCGCATCTCCCAAGGTGAAGGTCAAATACTTAGTCTAAACTTAACATCAGAGAAATATTGTTATAACTTCTATTTCCTTCATCTAAGATGCTTAATATTTCACACATGCATTCCTGTAAGGCTCTACTACCATGCTGTGCCAAATCCACGACCGTCCAACCCCCGCTGCTCCCAATGTCAAGGTCAAATACTTAGTCTCTTTACAAAACTTAACATCAGAGAAATATTGTTATACATTCTATTTCCTTCATCTAAGATGCTTAATATTTCACACATGCATTCCTGTAAGGCTCTACAACCATGCTGTGTTAAATACACGACCGTCCAACCCCCGCAGATCCCAAGGTCAAGGTCAAATACTTAGTCGCTTTACAAAACTTAACATCAGAGAAATATTGTTATAACTTCCATTTCATTCATCTAAGATGCTTAATATTTCACACATGCATTCCTGTAAGGCTCTACTACGATGCTGTGCCAAATCCACGACCGCCCAACCCCCGCTGCTCCCAAGGTCAAGGTCAAATACTTAGTCTAAACTTAACATCAGAGAAATATTGTTATAACTTCTATTTCCTTCATCTAAAATGCTCAATATTTCACACATGCATTCCTGTAAGGCTCTACTAACATGATGTGCGAAATCCACGACCGTCCAACCCCCGCTGCTCCCAAGGTCAAGGTCAAATACTTAGTCTAAACTTAACATCAGAGAAATATTGTTATAACTTCTATTTCCTTCATCTAAAATGCTCAATATTTCACACATGCATTCCTGTAAGGCTCTACTACCATGCTGTGCCAAATCCACGACCGTCCATCACGCACTGCTCCCAAGGTCAAGGTCAAATACTTAGTCTAAACTGAACATCAGAGAAATATTGTTATAACTTCTATTTCCTTCATCTAAAATGCTCAATATTTCACACATGCATTCTTATAAGGCTCTACTACCATGCTATGCCAAATCCACGACCGTCCAACCCCCGCTGATCCCAAGGTCAAGGTCAAATACTTAGTCTAAACTTAACATTAGAGAAATATTGTTATAACTTCTATTTCCTTCATCTAAGATGCTTAATATTTCACACATGCATTCCTTTAAAGCTCTACTTCCATGCTGTGCCAAATCCACAACCGTCGAACCCCCGCTGGTCCCAAGGTCAAGGTAAAATACTTAGTCGCTTTACAAAACTTAACATCCGAGAGATATTGTTATAACTTCTATTTCCTTCATCTAAGATGCTTAATATTTCACACATGCATTCCTGTAAGGCTCTACTACCATGCTGTGCCAAATCCACAACCGTCGAACCCCCGCTGGTCCCAAGGTCAAGGTAAAATACTTAGTCGTATTACAAAACTTAACATCAGAGAGATATTGTTATAACTTCTATTTCCTTCATCTAAGATGCTTAATATTTCACATATGCATTCCTGTAAGGCTTTACTACCAGGCTGTGCCAAATCCACGACCGTCCAACCCCCGCTGCTCCCAAGGTCAAGGTCAAATACTTAGTCTCTTTACAAAACTTAACATCAGAAAAATATTGTTATAAATTATATTTCCTTCATCTAAGATGCTTAATATTTCACACATGCATTCCTGTAAGGCTCTACTACCATGCTGTGCCAAATCCACGACCGTCCAACCCCCGCAGATCCCAAGGTCAAGGTCAAATACTTAGTATAAAGTGAACATCAGAGAAATATTGTTATAACTTCTATTTCCTTCATCTAAAATGCTCAATATTTCACACATGCATTCCTGTAAGGCTCTACTAACATGCTGTGCCAAATCCACGACCGTCCAACCCCCGCTTCTCTCAAGGTCAATGTCAAATACTTAGTCGCTTTACAAAACTTAACATCAGAGAAATATTGCTATAACTTCTATTTTCTTCATCTAAGATGCTTAATATTTCACACATGCATTCCTTTAAGGCTCTACTACCATGCTGTGCCAAATCCACGACCGTCCAACCCCCACTGGTTCCAAGGTCAAGGTAAAATACTTAATCTCTTCACAAAACTTAACATCAGAGAAATGTTGTTATAACTTCTATTTCCTTCATCTAAGATGCTTAATATTTCACACATGCATTCTTGTAAGGCTCTACAACCATGCTATGCCAAATCCACGACCGTCCAACCCCCGCTGCTCCCAAGGTCAAGGTCAAATACTTTGTCGCTTTACAAAACTTAACAGAGAAATATTGTTATAACTTCTATTTGCTTCATCTAAGATGCTCAATATTTCACACATGCATTCTTGTAAGGCTCTACTACCATGCTGTGCCAAATCCACGACCGTCCAACCCCCGCTGCTCCCAAGGTCAAGGTCAAATACTTAGTCTCTTTACAAAACGTAACATCAGAGAAATATTGTTATAACTTCTATTTCCTTCATCTAAAATGCTCAATATTTCACACATGCTTTCCTGTAAGGCTCTACTACCATGCTGTGCCAAATCCACGACCGTCCAACCCCCGCTGCTCCCAAGGTCAAGGTCAAATACTTTGTCTAAGCTTAACATCAGAGAAATATTTTTATATCTTCTATTTCCTTCATCTAAAATGCTCAATATTTCAGACATGCATTCCTGTAAGGCTCTACTACCATGATGTGCCAAATCCACGACCATCCAACCGCCGCATCTCCCAAGGTGAAGGTCAAATACTTAGTCTAAACTTAACATCAGAGAAATATTGTTATAACTTCTATTTCCTTGATCTAAAATGCTCAATATTTCACACATGCATTCCTGTAAGGCTCTACTACCATGCTGTGCCAAATCCACGACCGTCCAACCCCCGCTGCTCCCTATGTCAAGGTCAAATACTTATTCTAAACTTAACATCAGAGAAATATTGTTATAACTTCTATTTCCTTCATCTAAAATGCTCAATATTTCACACATGCATTCCTGTAAGGCTCTACTAACATGCTGTGCCAAATCCACGACCGTCCAACCCCCGCTTCTCTCAAGGTCAATGTCAAATGCTTAGTCGCTTTACAAAACTTAACATCAGAGAAATATTGTTATAACTTTTATTTCCTTCATCTAAGATGCTTAATATTTCACACATGCATTCCTGTAAGGCTCTACTACCGTGCTGTGCCAAATCCACGACCGTCCAACCCCCGCAGATCCCAAGGTCAAGGTCAAATACTTAGTCTCTTTACAAAACTTAACATCTTTACAAAACTTAACATCAGAGAAATAAGTTATAACTTCTATTTCCTTCATTGAAAATTCTTAATATTTCACTTGTGCATTGCTCTAATGTTGTACTATCATGCTGCGACAAATCTACGACCGTCCAACCCCCGCTGATCCCAAGGTCAAGGTCACATACTTAGTCTCTTTACAAAACTTAACATCAGAGAATTATGTTATAACTTCTATTTCTTTCATTGAAAATTCTTAATATTTCATGCATGCTCTACCATCATGATGTGACAAGTTCCCGCTGATCTCGAGGTCAACCTCACATACTTAGGCTCTTTACTAAACTTAACATCAGAGAAATCGGTTATAACTTCTATTTCCTTGCTCGGATCTGCTTCACATTTCACACACGCATTGCTCCAATGGACCTCTACCACCATGTGACAAATTCACGTTCATGCCGCTCCCGCTAAGCACAGAGTCAAGGTCACAAGCCCATACACTTGGACATTTTTACATATTTTAGGGGTACCGTGGGGGTATTCCGTAAGCCTCGCTTACTGACCAATCTAGTTATCTATATTTTCATTCCCCACCCCAACTGTACATGCCCAAAGTCAAGGCCAAATTACTTTGAAATTTACGTTAATGTTTTTACAGAATTTGTGTTAAAGTTTTTATTTGTCGGTCCAGGCTGGGGTATCCTTGAGCATCTGCACACTTTCTCTAGTCTAACCAGCATAAATCATATAGTTTTACCAAACTATGCTAAATTTGTTCCATATAGTCATGGTGCAAGAGGTGTTGTTATTTTTACTCATCAATCCATTGGAGTATCTAAAGTGAGCATTACAAACGAGAATATTGACTTTTCAGAGACTATATGGTGTGACATTGCGTTTGAGCAAAACGACAAACTATTAGTAGGTTTGATGTATAGGAGCCCCTCATCGACTGATGCTAACAACCAGGAGCTGATTAATCTTATAAATCATTCTGTGTCACTGAATTATAGTCATATGCTACTGATGGGCCATTTTAATTATCGCTGTATTAGCTGGAGTTCACTTGAAGTAAACGCCAATGAAAATCATCCTGCAGCACATTTCCTTCAGTGTACACTTGATAACCTACACGTTTTCGCGATGGCCAAATACCCAGTTGCTTAGATCTAGTCTTTACGAATGAAGAGAATATGGTGCACAAAGAGAGTTTAATCATTTACTCACCCTTAGGGAATAGTAACCACGCTGTTTTTAAATTTTAGTTTATGTGTTATTTGAACAATGAAGATGATATTGTTGAAAGATGCCAGTATTATAGAGGTGGTTATGAAGGACTTGTGACAAGTTTGCAGGAGGGAAACTGGACAGACCTATTCGAGGGCAATAATGTTGAAAGCATGTCGAGTACTTTTAATACAAAGTTGACATCATGAATAAATAAATATGTCCCCAAACGGAAACCCAACAAGACATTCTTTCAACCTCCTTTATGGATGGACAAAGATGCGAAAAAAGCTATACTTACTGAACGTAAGAAATGGAAATGTTAAACGTACTCTCGATCACGCGTTGCATATACAGAGTATGCTGCAGGTAGAAATTTGTGTGCCAACACAATTCGTAACTCTAAAATTTCTTATGAAAGGAAAGTGGCAATGGAGTCGAAATATAACAGTAAATCTTTCTGGAAATATGTCAACTCATAATTTAAGACGAGAAGTGGAGTAAGTAATCTGAAAAAGTCAGATTCTACTTTTACCAGTAATGATCAGGAGAAGGTGAACGTTCTGAACGACTTTTTCAGCAGCGTTTTTACTCGTACCAATGATCTAAATGAACCACATCAGGTCCAAGATATGAATAGTAATCTCGTGAATAATATTGAAATTACCCAGAAGATGTCTTAAAAAAGTTAAAGACGTTAAAAACCGATAAATCACCTGGTTATGACGGGTTACACACTAATGTTCTACGTGATACCAGATAAGCCATATGTCAACCACTATGTGCAATCTTCAACAAGACTATATTACAAGGTAAAGTACCATCGGACTGGAAAAAAGCAGTAGTTACACCAATATTCAAGAAAGGTGACAGACAGTTAACAGGGAATTATAGACCAGTGAGCCTCACTTCCGTTCTCTGCAAAGTGTGCGAAGCGTTGATTTGAGATAAATTAATGGCTCACTTGAGTGATAACAACCGTCTTTCAGACGACCAGTACGGTTTTATACATGTAGGTCCTGCACAAGTCAATTACATGAGGTTCTTGAACAGTGGACAGCTCTCATGGACAGTTCTCTCCTAGTAGATGTAATATACTTGGACTTCAGTAAGGCTTTTGACTCGGTACCGCACGAAAGACTATTATATATGTTATACAATCTCGGCATTCAGGGTAAAGTGCTAGACTGGATTCATAGTTTTCTCTCCGGAAGAACCCAATGTGTTAGATATAGAAATTCATACTCTTCATGGTCGAGTGTGGACAGCGGCGTCCCCCAGGGCAGTGTACTGGGTCCGGTGTTATGTTTATGCTTTATAAATGACCTTCCTCGAAACAGTGTTTGCAGACGGCAGCAAGATATTTTCAAATGCATTGTATGAAGACCTATGTAAAAAGCTACAAGAGGATCTCGACAAGTTATGTGACTGGTCCAATAGATGGAAACTATGTTTCAATGCGGCAAAATGTAAAGTTCTACATATGGGTTATAACAATGAGAATCATCGATACATTATGCTGGATAAGGACAATAATTATGTTTCACTAACTTCTGTAGATGAAGAAAAGGACCTTGGCGTCACATTTGAACGTAATCTCAAATTTGAAAGACATATCACCAACTGCGTAATCCGAAGATCCTTTGATTACATGGATAGCGATACGTTTCTTGTACTATACAAGTCCTTGGTACGTCCCATTCTGGAGTACTCCACATGTGTTTGGTCACCATACCTGAATAAAGATATTCGTAGGGTTGAAAGTATTCAGAGGAGAGCCACGAAACTTGTCCATAATATAAGTCATCTTCAATATGCTGATAGAATGAAAACACTTGGAATACCTACACTAGAAAATCGCAGAAAATGTAGTGACTTAATCCAAGTCTTTAAAGCTGTGCATGGTTTGGATGATATGAAATGGCAGGATAAATTCACTTTATCAACAAACGACACAAGAGGACACTCCTTGAAATTATAAAAAAAAAATGCCGCACAACCCAGAGACAAAATACATTCACACTAAGAGTAGTGGCCTCATGGAACCGCCTATCTTAAGGAACAATTAATGCTGAAAGCCCGAACGAGTTTAAGTCGCTCCTGAATGAGGAAAACTGGAACGAAAATAAGTTTTCTCCGTGTTAAACCATATCACAACAATATTGACATTATATGATATTTTATATACGTTTATCTACACGTCGAAGCCGCAGACCCCCACATACGTTATATATAGTGTTTGTAACGAAGATACGTCAAACTAACAGAGGGACCATATAAGCATATGTGCTTAAATTAAGGTCCAAAAGATCCAGGTAACAATCCAGGTAACAATATCAGCTAACCCAATGTTCTCTGGCAATCCCCCGGGAACAACGTTATACAAACACAGCATTCACTTATTTAGCATTTAATCAAGCAAAATACATCATTTTATAGTATTTTAGACAAGCAGGCGACACGACATTTGAGAAACACGCATTTCTTACTATAAACAATACAATCCAATAACCTGTCCTAAATAACTACATAATTAAATTAATCCCTACCATATTTCCATTGCGACAAAAGTACGTGTCGCTCTAGTGTCGGTCAACACTTGAATGACAATATTCCGCCAGTGGTCACACCTAGTGACCACGCTTGGCGCGAAAACGCGCACGACTGAACATGCTCAAGCGGGTTACCATCAATCAATATTCTTAACAGTGCATAAGGTTGTCTCGCCGACCGCCAGAGAAAGAGAATTTATTTCTAATTCACTACGTTCAAATGACATAAATTATATTTCTCTGGCAATCCCCCCGGGAACAACCTTATACAAACACAACAATCACTTATTTAGCATTTCGCTTGAATGCCGGACATCATTAGTTTAAATACATACAATTCTGTAGAACAGAACACCATGTAATACGTGATAGTATCAGACTTAAAACAATATTGCTAAACAAATCCATTTTTATTAAATATACCATTTGGATAATATACCTTGCAAATTCATTACTCATGTATCTATGTCTGGAATATATGCACAACTATAAGTATATACACACTTACATGTATATACCGATACACATATACATATGTACAAACGATATCCTATAAAACAAAATAACGACTTGTCATGGCGACACCGTCGGATAAACAACTGACTTTGATACCAGGTAATTGTCAAAACCATCTTAATGGACATAACACTATCAAACTTCGCAAAAACCACCCCAAGCACATGTGCATGTCACTTTTGTTTTCGCAGTAAACATTGGCATATAACATTGATCACATCTAACAACTAGTAATATTTGTTTCTGAGAAACCATGAATACTGTAACAAAATATAACACATACTAATACATGTAGTACAGAAACTACACACAGTCTTCTTTGTAAACTCATTATAGAAATGGACATAAACATGTATACTTTCTGAATAATTCCCACTGTTTTATTCTTAACTTTAGGTACATGTCTATATCGGGCTCTTTCAATGTTTTTAATCAAATTCGCATTAGTAGTGGAACATAATCTTCCCAAGTCCCATGTTTGTGTAAATGACAATTTAGTATTAGCCATCTGAATAATAGACGCCATATAACATACCACATGAAATGTTTTCGCCAGCAAAATCACACCACTTCCCAAACTACTAACAGAAGCTCACTCATTACAGTTTCTGAATTCTCAGAAATATGTTATACTTTTAGAATCTGCTCGGCTCTGCAGTAGTAGTTCAGGAAGCAGACGGACATTGCCCACGATCACATCCGGTAATTCTCAATGTTTCCCCATATATTTGGGATATATAATTGAACTATCCAAACAATACATATGGGTGAAAACATATATATAACATAATCAATATACATGTACGAAAAAACACCATCACGATGACACAATGCTATAGTCCGCAGACGATTACTTGCTACTTGTTTACAAACAAACCGGTCATAAACAAAACACAGAATAGGTGACACAGGTAAATATACCCGTGCCAGTATTCCTTTTCAATATTGATTTTGAGATTTGTTATCAAGTCTTGTGTAGTCTAGGGGCTAGAGCGACGGACATCAATGCCGTAGGTAGTGAGTTCGAATCTTAGTTTTTAGCCAGGTTTTTTGAAAACAAATCCAGGCTATTGGATTGGCGAAAGCCGGGCGGGCGGGCGGCGGGCGGCGTCCACAATCAATGTTAAGTTTTCGTGTTTTCGTGTTTGAGTCCATTTCTTTGTTACTGTACCACCTAGGACCACCAAACTTTCACAGCTTCATAATCAAGGGGTACCCACCACAATTCACTATCCAACATGTTACCCTTTTTTGAACTTGACCCATTTTTTCCGCGCAGTCGACTTAGCCATTTTCAATGTTAAGTTTTCGCGTTTAAGTCCATTTCTTTGGTACTGTACCACCTAGGACCACCAAACTTTCAAAGCTTCATAACCAAGGGGTGCCTACCACATACAACTATCCAACATGTGACCATTATTTTTACCTTCACCTATTATTTCTACGTAATTGACTTAGCCATTTTCAACGTTAACATTTTAACGTACCATTTTCAACGTTAACTTTTTAATGTATGTCTGGTTAAAGTTTTTTGGTTAAAAGTTTTTTGTTATACTATATCTCTGCAACTGCTTCGCCCATTACCTTGAAACTTCACATGGGTGTTTATCATCATCCATATTTTCATTCTACCCCCCAACCGTGCGGCCCCTATGCCCAATGTCAAGGTCAAATTACTTTGAATTTTTTTGCTAAAGTTTTTTCGTGTACTATATCTCTGCAACTGCTTCACCCATTACCTTGATACTTCACATGGGTGTTTATCATCATTGTCAGCATGAAATCGTCGGCATTTTGGCATAGGCGTCCGTACGTCCGTGTGTCTGGTTAAAGTTTTTTGGTTAAAGTTTTTCCATCTACTATATCTATTTTGTTAGTGTCCATGCCTCGCCCCAAGGCGCGACATGCAGGCCACGGCCATCTAGGTATAATTATGTTATCCAAGTGTCTATGATTGGAAAAAAACCTGGCCTTCGTGGCTTTGCCTCGTTTCTTGTTCATACATACATACATGTATATAGTAGACATATATTTTGATTTGTTTATGTTTTATTTCATATTTCTTTTTTATGTGTGTTGCTCTTACAAATTACATTAATTAAGTATGACATAGAGTACATGTAGAACGTTAGTCTCATTTTGAAGAAAACTAATAACTAAATGCACACTCGTTTCATATCTGTGTACATGAATAACCTGGAGTATGTTCTCGCCGAGCATGTCACAATGAGGCCATACCGCAATAGTGATAACCCTCGTTGTTTCACTTATTCCCTTCTCCACCAAGCAGTCATAAAAAGAACAGAATGATATCGACAAAAGTAATGCATTTTGTGAAGTTCGAACTCTCGACCAGGTAAAATGAACAAAAGTTCTACAAACGTATGGATATTCTCCCGCTTCGATACCACTGAGCCACACTACATGTCTGTTTTGCGCACCAATATATAGATACATGTATGCACGTGCACTTTATAATGTAGTTATTATGCACGAAAACGAGGCTATGATATGATAATACACCTGGTCTACCTATATTTGGACTCCTCGATTGACCTCCAGCAACTTATTATCGTCTGTCATGTATAGCATTAAAGCTGACATCAAGCCACATTGAATATTATTAATGAAAATTAATTTAAATAACACTGATTCTGAACTAAAAGAAACCTGAAAATACATAACTACATGAAATACTTTTGTCTCTGAACAATATATACATAGACCCACATAGTAGGCCTTTGCTGAAGCCACTATATATATACATTGTTCTCATTCGATGTCATAACTATTAAATTATTATTATAATGTATTATTCGGTATCACATGAATATCGAATGTATAAAACTACAGTGTCATTCTTTAATTAGGTATCATAACAAATTGTGTTAATACATGCTGAATTATTTGCACACATCAGATTCATGTATGTACGATACATTATTATCGTTTGCATAAGCAATCACGTCAATATGTGTATAGCACGGATGGCTATATTCAAAAATATAGAGTGTAACCCACGCTTATCATTGTACGCCAGGCAACCCACGCGTGGGTATGTATTCTAAGGAACTTAAATCACGTCCTGCCTCCTCATACCACTCAACAAATCTTCAGTATACCTTATGCGTATTAACTAAATATACTAAAGAACTTAATCATGTCCTGCCGCCTCAGGCTCATCATCAAATATTCAATATATCGTATGCGTATTATCATGGCTCCGCCAGCCCGCCCAAACGTGGGTAAGTACATTGAATAACTTAAATCATGTCCAAACATAGACCAATCATATAATTCTCAATATACTCAATACTCAAGGACTCCACCAGCCCATCCAAAACATGGGTGGCTATACTCAAGAACAACAATCATGGCCAGCACAATCCAATCATCAATTATTTAGTGAATTGAGTAGTACACAATATGAAGACACCATGAGCCCACCCATAACGTCGGTAGGATACTCAATAATATAAATCGTGTCCACCACATACCAATCGTCAGTAATTCAATATAATCAGTACATAATATGCCGACTCACACAACCAACCCAAAACGTGGGTGGGTATACAAAAGAACAACAAGCATGGCCATTAAAGACCAATCATCAATTGTTCAGTAAATTGAGTACGCAATATAAGGACTCCGCCAGTCCACACAAAACGTGGGTGGCTATTCTCTAATATATAAATCATATCCATCATAGAACAATCATCAATTCTTCCGTACCGTATACTTAGTATGTAATATGACGATTCCGCCAACCCACCCAAGACATGGGTGGATATACTCCAGAACATAACGCACGGCCACCAAAGACCAATCTTCAGTATACTCAGTATTGTAATATATGACGCCTCACACCCAGTAACACGTGGGTGGGTATACTCAAAAGCATAACACATTGTTGCCGAATATCAATCATAAACTATTCAGTATATCCAGTACGTAATGTGATGACTCCGCCAGCCAATACACAACATAGATGAATATGCTGAAGAACGCAAATGATAATTTACTAAGTATACATTTATTTGTGCTAACTGACACGATCTATCAGGGGACATAACCATATAGAGGCTAATGTGGGAGGTAATTTTACATTAACGACGGTTATGTCCCTTTCACTGGCGATATTTTTAGCTGGTTTATAATTATAGAGGGCGCTCCAATAGCGTCCCCTTGTTTGATTTGTAAAAGATACGCATGAAAAAATTATAGATTTATAACAACATATATTACACGGTACGGAACGTTTGGTGTAGCGTAAATTTGTTTACGTATTACGTGGGAAGTGTGCCTGCATGTGTTACATATAATACTGGACGTATTGGACTAGCTTACAGTGCAGGGATTGTTGTTAATTGGATCTATGTCACGCCTGTGTATTGAACTGTGTTCCTAAACACACGCTGGTGTGTCAATGGCGGGCGTTTCATCGATTTTGGTGATGGGGAGTTCGCATATATCACGATTGCAGCGGTATATGGATGAAGACAGTGGACGTCGGAACTTAAATTTGTCCGATGGCAGAATATATTTCCATGGCATTTCTGGGGGAAAACTTTCCGGGAGGCATTTGGCTGAGTTTGAGGCCAAGATTCGTGACTTGCATTGTGTGCACCTGTTTATCCAGCTGGGTGGTAATGACCTTGACGACGCATCTCTGTCTCCTGAGGAAGTGGTACTTCGCCTCTCGTTATGGGCCAGTACCATGCGTGGCCGGTACCGGCTGGAGACCGTCACGATTGGACAGTTCTTGTTTCGAGATCGGACAAGACAGGTGCCCGTTTCCGCTTACAACACACGAGTGGTCGATGCGAACCGGCTTCTTCGTTCAGCGGCGTCTCGCGATGTGTGGTTTATATATCACAAACATAATGGACTCAAACGCGCAGCTGTGCCTACCTTCTTACCAGACGGCGTTCATTTGACCTGGACTGGTGGCTACGGGAAGTTCTGCCACAGTCTACGTGGTGCCTGTCTTACGGATTTGCGGCATTAGCTATTGTTGTATATTATACATTTGTATCTTGACGTCACTGCCTCATGTCGTTTCTACTATTTATAGTCTGCGTAGCATGTTTATCATACATGTTTATCGGGATTGCCCTGAATTATGTCCTTAAATGTACTTCAAATGTCTATTGTTGCATTGTGTTGTGCCATAATTTTGGCTATATATATTCTAGTTGGGTTACGATGGGAATTTATGACAAATAGGTGGCCACCGTTAAGTATGTTAACACAAAATGTGTAGATCTCGATGAGCCGGCTGGACGGTCCGTCTCGTCGGGATCTGCACTTTTCACAAGTAATTGTCATGTTTTGAGAACGCAAACACCTTTTCTTTTCTTTTTTCAGTAGCTATAACTACATTATAACCAGGATAAACAGTGGCATGTGTGTAACCGGGCCACCGTCTGGGGAAGAGGACCTGCGTATTTTCATGGCAATTGTCATCAATTGAGCTTATCCTACTTTTTACAGTTGCCAGGTTTATGGTGGTAGGTAGGAGCGCGCGAGGGTAATTTGGCGTTTAGCCTCATGATCCTTGTCGGTGTGCCGACTTAATGGTTTGGCTCTCCTGTAAATTTAGGTTGTGATACTTGAGAGCTAAATCCTGTTTTAACCCAATTACCATGATTAAGGGAGTAGTACGATTAGAGCTGATAATACTTTTGGTTTGGAGCTCAGTGACTCTGATGTGGCATGCACCTGGCACCAGGTCAATATATTCTAGGTTCAGGGCTGGATACACAGGTTCTATGAATATTGGGCTCTGATTTCTGGAGTTTCTCCTTATTATGACCAGACTGACTACGGCCTGGCTTTAAGCGAACTTCGCTGTTGATAGGCTGTTAAACATCGATAATCAATCATTACTGCCATGGGCGATTTGTATCTAGTTGTATATCGTGTGCCAGTAACAATCACAATTATTAATGCCTATCTTGTCATGGTACATTGTATACTTGAACAGTGGGGGCCTTGGTCAGACGGCGCGGAGGCATGGTCTGCTATGGGGGCTGTTGTATTCTTGCATGTGTATCATTCAGTGGCCTTATTGCCATGTTTACATTTTCAATGTAATTGTATTGATTTTCATGTCTATAATGTGTTTTATTAATGTTCAATTCAGGCAATGTTATTGCCCTTGCCTGGCGGTAGTCGGGTGCACCTCGGTAGAGGTGTATAATTTGTGAACACTATGTTGGTCAAGTTATTGGCCTTGCCTGGCGGTAGTCGGGTGCACCTCGGTAGAGGTGTATAATTTGTGGACACTATGTTGGTCAAGTTATTGGCCTTACCTGGCGGTAGTCGGGTGCACCTCGGTAGAGGTGTATACTTTGTGGACACTGTGTTGGTCAAGTTATTGGCCTTACCTGGCGGTAGTCGGGTGCACCTCGGTAGAGGTGTATAATTTGTGGACACTATTTTGGTCAAGTTATTGACCTTCGGTGGAGGTGTATAATTTGTGGACACTATGTTGGTCAGGTTATTGGCCTTACCTGGCGGTAGTCGGGTTAAATTTTTGGCACAATTTTGGTTAAGTTATTCCCTTACCTGGCCTAATCTTAAAATGTTGGTGTTGGAGCTAAGTGACTCTGACGCGTCATGGACCTAGCCCCAGGTCAGGATATTCTAATTTCAGGGCTGAATATATAGTTTATGTAAATATTAAGCTCTTATTTTGGGAATTTCTCTTGTTATGGCTGGTTGAATACAGGATATTCCAACCCGTTGGCCCGGCCTTAAATGACCTTAGCTGTTGATAGGCCGTTATACACCAATGATCAAGCAGTTAATCCATTACCTGGCGGTAGTCAGGTACACTTCAGTAGAGGTGTTTGAATTTGTTAGCACTAATTTTGTCAAATTATTGCATTTGCCTGGCGGTAGTCTGGTACGTCTCATAAGGGGTGTGTACTTTTGGGCACCATTTTGATCTAGTTATTGCCTTTGCATGGCCGTAGTCAAGTGAACCATGTAGAGGTGTTATTTTTTACTAATATTTATTGAGTTTATCTGCCTTGCCTGATGGGGGTGGTGTTAATTTTGCATGCAGGTTTTCATATATGTATGATGTCATGTATTATTATTTATAGGTATAGTTGTTGCTAGCCATGTCATCTCGGTAGGGGTGTCAGTTTTAGGCATTTTAACAGTGGCCTGTGTTAAATGTGTTCAAATGTGTTACCTATTCTCAGGGCTGTATATATAGTTCATGTAAATATTGAGCTCTGATTTTGTGAATTTCCCTCATTTTGGACGTGTTGAATACGGGATATTCCAACCAGTTGTCCCGGCCTTAAATTACCTTAGCTGTTGATAGGCCGTTAAACACCAATCAACAGGTCGAATGGATTAGCTTTTAAGACACTACTTGCATACCTGTGTTATTGGGCGTTCCTGGCATTAGTCGGGAAGAGCGGGACACTTGCATGGTTAACTTGGGTTATCTCCCGAGTCATTAACAATCATTTATTTATTTGTACAGGTATAGCCAGAATGTCGTCTCGGCGGAAACAGGGTCCGCCAGCGAAAAGGCGTCGCACTGCTGCCGCCAGTACGCCTGGGAACCCAGACACGAACCATGAAGTTAGGGTGGATGGGACTGTTTCAGATCGGTTTCAGGATATGCTGGACACGATGATGCCCGTGATAACACAGAATTTTGTGGGAACATTGTCGTCAATGGGGTATTTAGCCCCACCGGTGGCCGCTGTTAGGCGGGAGGATGCGGTGTCTGCTGACGCAACCAGTGCTGGCTGTAGTGTTTCGCCATGTGTGCATGAGGCACTGTTACAGCCTGAGCCGCAGATACGTGCGGTTGTAGATGGACAGCCGGCACATTTACATTCAGCAAATGCTACTGGTCTCCGCGATAGACATATTCCAGCGTTAACACACAGCTCGTCGCCACAACCGGATGACATTATGGGGCCTCCAAGCTTTCTGCTTCCACATTCCGAGAGCAGTGGGATTCGTCCAACACACATGGGTAGTCCAAGCTCGCGCGTGGCCAAGCCACTAGACCTTGGATTGGATCCGAAGGTTAAATACAAAATCTGGGCAGATTAATTTGTAGATTTCGGGTCTTTACTCGCAAAGCCTACGAATAATCGCCTAGAGTTGGTGAAAGATGGGGGGTGGTCTTTGTTTTGTTACTAAGAATACCCCCTACAAGTTCCGCAACATTGACCAATGGTTGCGTGCTTTTCACATATTTGTGGCCATCTACTGTCAGAAACGCCCTGAACACACATTACAGTTGATGCACTATTGTAATCGCATCCAGTCCATGGCTAGCCCTATTTTATGATCGTCAGTTTCGTTTGTGGCGCGAAACTGACCCTGGCCATCTTCAGTGGGAGGTGACGAATGACGTGTTGTATATGGAGGCGGTGTCATACAGTGTGACCAACAAGGTCAATAGCCTCACCAATCCGCCCTTTCGTGGGGGGCCCCGGGGTACATAAACAAGAGGCCCAAATGGGCCTGTATCGCTCACCTAAAAGCCTCCATAGTGGTCATCTTGATTTCACAAAGATTCTTCACTTACAACTTCAAATGTTCCACATAATTTGTTGGTACCTTCTGATCTAACATATATTGCGAATGTGCATGTGATTTACTGCTATACCTTCGATTTGATATATAAAATGACCATATTCGGTCAATAAAATTTGACCCCTATTTGACCCCTCGGGCCATGACTATCGATCATTCATACAAAGTTTCGTCGAAATCGGCCTGGCGGTTTGTGAGAAGAATATCTTTTGACAATTTGACCTACTTTTCAACGGCGGACATCTTGGATTTGGTGATGACCTCCATTTTGACAAAAATGAACAGGCTTCACCAACAAACCATTTCAGTTAAGTTTGGTCAATATCGGCCAAGCAGTTCACAAGAAGAAGTCCTTTGAAATCTTTAGTAAAAGAACAACCTTTTGACCTGTCGGTGGCCATCTTGGATGACGTAATCATCTGATTTTGGCAAAACATGCTCCAGAGTGATCGAATAGTCGATACCTTCGATTTGATATATTATATGACCATATTCGGGCAAAAATATAATTTGACCCCTAGTTGACCCCTCGGGCCACGCCCATTTTTGACCCAGGGGCCACCATATGAACAAATCTGAAACAGCGTTAACTATCAATCATTCACACCAAGTTTCGTCGATATCGGCCTGGAGGTTTGTGAGAAGAAGATTTTTTGACAATTTGACCTACTTCTCAACGGCGGCCATCTTGGATTTGGTGATGACCTCCATTTTAACAAAAATGAACAGGCTTCACCCAGAGACCATTACAGTTAAGTTTGGCCAATATCGGCCAAGCAGTTCACAAGAAAAAGACGTTTGAAATCTTTAGTAAAAGAATGACCTTTTGAACTATCAGGGGCCATCTTGGATGACGTAATCATCTGATTTAGACAAAAAATTCTCCAGAGTGATCGTCTCGTCAATACCTTCGATTTGATATATTATATGATTATATTCGGTTAAAAATAAAATTTACCCCTATTTGACCCCTCGGGTGACGCCCATTTTTGACCCAGGTGCCACCATATGAACAAATCTGAAACAGCGCTAACTATCGATCATTCATACCCAGTATC
Source organism: Conchocele bisecta (assembly GCA_029237695.1). Classification (NCBI taxonomy): domain Eukaryota; kingdom Metazoa; phylum Mollusca; class Bivalvia; order Lucinida; family Thyasiridae; genus Conchocele; species Conchocele bisecta. The sequence goes on along the minus strand of CM055272.1, from coordinate 90,993,054 downwards.
GTCGAAATCGGCCTGGCGGTTCGTGAGAAGAAGATTTTTTAAGAATTTGACCTACTTCTCAACGGCGGCCATCTTGGATTTGGTGATGACCTCCATTTTAACAAAAATGAACAGGCTTCAACCACAGACCATTATTGTTACGTTTAGCCAATATCGGCCAAGCAGTTTACAAGAAAAAGACGTTTGAAATCTTTAGTAAAAGAATGACCATTTGAACTATCGGTGGCCATCTTGGATGATGTAATCATATGATTTAGACAAACAATGTTCCAGAGTGATTGTCTCGTCAATACCTTCGATTTGATATATTACATGACTATATTCGGTTACAAATAAAATTTGACCCCTATTTGACCCCTCGGGCGACGCCCATTTTTGACCCACGGGCCACCATATGAACAAATCTGAAACAGCGCTAACTATCGATCATTCATACCCAGTATCGTCGAAATCGGCCTGGCGGTTCGTGAGAAGAAGATTTTTTAAGAATTTGACCTACTTCTCAACGGCGGCCATCTTGGATTTGGTGATGACCTCCATTTTAACAAAAATGAACAGGCTTCAACCACAGACCATTATTGTTACGTTTGGCCAATATCGGCCAAGCAGTTTACAAGAAAAAGACGTTTGAAATCTTTAGTAAAAGAATGACCATTTGAACTATCGGTGGCCATCTTGGATGATGTAATCATATGATTTAGACAAACAATGTTCCAGAGTGATTGTCTCGTCAATACCTTCGATTTGATATATTACATGACTATATTCGGTTACAAATACAATTTGACCCCTATTTGACCCCTCGGGCGACGCCCATTTTTGACCCACGGGCCACCATATGAACAAATCTGAAACAGCGCTAACTATCGATCATTCATACCCAGTATCGTCGAAATCGGCCTGGCGGTTCGTGAGAAGAAGATTTTTTAAGAATTTGACCTACTTCTCAACGGCGGCCATCTTGGATTTGGTGATGACCTCCATTTTAACAAAAATGAACAGGCTTCAACCACAGACCATTATTGTTATGTTTGGCCAATATCGGCCAAGCAGTTTACAAGAAAAAGACGTTTGAAATCTTTAGTAAAAGAATGACCATTTGAACTATCGGTGGCCATCTTGGATGATGTAATCATATGATTTAGACAAACAATGTTCCAGAGTGATTGTCTCGTCAATACCTTCGATTTGATATTTTACATGACTATATTCGGTTACAAATAAAATTTGACCCCTATTTGACCCCTCGGGCGACGCCCATTTTTGACCCACGGGCCACCATATGAACAAATCTGAAACAGCGCTAACTATCGATCATTCATACCCAGTATCGTCGAAATCGGCCTGGCGGTTCGTGAGAAGAAGATTTTTTAAGAATTTGACCTACTTCTCAACGGCGGCCATCTTGGATTTGGTGATGACCTCCATTTTAACAAAAATGAACAGGCTTCAACCACAGACCATTATTGTTACGTTTGGCCAATATCGGCCAAGTAGTTTACAAGAAAAAGACGTTTGAAATCTTTAGTAAAAGAATGACCATTTGAACTATCGGTGGCCATCTTGGATGATGTAATCATATGATTTAGACAAACAATGTTCCAGAGTGATTGTCTCGTCAATACCTTCGATTTGATATATTACATGACTATATTCGGTTACAAATAAAATTTGACCCCTATTTGACCCCTCGGGTGACGCCCATTTTTGACCCACGGGCCACCATATGAACAAATCTGAAACAGCGCTAACTATCGATCATTCATACCCAGTATCGTCGAAATCGGCCTGGCGGTTCGTGAGAAGAAGATTTTTTAAGAATTTGACCTACTTCTCAACGGCGGCCATCTTGGATTTGGTGATGACCTCCATTTTAACAAAAATGAACAGGCTTCAACCACAGACCATTATTGTTACGTTTGGCCAATATCGGCCAAGCAGTTTAACAAGAAAAAGACGTTTGAAATCTTTAGTAAAAGAATGACCATTTGAACTATCGGTGGCCATCTTGGATGATGTAATCATATGATTTAGACAAACAATGTTCCAGAGTGATTGTCTCGTCAATACCTTCGATTTGATATATTACATGACTATATTCGGTTACAAATAAAATTTGACCCCTATTTGACCCCTCGGGTGACGCCCATTTTTGACCCACGGGCCACCATATGAACAAATCTGAAACAGCGCTAACTATCGATCATTCATACCAAGTATCGTCGAAATCGGCCTGGCGGTTCGTGAGAAGAAGATTTTTTAAGAATTTGACCTACTTTTCCATGGCGGCCATCTTGGATTGTCAATGACCTCCATTTTAACAAATCTTAAATGGTATCACCCATATATTATCCCTGTGAAGTTTAACCAATATCGGCTCAGCAGTTCGGGAGAAGAAGATGATTGAAAATGTTCAAGGACTGACGGACGACGGACGACGGACACTTTGCCATAACAATAGCTCACATGAGCTTTGCTCAGGTGAGCTAAAAAAGAGCGGGCCAATCAACCCAAAGGGCACATAAAAGTTTTGTTTTAGCTTCAACAACAAGGGAAAGTGCAGTCGCACCAACTGCACATTTTCCCACTCCTGTCAGTTGTGTGGCGGGTTGCACGCCAAACGAGTTTGTCCACAGAGACAAAGTGGTTCAGAACCCGCCCCCACCCCTTCAACCTCCAGCTCAACCAGGCCACCTGCCAACGCCCGTAAATCCTAGGCGTCTGGCGACGTGGCTGGATGGCTATGACCCTGCTAAGGTTGATTTCTTGCTTTCTGGTTTCACTTTTGGTTTCCGTTTACAATATACCGGACCACGTGTTTTTCGGACGTGTCGCAATCTCACATCTGCCAGACAGCAAGAGTCGATCTTAAAACAAAAAAATGCAGAAGAGCTTTCTCTTGGGAGAGTTGCAGGTCCATTTACGGAACTCGGTCTGGTTCCCAAGAAGGTTGATGGTAAATTTCGTGTTATTCACCACTTGTCTTAACCGGCAGGAGAGTCTGTGAATGATGGTATTGACCATGAACTGACGTCCGTGCAGTACCAAAATTTTGGGATTGCCATATGTCTACTCAAACAATGTGGTCCTGGTTGCGATCTTGCGAAAACAAATGTGGCTTCAGCGTTTCGCCTTGTCCCAGTCCACCCTTCTGACTATGACCTTCTTGGGTTTTGCATTGATGGAATGTATTATTATGACAAAGTCCTACCCATGGGCTGTTCGATTTCAATCAAAATCTTTGAGGAGTTTAGTACTACATTGCATTGGGTGGCTGAGACCAAGCTGCTACACTGCACTGCTATGGCCCATGTATTGGATGATTTCCTGTTTGTTTCGCCTCCTCCAGACTCTGTTTGTCGACGTGACCTGTTTAAGTTTGTTGCATTGGCTGAAAACCTAGGCATCCCGATTATGCAGGAGAAAACGTATTTGCCCAACCAAGTTTTGTTGGTTGTCAATTGAATCGTATTACCCTGTGTTATCCACGTGTATTCACCCGATGCACGTATCTTCTACACCTCGACCTCAACTGCCAAACGCTCCCGCTCAATGTCGCCCTTCATGCCCGACAACTGCACCCCAATCTGCCTTCCGACTTGCTGTTGAATTGCCTGCCGAATGCCCTCCTTTGTTTAGCTAGTTGTTCAATAATCTCGACAAAATTGTACTCGAATCCGCCATACCACGACGCAAACCAGCAGCAAAAAGAATACGTGTCGCTCTAGTGTCAGTCAACACTTGAATGACAATATTCCGCCAGTGGTCACACCTAGTGACAACGCTTGGCGCGAAAACGCGCACGACTGAACACGCGCAAGCGGGTTACCATCAATCGATATTCTTATCATTGTAGAAGGTTGTCCCGCCGACCGCCAGAGAAAAATAATTTATTTCTAATTCACTACGTTCAAACGACATACATTATATTTATGTACATAACGCAGAGCGACTTACATTGTAAGACTTGTAAGTCGCCCTGTCTTACAGACAGAATATTCTGGTTACATAATTATCAGCATGCCAAATGTTACGTACACTGTGTACGTTATATGTAGCCTGCTGGTAATGCGGATCCATCATGAATGTGTGCGCACATCAGTAAAATTGATTGATTGATTGGGTGTTTTTTCAAAGGCAATGTCATATACAGGACAAGAAAGTGTTGCCTGTCGGCACGCAAATGCCCCCGGTGGCAGTTTGGAGAAACTGTGGCAAAGTTAATTAACCAAAAGTGATTCATAAGCACTGTGAAGGTCAAATGGTGAAGGTCATATTGGGATAGAAGATATTACAGAATTGAGAAACGCCGGAAAACTTCGTATTGTGAGAAAAAGTTAAAAGTTGTGAAGGTCAAATGGTCAAGGTCATATTACGGGCAGCATGAATGTGTAGAATTTGTCCACATGTTTGATCATGTATTGAAATATTAAAATAATCTGTCAATGGATATAGAAGTTATGACAGAATTGAGAAACTCCGGCAAATGTATAAATGTGTGAAAATGTTCAAAGATGTCGAGGTCAAAAGCAGGCATGATAATCTTCAGCTGATCAGCTGATTTCAGATGATTTTGTCATAATTTGAGTTTTCAAAATGATTCAGAATCAATGTGGTATGCTCATATTTTATACTTTTACAAGTGGGTGAGGGGGTTTTAGTGGATTTTCAGATGTTTTCAGCGACAGCCATCTCATGCCTGCAAAAGGTCAAGGTCATATTAAGGGCAGCATGGATGTGTGACATTTGTCATCAAGTATCATGTATTAAAGTATTCCTTCAATGGATATAGAAGTTATAACACAATTGAGAAACTCCGGCGAACTTCTTAAAGTGGGGAAAAGGTCAAAGTTGTGACGGTCAGTGTCATATTAATTGTAGCATGGATGTATGACATGTGTTGAAACATTTAACTAATCCTTCAAGATATATAGAAGTTATGACAAACTTGAGAAACTCCGGCGAACTTCTTAATGTGTTGGACACAAGGGCGGTCGGATGGACGACACACGGACACACAGTCCAAGCACTATATGCCTCCAGCTCTACCGATACCGGGGGGGGGGGGGGGGGGGCATAAAAAGAATATATTGCTAGCACTGAAATTGCAATTACTTCCAGCAATGAAATCCTGATAATATCCTGATCTGGTGCCTGTGGTACACTTTCTAGGCTGTTGTGGGGACATGTGCAACACTCACGTGAATTGCCCAACACATGTCCACATGTTACGGATCCTGATAAACCTGAACTAACTACAGCTAGGGTGGATTTAAGCAAGTCCTGTTTAACTTTTACTATATAATTTACAAACGAGTGACGTCCATGTTGCTTCGTTGATGTTCTTTTAATAGCCTCAAAGTCACCTGTTACTTATTAGTCTACATTTTAGAGTTATTTCATCGCTCATATTCAGGACTGATTTTGTATTTCAGGATTTTAGAGAAGTAACAAAAATAACCCCACCTCTATGCTTCTGACGTACTCATAATATGCCACGTCTCCATATATGTTTATCAATCTGTGGTCGGGGCAATGCGCCAAGACCTGCACAAACAGCACCCATTTGTTATCCCATCGCGTAGCGAATATGGGATATATGGATGTAAAAAGTCGTCCGTCCGTCTGTCCGTGTATGTGTAATTTAGGTTACATTGTGACATTAACCACACAGTGATGGGCGTGTTACGAGATGCTTATTCCGTTTTTAACCCCGCTCCGTGATTACCAAGGTGCATGATCACGTGGTTACAACAACAACAACGTCGCCGACTCCAAAGTAAGTATTATTTGATAGTTTCCTTAATATGAAACGGATTTTTATGAAATATGGCGCAGCAAACGTGTCTTCATGAGCTGCATTTGGTGGTCTAGGGAGTTTGGCACAGACTTATGTCGTTTTTGCGAAGAATCGATTTCCGACACGGAAATCGATTCTTCACAAATACGACAGAAGTTTGGGCGAAAATAAAGAGACCACCAAATGCAGCTTAACATTACGCGTTTGATGCGCCATATTTCATCAAAATCCGCTACGTAATAAGGACCCAACAAATTAATTAAAATAATACGTACTTTGAATCGGTACTTGTTGTTGTTGTTAGTACCAGGTGATCATACACCTTGATTACTTTGTGGGGTTATTTTGCGTTATGGTGTTGTTGTTTTCTGTATGATTGATAACTGTCTTTTCTTAGGATTCATTAAGATTGGGAAACCCACAATGTAGCCTCAGTACTTCCGTCCGTCTGTCGGTCACGTTTTCCATTCTGCTATAACTTCTTTAACGTATGACCGATTGAATTCAATCTTCATGTACATGTTTATTATCATCCATAGGTTCATTCCCCCACCACATCCATGCTCCTCCGCCCCCAAGATCAAATAACTTTGGGATTTTACATTCAGTAGATTCGTGCGCGTTTCTCCATTCGTATATAACTTCTTACTGTATGACCGATTGGCTTGAAACTTCATGTGCATGTTTCTCACCATTCATATTTTTATTCCCCGTCCCACCATGCTCCCCGCTCCCAAAGTCTAACTCCAATAACTTTGAAAATCGACATTCAGTAGACGTGTGTGTGTTTCTCCATTCTACTATAACGTCTTTATAGTATGAGCGATTGGCTTGGAACCTCACGCGCATGTTTCTCATCATTCCATCATTCATATTGTCATTCCCCCACTGATGCTCCCTCCGTGCCCAATGTCAAGGTCAAATAAAGTTGAAATCATTTAAAGTTTAAATTAAATTATAGATGCGTGCGCGCTTCTCCATTCTCCTATAACTTTTTTACTGTATGAGCGATTGGCTTAAAATCATGAAAATTGAATGTGAATGTTTATGATCCAACCACCACAGCGATGGGATACATGCCGTTGGTGGCGTTCTTTTATTATTACGTAGTGACGTGAGTTCATGATTATTCAACATATCTGGTAACTTGATTCCGACAGTAAAGTTGGTTTAAGCACGGTTCCATGTTCTTTATAGCAATGTTTATCAACACATACATGCAGTTTTACCGGCAGAGCATGCACATGATGAAGAGATGTCCAATAGATACTACTGTTAACAACTAGGCAAGCCATTATGATGTTTAATTCATTATGTAACCGGTCAATAGGCAGCTGTCAGTGATTGATTTGGTGTAACGTCGCAGAAAAGAATGTCATCAAACGGTGCAACATTATCATGTTATGAATATCATCCGACGTGAACCACACATAAATGTGTATGTGACTGGAGAAATGGGGCTTATGGGATTTCTGAGTAGTGTCACTCCTGCTCAAATAGCACACTGCTGTAGCCTGATAACAATCTAAATTGCTTGTTAGAAACAGAACTGGTGTTTAATTGATGGAATGTCGAACAGTGTAGATCCTGATCAGACTGTGCGGATGCACATGCTGATCTGGATCTACACTTGCCGCAAAACCCATAAGCCCCATTTCTCCAGTCACATCCACAAATAAATTGCCTCAGCAGCACTGGTTCTCAGATATCACCAGCAGATGAAGAAACGGATTTGTCAAAGTAATTGAATTATAGATTTGCATCTTATGCAGTTGAACCCAATTGTACTTGTCACCAAAACAAGAGGCCCAACATGGGCCTGTATCGCGCACCTGAAATTATTATCCCCATTACAAAGTAAATCAGAATGACACCACAGAATGCTAGGCGCTGTGAGAATTTCGACCTCATGGTATCATTAGTGACCCCATAGACAACCCGAAAAATGAACTCGTCCTATCGCGCCGTCGTCTATCGTCGGTTCATACCTCGCTCATATTCCATTAGGGTAATCTCCTTTTCTAGACCTTACGAGAGCGGAAACATAGGTAGGACACCTACGTTTTCGACAACTACCTAAGAACAGTGCCCGTTGCTATGGACGTTTCAACTACCTCTCATCCTCTCCGAGACGAGACATCCTATTAGAGATAAGAGTAACCTCTAGCTATTACGTACACGTAATCACATATGCACGTAAGCACATAGCTAATAACGAGTGTAGTTGGTTGCTGACAGGCAAGCTCGAGCGGTGTAATAGAATGGGAGTGTTTGATCTTTACAAACGTCATCGAGCTCGTATGAGGAGATTGAGCCACCCTACCTCGTCCTTGCAGGGGTTGCGGAATCGGAACCATGACCGAGGTGATTCTGTGCCCCGCTTGCGGAGCCAGTCGGGCGAGGCAGAACATGGCGAACAGGGGAAAGCGTGCGCGTCGACTCTTTGAGAGAGTCTTGGTTGAAATCAGACGACTTCGGGCTGACTGAAAATATCCTATTTTCTCCCTATGACGGCTTTCTCGTCCTGATAACTGCGCCTTACCTCGCACACCTTGACAAAGTCCTCGTCGGACACTGCCTCTCTTATATGAATTGGCGCGAGCGCGAGGCCGTCGACAAAATCAGGGTGGTGTACTTGGATCCGGGAGGAAAAAGATATGGCCAGAAAGTATTATGCTTCGTAAGGTGGCGCCGACGGAACTATGGCGCTCTGGCAGGATGGTGGCGGGATCTCGCCCTTCGTCAGACACGCGAATATGCATATCACGTCCGGAGGCGGGCGAGGAGAGTACTTCTCTTGTCGGCCCGCCCCTCCATGACGAGTTTTTTTTTACGTCGTCATCTCTGCGGGTGGGCATTGGACCGGATCGCACCCTTTAACCCCTGGCCTGGCCATCTCTTCGACGACCAGTTTGAACTCACTATCTGATATATCATTGTCGGCTATTGCTTTCGACACGATAACGTCGATACTGTTCGATACTGGCACACTCCCTATCCCGCTCACAACGGAAGCTGAGGCTAACGTGCTGTTCACCCCCTCGACGACATTGACTGCCCGCCTATATTTGTTTGCATGACCCGTCCGCGTCACTCCCTCATGCTGTTGTGAATCTGTTGTATCTCGACAATCCTGGTCATCCTAAAAGATGCCGGGCCAGCTGCCCCGGACGGCAGCTCAGGATATAGTTTTTCGGCATTCATCATAAATCAAGTTCGATTCACAGTGTCACCACAGTGGCGGATCTCGATTGGTCGGCGAATTTTGTTACGAAGTTACGTTTCGTCATCGTCGGCGATGTTGTCTTCTCGGTCGCCCGTAGTGCGATCGAGTTCGTCCATGTTCATATCGTGACCAGCCATCGTTCCTATGTATTGAACCAAAAATCCAAACGGGCTCAATAGTATTGTTCGAAGATCAAGTCATATCTGTTCTTCCAGTCAATACGGGCGCAAACTCGATCCATACCGTAAACTGCGGGAGCCCCTCGGGGCAAAAGGCATGAGACAGAGGTGGTCATTACGAACAACCCATCGACGATCGATCACAACCAGCAGCTCTTGGTCCGCTTCCCCAACCTCGGAGCTAACGACGGGGACTGTCCGCTTAGCTTTCACTATTTCACTGACGTCGACAGACGCGGACCGAACCGTCGTTGAGAACCTGGGCCGCGCCATCGTCAAGAATACCACGATAAATATTTCTGGTAATGAGGTGATGTCAATCGACGACAGCGACGTCTGCCATTGTTACCAAGACCTGTGGAAGACGGCACAAGAACGCGAAAACGCGGCGTATCAGGGTATTGATACCAGCCGAAATCGGAACTTAACCAGGCTTAGAATCAGAGCTGGTGACAATGCAGATAACGTCGCGAGCGAAAACGCGATCGCGGCCGCTTACGGCAACCGCTTCTACATCACACTCGAGCTTGAGCTGCTGGAGTGCCACATGCCATAATATCAGAGCGCTTTGACGGACCACCTCGAATACGAACTAACGTTCAACGACTACGGCCGGGTCCTCATAGCCACTGACACGGTATCGACGTATTCGATCGAAAATGTTTCACTGGAGTACGACATGGTCACGATGCATGAACTCGCGCGAGTTATTAGAACCCAGTACGCCAAGATGACGAAAGACAAAAGCGACACATTGTGGAATATTAATATCAACGTCCCCGCCCGCTCGATGAAAGGCATACTGATGCTGTTCGAGGACGGCCGGTTCGCGCTCGGCGTTAGAACAACCGATACATTATATAACCCCAAAATCACCAAGGTCGAGGTGACAATTGAGGGAGTCCCCATTCAGCTCTACAGCCAGGGCCTTCGCACACACTAGCAGTGGAATGAAGCCAAAACGCAGTTTGCTGCCGGCTCGAAGAGGTTGCCGCAGTGGCCAAAGACCTCTCGCAGAGTTCCTGAATTCCAAGTATTCGCTATGGCTAGACATGCGAACCGACGACGACGATCAACTGCACGGTAGTGGACGTCGAGTGGAGAACGCGAGCGAGGGGGTGACAATCCAGATAGACAAAGAGGCGGACGGCAACGGCGCATTGAACGTGTACCTATATATCATCAGAGATGTGCAACTCAATATCGAAGATTGCCGATTCGTCTCAGCACTCTACTAAAATTAAAAATCCTCTTGATTTTACTAAGGATGCCCACTCCGCCATAACATGCGGGCAGACTTAATGCGGAAAACCCGTTTTCATCATGGACTTTCTCGAGGGGCCCTACCGCGATGCCTTTCGACACATTGTGATCCGGTGTCCCACTGTGCGGCACAACAAGATCTGGGCTGACCCTGAGGTCTACATCGTTGACACCGGTGAGCGGATCTCCACGATTGTCTGCGGGGCTTCGGCCAACTCTTGATTGACGACTGCTCAGCCAAGACGACGATGACCAGGAAGAAGAAAATGCTCTCTGAGCTCGCATTTTCGGCCAGGCATGCGGAGCAAAGCGTATGGATCTCCACTCAGAAGTACAACGACGCCCTCAAGGATCTGCGCGAGCAAACGAAATAGGTCGCCCTCTTTCACTGCAAGGACCGAGACTCCTTCGATGACTGCCTTCGAGAGAACGACGTTTTCCCAAGACGTGAGGAGCGGCTGGAGGTTCGGCAGATTCTTTTATAAACCAAACTGATCAACCAACTGCTTACGAAGTGCTAAACGCAGCTTAGCTTGTGATAAACACTGCTTAACTTGTGATAAACACCTCTTAGCTTGTGATAAACAATGTTTAGCTATTTTAGCCGTGGCGGCTAAAACTATGGGAATCACTTTGTTGCTCTGCTGAAAGCTATGCTGCGAGCATAACAGTGATCATAATTTTCGGGTGGTGCGCTTGGCAATATGTTAGACTTATGAGGCGAGTCAGAATAGCACTGCTTAAGATCAAACAATATTCGATTGTCACAATGAACTGCGACCAACTTATCGATCGGCAGCTGGAAGATGCTGTTCCAACTGCGACTGTCGCGCCGACATCTGAAACAGCGGGAACCGCAACGACAGAAACTGCAACTTCGCAGCAGCGCCAATGGCTCGCCGCGCTGGTTGCAGGTGCAGTTTGGCATGTTCTTAGCTCCGCTAACGACCGCGTTGATCACATCTAAGCACTGTCATTTTGAACACATATGAACGCGGACTGTAAGCTCAGATACTATCGACGCCTGCGAGAGTGACGAAGCGGGAAACATCGGAACCGCTGGAGCAACCTTTGATTTCGCGAAAAAACAGGCAGCGGGGCGGTCAGGGGCCGCTTTCCGGAAAGCGAAACAGGATAAAATACTCATCGAGCTTCGAGAGGCCAAACAGTCGAAACTTCGATTGCTGCACGTGTGGTGAATTCAGAGGAACTCGCGGTTCCTGTCGTGCCGATAGTCGTTCCAACATCAGTCGTTCCAACTGCTGGAAAAACGCAATTTTCGGGGACCGCCAAGGACGGTCTGGCATCAACCTGGATCGTCCCGCAGCTGATTGTTGGGGGGCTGTTAGTCGCGGGTGTCCTGTGGGTGTTCCGAGGGAGCTACCTTTCGCGACAACCGGCTGCAGCGGCTGCTGGAGCTCATGCTCCGATGGTTATGAAGCGAGTTCCTTCGGAACATGTGCTCCATTTAAACACAGCTCGCGACCCCTTTCAAATGCAGTAAATTGTGAAGCAAATTGAAAAATATGGCCGAAAACGATGGAAAAAATGTTAGTGTACGCGGTTTATCACGCCGTGGTGATATCGAACCTCAGTATCGGATTTGCTCGACTATCAAAGATGGCCTTCGGGGGTAGGGCGAGGGGGGGGGGGGGGGGGGGGGTGGGTGGGGGGTGGGGGGGCGCCCCCAAGTTGGACATGACGGCGAGAGACGTAGATCTTGTGACCTTAGACGTAGCGGCCGCGGTTGGCACCCGGGATTATCTAGTCGGAATTATACCAGCTAATATATGTACTCATTTGCGAAGCTAATGAACTTTTTTTCGTAAATAGCACAGCTAAATAAACTTGCTTAAATAACAAAGTTAACCTAATCAGCTTTGTTAATAAGCGGACGCAGATGAGGAGCGCAAGCGCCATGATTTAGCAGTAGAACAACTCCAGAGCGTACACGCAGCATGGTCCCGAAAACGAACCACCAGTCTGGACTGGATCAACGAGGATCTTCGCCGCGAGAATCACGCCGTGCAAACTTTCCGGAGCGTTGACGCTGCCATCCACGAGTACGCGCGGGCATATCCGCAGAAAAACTAAAAGTTCGCGCCGCTGGATCCTGAGCCCCAGCTTTCAGACTTTTACGTGTCGTCACATGCCCAAAAAGACCGCGAGATCGCGTTTGTCGTTATGGGAATGGTTGCGACAGGCCTCGTCAGCTACTATATTGCGAAGCATTAAATTATTTGCCTTGCAATTATTGTTTTGAACTTCTTCTTCGTAGAACGTAGAACGATGTTACATGTAGTTAACGAGCTTTATTTCGCTCTACTTGAAGTAGGCTACTCGGTCTTTAAATATCGTTTAGCTGGCGCAAACGCTCTGATCCGTTTGGCCCACGATTATCTCGAGATATGGCGCGAGGACGAAAACGTGGCCGCCCTTTTCGCAAAGCAGATGGTGGCGGAGCCGCCAAAGCAGCGCGAGCCTGCTTGTATAGTATCGACGACGCAGCTACCGTACGATCTGGCAAAGGCATGTTGGAGACTGTTCGATCTACTTGAATATCTTGCAGACGATGGACACGCTCAAGCTTAACGTTCGCCTAGCGCACAAGCTTAGCCCGCTATACTACAACCCCCCCCCTGCTACTGTAAGAGACTCGCAGCCATCAAGAACCTCGCCGCTGCAGCCAAGGTTTCTGAAAACGTTGCCAAGGAATGGTTAAAAAAGCAGGTCATCTGGCAGATCTATTTGCTCGCACCGCGCAGTATTTCACGCCCGACATTCGACTTGCCAGTGCCGAACGAAGTCTCGCGCGGGCGACCCGTTGGTTTTGCGGAGCAAAAGCTTCCCTCGGGTGTTGGCTTTCGGTAACTCTACAATCCCGGGCAGCTGGATGATGGCCGCCGCCGCGCGACTGATCCCGTGTGGTCTCTCAATGTATATCATCTGGATCGATTTATTACCAAACCCGATGAGTCCGTGCTCTACTACCTTGACAGTGGTCCATCGCGCACGGGTTTTGTTTGCGAAGAACTTCTTGCGGTGCCTTCTGACACCCAGCTGCCATCGGGCTAAACAAATTCCAACCGCTAGATGTAGATCCCGTCGGGGAGGACCCGCCTCTTATCGTAGTAGGCGAAGAGTCATAGCTTCCGCTGCGAGTACGTGCGCGTCGCCCCCTTCACCAGTCTGAACCCTCGGTTTTCCGCCCGATCGAGCCCTCCCTCGAGGGCCGCCACGTAGCGTCCCCAAGTCAGATCGTTGGTCCACTTCGACATTCCATTCGCGGAGTGCTTGGCTTTTTCTCCCCTGACGTAGTAGCACTTGCTGCACAGGGTGATGGCGCGATCGCCTCGAAACTCTAGTTTGAACAGGCCCGGAGTCCGATTGATCCACTGGTCCCAACCTAACCAATCGTCACGTTCGTTCCGAAACGCCTCTAGTCGATCTGGTCTAACCACGTTCTCCAGCTCCTTCGCCGACAGCGCGAAGTACTTGCTGTCCGTATCCATCTGAATGAGTTCAAAGTCGTTGCGATCGACGAACCTATCCAAGATGTAGTAGAACTCTAGCATACGAAGCCTGGCAAGTTGATACACGGCGAGTCCACAATGAAACGGTATATTAATAACTACTCGTGGTTTTCGACTCGAGATTTCGTACGCGCTTCCTATCTCTTCGAGATCGTGAAACCAAGCCGATCTCAGAGCTTTGTCGACAGTCTTCTCGTCTTTCGTGTAAGTGGTGCTGAGATGTCTCTCGGCAGACATTTTGCCACAACACGCATTTCCAACAAGTTTGAATATTTCGGCCAACTCCGCTTTAGAAATGTCAACATCGCCAGTCCATCGAGCAGCCGTGACCTCTTCAACGAACCATTGATAATCGATAACTCCATGAACAGCCGTGATCACTAATCCGTGACGTAGATACCATTTCAGGAAAGGCGCGCATATGATAATCTTCTTTGCCGACAGCGCACCGACCAACTTCTTCTGGCCTTCCGTGCGAGTTCTACCTGTGTTGGCAAGGTATTCCAGCATGTAATCCGGGACGGCCCCGCGTGGCACTTCTCGATTTACAAACAGAGGAGCCATTTCTTCGGAAATGGGCCATAATTTTTTTGGCACCTCGATATCCACTTCGGCAAATCCGAACCATTCTCCACGCCTGACTTGTCGCTCAAACTCTTTGATAACCTCTTGCCTCTCTGGTTCCTCGTTACGCCATATCTTTTCTTCTCCACAAGGCATGTCCTTAGATAATGTGGAAATGTAGAGAGCGTTGGTGTCGTAACCAAGAACCGACTCACAAAGTTTTTCCCCTGTTCTGATATTCGATCGACCAGCCTCGGCATATCTAGCAAATACTATGGAAGGTCCAACTAGCGCATTTCGCATCATCTCGTAAGTCTCCTTCTTTGGTGCGTATAGAACGTTTTCGCGAGTCCCTCTTAAAATATATTGGAGGGCCACACCGGGCTGTGATACGGCGTCCTTTAGGATGTCTACACCTCTTCTTTTTCTGTCATCTTTGTCAGAGCCTCGAGGAACGGTCCCACATCAAGATCGTTATAATACCTCAACCAGTCTTCAAACTTTGTCATATTTTTGTCTTTGAATATTTGCTTACACTTTTTCCACTCTGATAGTGTGAGTAGGTAACCATCTTTCAGCTTAGAGTACCACGATGTGTAATCTGGTAATCCTGGATAGTCTAGCGTTGTCGAACCACTCGTATGGGAAATGAGACTTACTCATCTTACAGTCGTAGGCTTTGACCCATTTCTCGTAGCTGGTTCCTAGTCCAAAATTTTGTATGCCATCTAGAAATCTGAATTATGTCATGAACAAGAACATCGTTGTGCTCTGTCGCTTTCCGACCATTACCTTCGTTACTGTCTCTGCTAGCTTCTCGACAAAGTACTTTTTGATGAGGTTCAGACCGCATCGGCTACAGTTGAAACCAACCACCGGAACCTGGACCGTCCACCCATTGATGATCTTCTGCTGACGATCCGGTAACATTTCCAAATCATCGGGCAAATACTCGGCTCGCACTATTTCTCTTATGAGATATTTCTTCACAGGTAGTGTCACCTATCGATACGGAAATCGGCACGTGCTCGGCTTCCAAGGTTAAATCTGGGGTCGGATACGTAGCCTTCGACTTGTCCAAATATGCCTCAAAGTCGTACACGATCTGATGAGGGTAGAGTGTCACTACTTTCTTCTTTTCATTCGGTTTAAAATTTGAATCAATCTGTTTCCACTCGCACTCCCACATAATTTTCAACTCGTAGCCAGCCTCTCTGATCTTTGAGTCTTGACTCTTGGTCTTTGCGTATATCTCGGCAGCATCCTTTCTCTTGCAGTGCATCGGGCAACCGTGCCAGTGACAGCCGTGAAACGGGTAGACCGTGATAGTAGCCGTCGAATGGATTTTCTGCTATCCACCTCTCACCTTCGTGTCCACAGTTGGCGTGATGAATATGCTCACCTCGCTTGCTAGCCACGAACTCGAGCCAGCGTATGGACATCTGGCTAGCTGACCCACGAGGATAGAAGGCCTTCTCGTATGCCAACTTTGGTTTCAATATCTGTTTACCCGGACATATCACGTTGGTGGTCCCCCTTTCACAGGTGTTTGCGTGTCTGTGGAGATGACACGACTTTGTAAAACGCTGTTGACACGCTCCACGCGTGTACTCGTTTGTCAGCTTGGCTAGGTTAGTGATCAGGAACGCGTGACCCTTTCTATGGTCATTGTCTTAGTACTAATCTCGTCGTAGTGTGCTGACACGTTTCTCAGACTCCAGACTCCATCCTCTGTCGGTTAATACACACGAATGCCAAGCTTGAATTTCTCTTCGACCTTGTCGAGCGAATAGATTGACACACCTCCATCCCATGGCCCGGAATCGTGTCAGAAAAAACTGGCAGACAGTGCTCGTGCCTCTGCACAACATCGATCGGCTCTTTTACCTCAATGGATTGATATGCACCGAAACAGACACAAATTGTCGTTATACGTGTCGATCGAGTACATGCCCTTCTTCTGTCCCAACCAGTTGGGGAGTTTTCCAACACCAACGAGAACATGTTGACGGTCTATTATCATCTTGACCTCAGCTGCTGTCCAACGGAAAGAGACCCATTTTGTGCTGGAACGTTCCACTTGATCAACCCCTATTCTGGCTGCCTCATGGGCTATAACCCACTCTCGTGTTTATCCAAATCATTGAGCTAAGGGCTTCCATGTCTCTCTTTGTAAAAGACCATCGTTTTCTCAGTCTCAATGTTTCGTATCACGAAGGAGTACGTGTACCACAGATAGAAGGCTGTTAGTGCATTCGGCACAACATCGTTCATTTTCCGGTCTGTGATCAGGCCTTCCAAGTCGGTGTGAAATGTCCAGATGATCGTCCTCCTCCCCTTATTCTCACTCTTAGACGGTCCAACTAGCTCGCTAACGAGAGCCGCCACTTCTTGATCTTGCAGATTGTCATTGACTGTCTGCACGTAATCTGTGGCACCCATACTAGTCGCACCGCTCGTCATAGATTTCAAAATCCTCTCGGTCTCTCCCTCTCTGTTAGTCATAGTGGTACCGGTATGCCTAGTAGTACTCTTATCTCTAACAGGAATTGTCGGACGCCTCGTCATATCTCTCAAAATCCTCTCGGTTTCTCGATTCACTTTGTTAGTCATAGTGGTACTGATATGTCTAGTAGTGCTTTTATCTCTAACAGGAATTCTCGGACGCCTCGTCATATCTCTCAAAATCCTCTCGGTCTCTCGATTCACTTTGCTAGTCATAGTGGTACTGGTATGTCTAGTATTAGTCTTATCTCTAACAGGAATTATCGGACGCCTCGTCATGTCTCTCAGAATCCTCTCGGTATCTCCCTCTCTGTTAGTCATAGTGGTACTGGTATACCTAGTAGTACTCTTATCTCTAACAGGAATTCTCGGACGCCTAGTCATATCTCTCAAAATCCTCTTGGTCTCTCGATTCACATTGCTAGTCATATTGATACTGGTATGTCTAGTAGTACTCTTATATCTAACACGAAATTATTTACCCAGTCTCATCGGTATGTCTAGTGGTACTCATTTCTCTAACACGAAATTATTTCGATGACCAACAGTGTGATTTGGTAAATCAGTTGAAACCCGGCCAATATTTTGAGATACCACTTTTTTTCCGCTGGCGTAACGTCTTTTTCTTTCCAGCTACTAATCTGTCATACATGAGATGTCGTCACAAGTCACATATGACGAAATTAGTGAAATCCCACATAAACCTTAATTCACACCTTTGGCGAATTAAGTGGAGGTGGTATCATTTTGACGAGCGATAGGACGAGTTCTCTAAGGGGGCTCACAAATTGTACCATGAGGTCGAAATTCTCACTGCGCGTAGCTGGGTGAGAATTGCGACCGAGGTGGTATCATTTTGACCCCCATATACTACTTACAAAGTTTCATCAACATTAATCTGCAATTTGATAACAATAATTCCGCCACGGAAGCAGTGTCGCGCCTGCCGAGGCATTTAACCATACATAATCGTGCGTACGAAAGAGGTCGAACGTTACTGAATGTATTACATTATCACAGCCAAAATGGCAATGTAATAACTTCAGTACATGTATAATAAAATAAGTTATTCTTAAGTTGAAAATGTCTTAGCAAGATAAGTATAGGTTGCAATTCTGGTGAAATAGACTAAATGAACAAGAGTGCCATAAGTCACAAAATACGCCCGTCGAAGATGGGCCAGACAGCGAAGATGCAGAAATGTGAAGCTGTCACCAAGGCAAGAAACATTAATGAGAATTTGAAAATCTATATCATTATTTCTTCCTCTTGTTGTGATAAACAGGTATGCTAATTTAGATTAAAGATGTGTAAGTAGAAATTATTTGTTAAAAAATATTTTTTCGGCATAACAATACCAAGGTGCACATCTTCAATATGTGTAGAAGATGTGTGTATAGTTTCAGATCGATTTACTAAACGGTTTCAGAGCAGTTATGTACACAAACTATGCAGTTTTTCTGTCCGCTGCCCGCACTGCAGTAAAATATAATACGTCCCGTTTTATTAAAACAGTCGTAGGAAAATAACTACCTGCAAATGTTTTTTTTGCTTGCAATCGATGTCATTATTATATTGTTAATGTTCTGCAGGCCTAATCAATGTGTACGAGCACCGATCAGGGGCGGCGGAAAGGGGGAGTCATGGTCCCCTCAATAACTATGTAACAAAGCACATTTTCTCATCCTCAAACTTGCTGATAATGCAGGAAATGGCGTTTTACGCCCCTTAGATTTCAAAAATGTCCGGGGGAGCATGACCACGGACCCCCCTAGCAACATCGGGCCCTTTGGCCACTCAAGACTGGGCCATGAGAATGCAGGAAATGCAGGAAATGCAGGAAATGCAGGAAATGGCGTTTTACGCCTCTTAGATTTAAAAAATCCCCACACCCTCTAGCAACATCAGGCCCTTAGGGTCCTCAAGACTCGGCCCTGAAAATGCAGAAAATTTCAGAGGGAGCATGCCCCCGGACCATCCCAGCAGCATCGGGACCTTTGGGCCTTCAAGATTGTGTCATGAAAATTCAGGAAATGGCGTTTCACGCCACTTAGATTTCAAATATTTCCGGGGGAGCATGACCCCGGACCCCCTAGCAACATCGGGCCCTTTGGGCCCTCAAGATTGGGCCCCCAATAATTTCCCCGTTCCGCCATCTATGCCGATGGTGCGAGGCAGCTAGGGAGGTCTGGTGGCATGCTCGCCCCACCATCAACCCCAACCGCCGCTAGAAAATTCTGAAATGTATATCTCCAATAGTTTTATTCTGGCATTCTTTAAAACATGTTGTAGGCGTAAAAACAACACTCTTACTACATATATATACATACAGTAAAGTAAAATTGAAACATAAAATCCCATGAAATTCAAAATATAGCTTCACTGCACAGGGAAAGACATGCAGCAGCGCACGCTGTAGTTGAGTTTCAACAGTGCATGACTTTCATGCACGGACTACTGCAAGTGTGAGGGGGGAGTCACCTGTTGTTGTCCGTTCACCAGCAAGCAGGTAAACATTGAAGAGGACGAAGGGTGGCTTGTTGTAGACGACGATGATGAAGACCAGTAGGCGGTTGTGACTGTTTACCATTAATATTGTGGTACTATAGTGTGTCTCCATGTAAGTCATGGTGATGTACATCAGCTGTTTTGGTTCATGGTGTACTGTTATTACATTTACAACTACATTTCGTTTTCTAAACAGAGATGTGGGTGCCATTGTGTCATCCATAAGCCAGTTCTTGCATTTTGTTTGTTAATCCATGCACATGTATATGTCTAGTCACTGAACAGAGTTATGAGTGTCATTATGGCATCCATAGGCCAGTTCTTGTTATACCGCTTGTTATTTCATGCCAGTATGTATGTCTAGTCACTGAACAGAGCTATGAGTGTCACTATGGCATCTGTATGCCAGTTCTTGCTATACCGTTTGTTATTTCATGCCAATAGATATGTCTAGTCACTGAACAGAGCTATGAGTGTCACTATGGCATCCATATGCCAGTTCTTGCTATACCGTTTGTTATTTGATGCCAATACATATGTCTAGTCACTGAACAGAGCTATGAGTGTCACTATGCCATCCATAGGCCAGTTCTTGCTATACCGTGCGTTATTTCATGCCACTATATATGAATGCCACTATGTCATCCATAGATCAGTTCTTGCTTTATTATTCGTTAATACATGCACAGTTCAATATCTAGTCACGGAACAGAGCAGAGCTATGAGTATCACTATGTCATTTCATTGTTTTCCTTCAAAAATGAGTGACCTATTTGTGTAATGCTGTATATGTATCGCACCAGTAGGCCTGTCATTTAGACCACATTTTCAATGTTAGGCAAGCCTGTAAATGTAAAGTTTATCTTTATGTATACGTATCTGTGTTATGGGCAGGAAGCCTAAAGATATTAAACTTTGTAATATTATATATTGTGTTTCATATTGTGGTTCCGTCTTCCATTCTTGGGAATAATGACAATATTTTTACCTCCGAACTCTGATTTTACATTGACACTGTCCCTATATCGGAAAGTTAACACCAAAAATTGACTCCCCACCCCCTACAACCCCTAAAAGGAGGTATTACACAACTGGATAGGCCATCAAGATCAAATGTTGAAAATTTGTTAAAATCTAAGATGGCGGCGGCGGCCATCTTGAATTCTGAGAATTTCTCAACATTACACAAGTAGCAATCAAGCTGAATGTTCTCCCCTAACCATATAGAACACATTTCCATCAAGCAAGTTTACAGTAATTTCCATTGCAGGGTCTCGTATAGTTCATATAGGGCCGGCAACTCGACTAGTATATTATGTACGGTGTGTGGGGGATGGCCCCGACCCACCTATTACGGGGAAAATAAATATTTTCAAACCTTAAACAAAATAAAAAAGTAAGTAGGATAAATTACCAGACGTAGAAAACAACATAAGAAGGGCCAAAGAAACTGTTGTTTATATGGGCATTGCTCATATTGGTCTCTATCAACTGTATGAACTGTAGAGATGTCAGCCATTAAGTCACTAGTATTGCATTGTCAAGTGATTATGAAGAACTTATGTGTTAATCCCAAGCATTTGCCAATTACATATTGACCAGCTATGTAGAGTGTACAAGTGAGGTTTCATTAGCTACTTCAGATGTCTAATTTTGTATCGTTAGTGAGTATATATGAGCCGCGCTGTGCAAAAATCGGGCTTAATGACAAAATCTTCAGTTTTTACTTTTTCGCGTATTCTGAATTGTACATCTTTTAAAAGCCATATGCCGCAAAAATTATCAAAGTATCCCAATTATTTTTCATTTTAGAAGTATTTTTATGACGCTTGGTAAAAACTTATATGACGTTTTTGATCAATGACGTCGAAATTACGACGTGTTTATCAACGGCGTTTACAAGGGGTGTTAATAAAATACCCGGACAAGATTTGTCATCTTTTATCGCATGTCAACCGAATTTGGATATATCGTAGCCTGGCCAATTGTCTCTCATTAGGCCAAGACAAAGTATGAAAATAATGTTCATAGGTCGTGTTGCAGTTGATAATGTAACGTCATGTTTTGGATTGCGGCCCAAGTAATGTAATTTCGTATGAATCATTTTCAAATAAGGCAGAGTGAGAAGTGTTGGCGTTTCCCTGTTCTTTGCTGCTGTCCGAACTAACTTTGGGGAATAATAGCGACATTATTTAACATTTCGTATGCGACGAACTATTTTAAATATCTGACATCATGACCGTAAATGACGTAGTTTAACGACTGCCAGCTCTGTGAAGAGAATTTGCCGGAAAAACCAAGAGATTATATTAAAGTTTGTATCTTAACACAAAACACTAGATATTGATGATGAGAGAAAGTCCATCATCGGGATGACAATATACGAACGATACAGTTTGATAGACAATGGACATGAAGGCGCGAAAGGCTAGGTCAGACATGGACGTCCAAAAGTGACGTCGTCAGACGTTGTGACCCAAAGTTAAAGTCTTAGTCGACTGACCACTTTTCGTGAAATTCCAGATCGGTTGAACTCATTGTGTGATTAAAAAGATTTAAATATGAGACGACATATGGCTAGATGGATCCCGATGATGGTGAACATGTAGCAGAAGGCCAGGCGAGTTCCCAATTTCTCTCGAGTTTTAGGATAGTTGAAATGACATCTGTACATTTTTTCAATTGAGTGGTTGCAGTGGATGAATCTATTATCAAATATTCTCGATTGAGGCGTTATTCAATCCTCCATATGCGCCCAATCTTGCCCCATGTGATTTCATTTTTTAATACCGTACACGAACAGCCGCATAAAGGGCATCCACTTCGACAACGTCAGTAGTCAATAATGTTATTGCTGGTATTTCAGGTGGTATGTTTGAACAAAGGTGAATTGCATTGTGACTTAGCTGTCGGAAGTGCATGTAGTATAAAAACAAATATGTTATACCGTTTATTTTGAAAAATAATAACCCATTGTGCGAGCAGGAATGAAAGCATGGACATGTTATTCTTCCATTGAACAATATGGAGCATAACATTAGCATAACATCATTTTGACGTCGGGCCCCATATCGCGTGATGACGTTGTGTTGGTAACGATAATATTGCCCATGATATATTAATGATGAGTTGTACATATGAAATCGATGAAGCATTTATCAATCATCATGGATGTGAATTTTCAGCTAACCAAACGCATATGGATGTTGCAGCATAATAATAATGATTATTCAACCAACACTGGAAATCGAAAACTCTTGCAAGCAACCTATCCGCGATGATCGGTGGCTGGTAATAATGTGATGTGTTGGCAGTTTCAACATTAGCCACACGAGTGACCGTACAACTTTATGTACATATTGTGCTTGCAAATCTTCTAAAATTATCCCACGGAACCATATGGGATGCCCATCCCTCATATAAATCCGCCACATCTGGAAGCTCACTTTAGATATGTATGACGAATGGCTTTCATATCATGATAAAGTTGTGTTATTTTAATTACTACAGACCAACATAGATAGAAAGAAGTGATAAAAAGATCACGTAAAAACTTTCAATTTCTTTTTCTTTTCATTTAAATATGAAAGACATTTCAGACACACCGATTGGCATTCAGGGATGAACTATATTCCTAAGGGGCGCTTGTCCCCGAATCCCGAATCCCCACCCTTCGTCGCCGGATCATATGATTGTGCCCACACGTAATTTTGACGATCATAATTGTTTTCTATTCCAATATTATATCATAAGGATGTGTACGGAATTGCTGCAAATGGAGTATTTGTTTGTAGACATTGCACGTGTACATCTGCAGTAGGCCGCTTATAACATTAAGTTTGTGACAAAACACGACGTCGGGCAGATTTGGTAGCTTATAATTGTCACCAGGTGTCTTTCGTGAAGATCGCATTACCATCGCCTGATTCAGACATACATTATTATGCAATCAAGTGACAAGCTGATGATTTGATACTACAAATCGTGCGAAAAGCAAGTTTATGACCATCAAATTTCCAATTAATTTCAGGACTTTTCGAAAACTCCACCGACCTCACTGTGTGTTTTGTGCATTATATATTGCTTATACACAAACAATCAAGAAGCTGCATTGAAATCACTGATTCTGAATCTATTAGAGAGATTTTGATGCATTTGTGTTGCCAAATTCAATACAAACCCCGGATAGATATGTCATTATATGAGCCGCGTCGCGAGAAAACCTGTCTTCGGGAAATTCTTGGTCAAATTAACATTTGGTTACGATGACAATGGTATTTGTATGATGCATTGAATGCTTTTTATTTGATCATGATATCTGCAATGTTCAGTAAGATATTATATTTTATACAACACCACTATTCAGGTCGTTTGAGAAAATGAGACGTCACGTAAAAGCCACGTTAAACGACGTTACAATAAATACATGGTTAGTGCCGTCGAATATAAACAAAATAATATTTAATATATTCGGTTGAGCCTTAGACAGCTTTATTGGGGCGAGCTTTAGCGAGCCCCTATAAAGTTGTCGAGGCGAGACCAAATATATTTTATATTCTACGGCACTAATCATGTATTTAATTTATACCGCATACTAAACGTAATTGCTTGAAGGTGCGTGACGTCATGTTTTGATGTCATTCCCTCGCCATGTGTCACAAATCCAGTGATGTGATTCAAAGCAAAATGGCGGCGTCCACGCTAGGTAGATTCGGTATTGTATCTGATTAAATATCCGATTAAATATCCGATTTATTTACGTTGCGCTTCAATATTGGCTCGAGTTAGACTACACAGTTGTCATAATAAGCATTGCATACACAATGGACATGTCCGTGTCGTTGGTTACGTCGCATATACTGTTACTGTAAAGATGGACAAAATTCAGCTGCACCGACAGTAACTTCGAATTTAAAATTCGCCGCCATCTTGAATTTGCTGTTGAGACTGACTAATATTAAAGATACATGCCCATGCAGTAGGCACAAACTGTTCATTATACCAGTCACTAATATTTATTTTACTGATAGTAACGCGCGGTGGTATCAGGCTATTTTCATATGCAAATGAGGCATGATATTTTTTAATTGTGTATACTAATTAAATGTGTCACCTGAACAAATTATATTTTCGACAGATTATCAAGTATGATCATTGCACATCAAAAAATAAATAGAATAAATAGCATACAGAGAATAAATAGTAATTTCCGTTAACTTTTTAAGGAAACACGGTTATCGCCCTGATATCAGTGTGTAAATTTACGGCTAATATAAAATGTATAATAATGCCAATCAATACGTGGAATAACGGTGAATGAATGTTTATTTTGCCAGAGAATGTGTCAGATGATGTCTCTGATGTAAGTAACAGTTTGTGCCTACTGAGTGGGCATGTACCTTTAAGCTACTTCAGGTATAACATATTAGGTTACTTCAGATATAAACAGCATTTATTCAAACCCTTTAGTATGCTTTTCAAATAGTAATGGTCGTGAAACTAAATCTAGTGTGTCTTATTTTCATGTTAATTTCAACTAAAAATAGTTTTATCCAATAATCATGTTGATATTCGATCAGACGTTTTGTCCGGATACTATAATGCTAGACGATATTATTCATACAAAACCGTGATCCAACTTATTTATCACATCCTCAAGCACCTACCTTGCACACTAGCTGTGTTAATACAGAAACAACAAGTGTGTCAAAGATGTGGTAACCCGAGTTAATTCGAAAGTTTCAACAAAACAGTGTATACACATGTGAGCCAACTCGTAACGAGCTGTGTCATCAGAATCTGCTCTATTTGCAAATAATTTTTAGATTTTATAATAAATACTCGTAATTATCTTTCCGTGTGTGGGTGGAGGGGGGGAGCATGACCACTGCCTCCTCGTGTTTGGCTTCCTGGTTACGGCCCTGATGATGTGTCAGGAAGTTTTATATCTTTGTTTTGCTTTCCATAATGCAAATTTTCTATTTATATTATCACAATACACACTATTGTATTTGATCAAAATCCGAGGACTTTATATTTTATTTTACTTGATATGTATACTATAAGAGACTGTGATACACAGGGGAGATACTTCATAAATTAAATGAGCTAAATGCCAGTAATCACACGTTGTGCATGTGTGGATGCGTCAATCCATCCGTCCGTCTGTGCATGTCTATGACCAACTGCACAGTTGATCCACCAAGAATTTGACATTTCGAAGATTCCTGTGGATATGATATTAGATTTTTAAAAGTTTGTCCATACTGCTATTTTTGCATTGACAATGCTGCTAAAACATTTGACGATTAACACGTAACCCCCTAAGTAACTGAAATGAACTGTTTCATGTTAAGTTTGAGACTTCCACTATGCAGAAAAGGGGACATTTTGCAAAAAATAAAAAATATCCTCAAGTGGTGCAGATCACGGTCCATGATACTAATGTCTCCAACACTTGTTGCTTTGAAATATCATCCCATCGTATCTATGTCTTATATTAACATGACACCCACGTCAGTGTGCATTCAGATTTAAGCTTTTCATATTCAGACAACAGAAATGTAGAATTTTCACGACATCGTCCCGCTTACAGCTGTACTTGGACCACCTGCTGAAAAAAACGGACCTTACAATATCTGCAATAAATATACGATCGGCGACCCATATCATGTCGGTAATCGAGAAAGGATTCCCTAG
The DNA here is from genome assembly GCA_029237695.1 of Conchocele bisecta. Classification (NCBI taxonomy): domain Eukaryota; kingdom Metazoa; phylum Mollusca; class Bivalvia; order Lucinida; family Thyasiridae; genus Conchocele; species Conchocele bisecta. The sequence goes on along the minus strand of CM055272.1, from coordinate 90,966,777 downwards.
TGACTGAATGGCGGACATCCTATGTTCTGATCAGACGGCGCATATGCACAGATGAGACATCGTAATATTCATGGCTTTGTTGTTTTTGTTTTAGTGTATGCCAACGATGTTACCATCTATTATCTTGGTAAATTGAGACTTTTGAACAATTCTAGCCAGTACTTAGCGAATGATATTCCATTTAATGCCACTTGAAATTAATTGGAAATGTGATGGTCATAAACTTGCTTTTCTCACGATTTGTAGGATCACATCACCAACTGATCACTCGACTGCATAATACTGTATAGGAGGAGCTGGTAGTGCGATCCTCAAGAAAGACACACGGCGACAATTATAAGATATCACGCTACCAAATCTTCCCAACGTTGTGTTTTGTCACAAAGTTAATGTTATAAGCGGCCTACTGCAGATGTACACGTGCAATGTCTACAAACAAATACTCCATTTGCAGCAATTCCGTACACATTCTTATGATATAATATTGGAATAGAAATCAATTATCGTGAAAATTACGTGTGGACACAACTATATGATCCGGCGACGAAGGGTGGGGATTGGAGATTCGGGGAAAAGTACCCCTTCGGAATATAGTTCATCCCTGAATGCCAATCGGTGTGTCTGAAATGTATTTCATATTGAAACGAAAAGAACAAGAATTTGAAAGTTTTTACGTGATCTTTTTATGACTTCTTTATATCTATGTGGGTCTGTAGTAATTAAAATAACACAACTTTATCATGATATAAAAGTCATTCGTCCATGAGCTTCCAGCTGTGGCGGGGGGGGGGGGGGGGGGGGGGGGGGGGGGGCGGGGGGGGGGGCGGGGGGGGGTCGGGGGTGGCATCCCATATGCATAACCTGCAACTGCAACATCCAATTATGTATTCTGTTTACGCGGTTTGGGTGATGGTCCAGTGGGATAATTTTATTTAGAAGATTTTCAAGCACAATATGTACATATAGTTGTACGGTCACTCGTGTGGCTAATGTTGAAACTGCCAACACATCACATTATTACCAGCCACCGATCATCGCGGATAGGTTGCTTGCAAGAGTTTTCGATTTCCAGTGTTGGTTGAATAATCATTATTTTTATGCTGCAACATCCATATGCGTTGAGTTAACTGAAAATGCACATCCAGTGATGATTGATAAATGCTACATCGATTTCATATGCACGCCTCATCATTAATATATCATGGTCAATTTTACTGTTACCAACGCAACGTCATCACCCGATATGGGGCCCGACGTCAAAATGATGTTATGTTAATGTTATGCTCCATATTGGTCAATGGAAGAAGGACATGTCCATGCTTTCATTTGTGCTCGCACAATGGGTTATTATTTTTCAAAATAAACATGCACTTCGACAGCTAAGTTAGGCAATGCACCTTTGAACACCTTTGTTCAAACATACCACCTGAAATACCAACAGTAACAGTATTGACTGCTGACGTTGTCGAAGTGGATTCCCTTGATGCGGCTGTTTGTGTACGGTATTAACAAATGAAATCACATGGGGCAAGATTGGGCGAATATGGAGGATTGAATAAACGCCTCAATGGACAATATTTGATAATAGATTCATCCACTGTAACCACTCAAATGGAAAAATGTACATATGTCCCTGTCAACTATCCTAAAACTCGAGAGAAATTGGTAACTCGCCTGGCCTTCTGCTACATGCTCACCATCATCGGGATCCATCTAGCCATATGTCTCCTGATATTTAAATCTCTTTAATCACACAATGAGTTCAACCGATCTGGCATTTTACGAAAAGTGGTCAGTCGACCAAGACTTTTACTTTGGGTCACAACGTCTAACGACGTCACTCTTGGACGTCCATGTCTGGCCTAGCCTTTCGCGCATGCATGCCCATTGTCTATCCGACTATCGTTCGTATAGTGCCATCCCGATGATGGACTTTCTCTCATCGTCAATATCTCGTGTTTTGTGTTAAAATACAAACTTTAATATAATCTCCTGTTTTTTCTGGCATATTCTCTTAGCCAGAGCTGGCAGTCGTTAAACTACGCCATTTCCGGTCATGATGTCAGATTTTTAAAATAGTTTGTCGCATACGAAATGTTAAATAATGTCGCTATTATTCCCCAAAATTATTTCAGACAGCAGCAAACAACAGGGAAACGCCAACACTTCTCACTCTGCCTTATTTGAAAATTATTCATACGAAATTACGTTACTTGGGCAGCAATCCAAATGATGACGTTACATTAGCAACTGCCACACGAGCCATTAACATTATTTCCATACCTTGTCTTGGCCTAATGGGAGACACTTGGCCAGGCTACGAGATATCAAAATTTGGTTGACATGCGATAAAAGATGACAACTCTATAGGACTTGTCCGGGTATTTTATCAACACCCCTTGTATACGCCGTTGATAAAAACGTCGTAATTTCGACGTCATTTATCTAAAACGTGATATAAAAATACTTCTAAAATGAAAAATAATTGGAATACATTAATACTTTTTGCGGCATATGGCTTTTAAAAGATGTACAATTCAAAAAGTAAAAACTGAAAATGTTGTCATTAAGCCCGGTTTTTGCACGGCGCGGCTCAATTATATATTGTGTTTGTATTGTTTATATAGCCGTACAAATTGGGCAGGTTTCGTGAAACAGACAGTAGCATGGTATTAATTATGTTTATAAGGGACCGTTTTAGTTGACAGAATGAGACATGTCGACATAGTTTCAAGTCATGTCGACATGTCGTGATATTTAAGTCGACATTTTGAGATAAAGTATGTCAACATCTCGACACCTCGATGTCAAATATATGCCACCATAATTACTGTTTAAACGTTTTACAACTTAACAAGAAACGTGACGAACGGATAATCGAATAGACACACGGATGGTTGGACGGACGTTCTCACGAATGGATAGTTAAGTGGCTATTATTTTGTTTAAAAATGGCCATAGAAACGTAAGATATAGCCACAAAACAGAACGGAATGAATGAAATGTATAGTTAACATTGATCTCTTAGCCACATAACTACCCATTCGTCAGCCCGAACAGACGGACGGACACCCGCGACGAAAACAATGAAACAATTTACCCTTTTTTCTCTGTAAAAAGGGTATAGCAATTCTATTTTCCATAAAAAAGGGTACAACTGTATGGCTGTTCCGAGTTTAACATTTCATTTAAATATTAATTTATTAAAACTTATTTAATTTGTAAACTACATGTATTTAACAACACAGATGCAAGTAGTTGTAATTAAATAATAGATATTTAAAATATGCTTACCAATACCGTATAGCCAAACGATCAGACTTATAATGCGTCAAAGCAGTAAAATATCATGTAACTATAAGCGACATTTCTCCATTAATAAAGGCAATTGTGAAACCAGTAACTGAATAGCTACACGCACATAATCTGTATTGGAGTATATTGCGTTTTTTTTAAATAGTAACAATGAATCACCATGTAGTACTTGCAAGTCGATTTTGCAGTTCAACAGATATGGAATACCAGGCTAGTGTCTTTTGAAATCAAGTTTATCAGTCAATGCTAAGAAACGCGTAGGAATTCCGAGACTTGCCGAGGAATTCCTACAGTTTCCGAGCCGAACCTAATAAACTGGAAAATATACTAGCATGGTCTTCTATTTATCCGATAACTATTTTTCTACCCGATTGGAAAATACAGGTTTTTGTATTAGGACATCATGTGACGCTGTTCGTCCAGTGAAACGAATGTTTGATATCAGTCAGTATGTATCAGGCCAATGTATCACTCACTACCTGATAAATATATATATCTAGTCAACTCAGGCTTCGGCAAGTTATCAGTCAGTAATTATCAGGCCAATGTAACACTCATAACCTGATACATATACCTATCTAGTCAACTGAGGATTCGGCAATTTATCAGTAGTAATTATGAGGCCACTGTAAAACTCGTTACGTGATAAGTATACCTATCTAGTCAACTCAGGAATCGACAATTATCAGTCATTAATTATCAGGCAGTAATTTTAATTTACCGGTACGTTGGTTTCTCGGTTTCTCTTTCGTAACCAATACCGGTACGATGGTTTCTCATTCTTTCTATTCCGAGATAAACCTCGTTTTCTTTCGTTGTTATCGAGAAACCGATCCTGACATTAGGTCCACTAGCAACAAATGTTAAGCAACCGAGAAACCAACGTACCGGTAAAAGATAACGGAGAACTGCTAGTGGACATCACATTGGCCGTAGAAAGTAAAAAAAAAAACAAGTAGATTCAGGACTTTTGTTATTATGTCAACTATTAACGTTTTATAATCTTTCAAAACAAAAACATGACAACTCGGCCTATCAACAGCTAAGGTCAGTCAAGGCCTTGTCAACGGGTTGGACTATAATCTCGTCTATATTGAGCGAATTCCCAAAATCAGAACTGAATATTTACAGAAAATGTATGACAAACAGTGCAGGCCCTGATCAGACTGCGTGCTGAACTAACATTAGCCAGCCAGTCGCTAATGCTATTATGTACCTTCTGTCAGCCAGTGCCTCACAACATGATAAACGAGAGTCCACAATGAAGGAATGTTTAAATGGAAAAGATCACTATATCTAATGACCTGTAATCACATAACATTTACAGTATTTGTGGCCTTAGTATAAACCCGGCATTCTTCATTTCCCATTAAAGTATTCGTCTCAAATGAGCTAGCGTATGGGAAAACATATACCATTGCGTTTCCATTATAGTTCCAAGATAACCGTGCAGTCTGATGAAGACCCATGCAGTGTTTGTCATACTATAAAACAGTGTCTAGCACAGCGCATGAAAGTGAACATGTTAAAATCACAATATACAAGCATTTGGCACATAATGGAATCACATTACCGTCAGAGTATTTGTCACACTTTAAAACAGTGTCTACTACAAAACATGGAAACAAAATATCATCACATACAAGCATTTGGCACACAATGGAATCACATCACCTTCAGAGTATGTGTCATACTTTAAAAACAGTGTCTGGCACAACACATGAATGTGAACGTGGAAAAATATGTGTATAAGCATTTGACATCTTATATCAAAAGTAGCATTATAAGTTCCAAAATAAGTTACAGAGGCTGTAACTGTAAACAGCAGGTCAACATGAGCCTCAGGAATATTTGAGAACACCACAGATTCTTACCATAGCATTGCTCAACATTCAAATTATAACCATTACTCTTACAGAGAAACTAAAACCGAGAACATGACAGATGTGATCAGTCACAAAGTACATACATAAAAGAAGTCAGTAAATACCTACGTAACTGGAGTATGAGAACGCGACATACATTATTAGTCAAAATGATACATTGATAAAAGAAGTCGGTAAATAAATGTAACTGGAGCACGAGAATATTCTGTATAAAAGAGCAATTTCCTGGGTTTATCTCACACTCATTTATAGCACCGCAAGTGGACAAACATTTAATACATCATTATGATTGCCGAAATTTGCGTAAAGTATTTACTGTACTTGTAGATGGAAGGGCAAATAGAGTTTTTTCTGAATATGCTGGCAGGTCTCCGTTGCATCCAATGCAACCACGGAGACGTGTTTGACGCTCGTCATGTGTACTATCGCGTCAGAAACGCGGACGTGCGCTACGAGCGGGCAGACTTGCTACTTCCCTTCACGGAAGCCAGGACAATGCTGCTCACTCTGCTGTTTAGCGGTTCGTCTACCGTTCTGCAGGACCTACAAGCGGGCATCCGTGGCGAGATGTATGCACATGGACACCATCAGGATTGAATCGACCAGCTAACCCAGTCCTAAACATCCGCAAGTGGGCCGAGTCATGGGAGGCGGCCTACAAAATCTTCGACTGCCTGTGGATGCAACACATGTAGAGAAATTATCATCATAGCGGTCAATTATCCCCAGAGTTAGCTGCCGCTGACCACTCGCTGACCAGTACATATCAGCTCTTAATTTTACATTGAAATATATAGCGAACGATATTATAATTCTCAAATAAAGGTTTTATTTTCCAACTAATCAATTTTTCCTGATATTGAAATATTCTATGTTCTGTCGTGGTAAATATGGTATATTCTGTGTCAAAATAACTTTATAACAAATTGCTTCCATTTCGATTCGAAAAAGGTACATATCAATTGTTATATATTCCATACATTTAATGCTGAAACAACACGTTGTTCCATTTTTACTGCTTAATTCAGCGAATTATAATAATGTTACAAACATTTTCCTCATATCTTGCGAAAGTACACATCCAGTTCTCGAAAGTGATGTAAGAAAATATGATTTAGTAAAGTGTTCAGTTGCTTCCATTTTCTTTTGAAAGTAACGAAATCACTTTCTTGAGCGTACTTTTAGAAAGGCGGAGATATTTCTAAGTCTAATATATTTATCGGATGCATATAAATTGGCCATGTTATTGCTATCGTTATATTGTGCAGATGATCTATTATACATGTAACCAATACGTTAACACTGTATTCTTTTGTATAATGTTGACAAATAATGTATATATGTAGTATAAATAATTAATAAAGTATATTTTATGGAATTTGTCATGGCTCATGTACATGTATTATGTTGGTTTAATCGTATGTGTTGTTTAATTTGTTTTGGATGTTATGGTCGATAATGTGCGTGCAAACTACGATGAATAAAATAATATTTAAAAAATCCACCAAAGGAATTTGACACTTGATACGCGACAGATGTAACCACAGATCAAACAGCATTCCCGGGTAGTGATATTTGTCTACACTGGTGAGAAATAACATGTAGTACATTTGTACACGTGCAATGCGTTTGTAAATGTCACAGATGTGCACGTATGTACAGCCACACGTATGTATGGTGTTACCTATTAACATGCTGCGTGTTCAAGTTGTCCCCACTTGAGGTTTGAAATTATAAGTATCAGCATGTGGGGAAAATAGCGACAACTATCCTGAATCTCTTGAGACGTAGCAGCAGATCTGTGTATAATATGGCCGTGTACATGTTCGCAGGAATGTGTTAATGGACACGGCATCTGCAACCGTATTCACCCTTTAGTCGTAATTTGTGAAACGCATTATGGTATCGTGTATGTCCAGAACCACGATTTCATTGGTCTGTATAAAGTCTCATTTGGTCTGACATCATAGACATATGCCGAATCACTAATCTGTCACCATGGCTGAATCCATGTCTCTTCGCAAGAGAAACACTGTCAATTACAAATCGTTAAATGAAGGAGAATGCATACCAGATATTTACCGTAAATCGCGTGTGTCAAGTACGTCTATTCTACCAGAGATGTATTCCATTGAAAGGATTATACAGAAGAAAGCATCAACCCAGGTAAGTAGTTGTTCTGTACATACTTTGACAGAACAATACTATACATTTTGATCATTTGACACAGCGATTTATTGTCATGTGTAACAACGCAATGTATGAACATGATCATAATCGTCACTGTGTACTAAATATGTATTGTTAGGAAGATGATAATGTATGGCAAGTCAAATGCACAATAATTCCTTAAACCATGGTTTGGAGCTTAACCCTTAGTTTAGGCTCCTCAAACCCTAGTTTGGGCTTAAACTGCCATTTGAGATCACAAATGGTAGTTTTCTTAAACCCTGGGTTGGGCAATTATTGTGCACTTGGTGGCTCAAAACACCGTTTAGACTCTCAAACTAGGGTTTCGGATAGCTTAGACCACGGTTTAAGCTCAAACCCCAGTTTAGACTGCACAAACCCTAGTTTAGGCTCGCCAAATGCACAATAATTCACTAAACCCCAGTTTGAGAGTCTAAACCAGGGTTTAGGCTCTCAAACCCCAGTTTGAGCAATTATTGTGCATTTGGCCAGAAACTGCCGTTTGAGGTCGTAATCCAATAAAAAGCCTAAACCCTAGTTTGGACCCAAACCACAGCTTAAGAAAAAAGAATGCAAATCGTGATCCTAATCGGTAGTTTTCTTAAACCCTGGTTTGAGCAATTAATGTGCACTTGGCGGCAAAAACCACCGTTTATACTCTCAAACTAGGGTTTCTGATAGCTTAAACCACGGTTTGAGCTCAAACCCCAGTTTAGACTGCCCAAACCCTAGTTTAGGCTCGCCAAATGCACACTAATTCACTAAACCCCAGTTTGAGAGTCTAAACCATGGGTTAGGCTCCCAAACCCCAGTTTGAGAAATTATTGTGCATTTGGCCAGAAACTGCCGTTTGAGGTCGTAATCGGAAATTAATTTACGAAATCGGCCTAAACGGTGGATTCCGCTACCCGTGACAACCCGAGTTACGATTGGTTAAGTGATCACAAAGCCTAGTTATCATTGGCTGATCGCTTAAAATATGTTTTGGGCATCCGTCACAACCCGAGTTACGATTGGTTAATCAATATCAAAGCATATTTACCATTGGCTGATCTATTTAGCCTACGGTTATCGGAGGCATGGAATTTATTTTCTTTATTGATTTAAAAGATTGACCCAAAGCCAATTGCGTATAGTACACGTGATATGTGTCAGCGGCGTAGGAGTGTATTGAAACGTGGTGCGGCCATACCGTCGAACGAGCAAAGTTCGTGAGAATGCTAGTGGGGTCCGGGGCACGGTTACACGAAGCACCCAAATCCACCCAAATCCACCCAAATATAGTCTAAATACATATAAATATACCACAAATACCCCCTAGATAGTGTCAGATAGTAATGTAAAGCATATATTGACACAAAACACATTATATAGTCAAATAAATCTGTTAAATTGGCCATATGTTCGATTAATGCACATTGAATCTTCAATCATATGGGAAATACATGCAAATATAGTTTAATATTATATAAATATGCCACAAATACACCCTCAAGCATATCAGTGTATATCCTTACGTTATCAGAATTTGTATAACCTATTTTATCTACCAGTGTTCGCGTATGGACCCGATAAATGTTTTTCTTTTTGTTTTAGTATATCGTTCACCGAGATCTTACATACATGTATGTACAGTAGATATGTGATATTATATGGATAAAATGCTATTTAATGCTAGTGTGAAAGTTCAAAAATGTACATGTAGTCGTAAACGAAACAGTACATATTACATAGCGTCTCCCTTGCTTTATACGCGTATCCGTTTCTGATTTAATTTCATTTATGTGTGTCAGATTGCATTTAGTGAATACAATTTCGTATTTGGTAAACTCTTGCATGTATCAGTAACAAAGAAATTGTATTACACACAATGTGATAACCACCGTGACTCATCAAAACTATGAACATAATATGTGACGCGCCAAGCGAAAACCTCCTTTATGGGTCAAAAATGCGAAACATATTTAGAAAATATGATCCCTCTCGAACAATATGATATATAAACCAATGCTGTATTCAGCTGATAAACCATCTTTCTAGACCAACAAAGTTACCCATCTGACGTCACTTTGTCGCAGCGACGTTGTTTTGACATGACGTACGCTACGTCGTCGTTATCAATATTTGCGGACGGCGGACCGCTCGAGTCGCGATGTTTTCGTGCTACAATTGTTCTCACACAGTAAGTTCCATCACAATACACGTATTTATCCACTACATGTATATTATTAATTTATTAATATATACTTATACTAGCGATATTTCAAAACATTAATATTTAATCTATAAATAGTATAATTGTTACAGATGAATGTCTCGATAGCTGTAGAGATCATAGCGGTTTATAAATAGACTGGCTTTAGCGTATTTAAGACTCGCCATTTCTGGTGATTTTAAAATAAAATAAAGAAACCATGCACTGCATGCGCGGATACAGGGGGAGGTTCCAGGGGGTCCGGACCCCCCCTCCCCCCTTGCTCTCGGCAAAAAAAAAAAAAGACGAAAATCTACAATACTTGAATAGTTGGATGATTTTCTTTTTTCGTGGCCTAGGTGTCAGGAAATCCGCATCTGCGGCGATCTGGCATCTAAACATTTCCTGGGGGAGGACCCCCAGACCCCCCTACTTTAGATTTCGCGCTCGCGGAGTTCGGCTATGCCGACTTGTAATTACAGACCCCCCTTGCAATTATTTCTGTATCCGCGCCTGCACTGTGGTTATCCGTGTGTAACTGTTACATTACGCTGTATTAGTGGTCATTTTTTTCGGTATAAATAAAGTACGTACGAATAGCGTAGATCCTGATGAGGGATATACAGTTTGCAAACAATTTGATAAAGGACAAAGGTACTTCTGCCATGTTTAAATAAAAGCGTTCATCTGCAATCCAAAATAAAACAATCAGCATTATGATTCGTATAGAGCTGTCGTTTCGCACTGTTTCCGTTTTGCGAAAACATGCGAATCGTCTCCTAAAGACATGAGAATCGTCTCGCATTTTCGCCATCTCGCCTTTCGCTTTTGGAAATATGTTTTGCTTTAACCCGAATTATAGGAACGCAGGTAACGCAGGGCGACTTACCATGTGTTACAGACAGAACATTCGGGTTAATTTTGCTCATGCGTGTTGATGCAGATCGCGAAGCAAAAACGCGCGATCTTCCACCTGTGGGCGAGGTTGCGAAAAAGCAAGATTGAATATGATAGAATCGCGTGTTTTCGTCTCGCAATCTCGCGATCATACTTCGCATTTTCGCGATCAACCCATGGTCGATATCGCGAGAAAGCGAGACTGTAACATGTCCCAAACAGGACACGTAAAAATAGTCTTAGGAGACGATTCTCATGTGCTGCTGAAACATGTTTTTATTAAAAAATAGAATAAATGTTGACCCTCACCAATAATTCTTGACAAAAAACAACAACATAGTTTAACAAAAACATGATAATCGTCGTCTTAGGAGAATATTCTTATGTGCTACCAATACATGTTTATTGAGGGAAAAACATATTTTAATATGTGTTATTGGTTACTGCATCGCTTTTTATTATTATTCATATTATATTTTACTAAAATTAAAAAAATTCATGTGTCGGTAGCCTGATCAACCGAACTATATATGGTGCCTCATCAGGGACTACACCGGTGTACGGATTACCGATAGACTGATCAACCTAGCTAGATATGCCGGCTGCTCAGGTACTACACCGGTGTACAGATTACTGATAGTCTGATCAACCCAACTGGATATGCCGGCTGCTCTGGGACTACACCGGTGTACAGGTTACTGATACTCTGATCAACCCAACTGGATAATATGCCGGCTGCTCTGGGGCTGTACATATTACTGATAGTCTGATCGACCCAACTGGATATGCCGGCTGCTCTGGGACTACACTGGTGTACAGATTACTGATAGTTTGATCACAGAAAGGGTAATTATTAGTAACGCAGTCGGATATTTCACTGCTTGACTGACTCCACTAATCATAAGCGAGATTCTAAATTTCAGCCAATCGGTTCATCCTTCTACCCGATGTGTGACCTCAGTGAAATCGACACCATGTGCTCTCTCTCCCCCGGCTGTGTGACTCCCAATCCGAACTTCGTGCCCCCCTCCCACCCCCGTTAGCTGATCCCCATCCCATCGTCATGAGTCCTAGCTGCTGTGTGTACTCCCTCCCACCCCTGCTGTGTGATTCCCGATCCCCGATTCGTGCACCCATACTTTGTGACTCCCCACCCTAGCTTCGTGTCCCTCCCATCATTGCTGTGTGATCCCCACCCCTTCTTCGTGCCCACATGCTGTGTGACTCCCCACCATTGCTTCATGTCCCCTCCCAGCCCCGCTATGTGACTCCCACACCCAGTCGTGATTCCCGCTGTATAACTCTCACCCAACATTATTCCCCTTCCCCAGCTTCGTGATTCCCGCTGTGTGACTCCCCACTCTAGCTTCGTGCCAACTCCCACCCTTTATGTATCCGCCTGTGCCAACAGGAAAGCATTTGGACAAGTTCCCTCATGATTGTTTGTAATAATTGTAAAATAAATACAGTTTTAAACTAATGTGCATGACAGCCAAGTCATTGAGTGAAATATGCTGACAGTATGGGTACCTATGTACGTCTATTAGTTGCTCAAAATGTTACCCTGATTTTACATGTACTCCCCATCATCGGTAGTAGAGCTATAGTGCGGTCCATAGCATTCTCCTGCACAGTAGTCTGGAGTATGATCAGTGTTCAGTTTCCAAAACTATATCAGAGGCTGATGGTGCTATGAACGGAGCTAATTGTGACCATAGATATTCAGGAAAATGGAGAGAACTGTGACTTTCATATTCCGTATATTAGCCAATTTACACCATCAACAATCATATGTACATTCTTTCAACTAATTGGAAAACAAACATATTCCAATTAACACTGAACATTTACATTCACCACAGGCACCTTTATTTGTGAATTTGTGATTTTGTTTACAAGACATAGTCAATCGATCCATGATAATCAGTGGACATGGCTAACAGAAACAAGAATACATTTCAAGTGCGGTTTTATCGCACCTGTTCCGTTGTGTCACGGACTGTGCTATATTCACAGTCAAAATGTGCTCAAAGACCATCAGGGATGGAGAAAATAATAGCATCATTGGAATCATCACCTTGAGACTTTCTATAGCCACCACTCTGCACTGAACTGCGCTAAAGTGAGTTTAAAATTACAAGACATAGTCAAACGATCCGTGATAATTACCGAACACGACTACCGGAAAAAAGTATATATTCCAAGCGTGGGTCTAGTGCACCTGTTGCTGTAGTACAGAATACAAACATCTCTGACACAGCACCGGGTTAATCAAAATTAAATGTAAAACGTAACACAATTGATACCAACAATGGGCAAAATGTGTATAACTTTCGAAGTGACAGTCGTGTGCATACAATGACGACCGAGATTGTGAAAATTGGAAATATATCACTGAAGATGCTTAGCCACGTTATTTTTTCTTAAAATGATCGTAAATGTACTAATATAGTTTCTATAATGCCTAGGCTATTAATGTACTATATATGAAAAGGAAATATCTAAATTGTATCACTGGTGAACTCAAAAAAGAGAAGTGCGCCAATGACACTATTTAATTATAATGGAGAAGCTGTTAAATATATATATATACCTGTTGCGGTTACATTGTCGTGTATGGTGTACGAACGGGGTCAAAACTAAACATACATGTGCAGCTATAAAAATACAGCTGCACCTGTAAAAAAATCAAGTGCACCTGCTTTTTGACAGCTGCACCTGTTAATACATAGATGCACCTGTACAATTTACAACTGCAGCTGTAAATGTATAGCTTACAGGTGCAGCTATACATTTATAGCTGTGCACAGCTATACAATACAGCTGCAGGTATACATTTACAAGTTGTACATTTTACAGGTGCAGCTTTACATTTTCAGGCGCAGCTGTAAAAATGCAGGTGTACCTGTATATATTTATAGATGACCCCATTCGTACACCATAGTGGTGAAGGAGCAGTTCTACTCTGCAAAGAGGTTACGCAAAATTGAGTGGATCGAAGACAGAAAAGAAGAAACATGGTCTGCAATACTACTGTACCATTCATACAGTTTCAATTTAAATCATTTATTCCATTAAGATCTACATCTACCAGGAAAGGATGCTTGCATTAACACTTCAGATTTATGGTCTTATGAAATAGAGTAAGTTTTGGAGGTGGCAGCGGCATATTTTGAAATGGCAAAAATGCTGGCTATCATACCAATGAACAAAACTCAGCAACAACAACAAACTCAAAGTTGCTGAGATTTTGTCACACAGAACTACTGAGAAGAGTGAAAAACAACTTTTTTTGGAAATTCGCTCTGAAACCTGTAGCCGATTTCAACACAATTGCAAAGAATACTTATCTAGCATAGTATACTTTGAGGGAGTTATCATTTACTTTTCCCGAAATGCAGGGGTCATACCAGTTATCCGCGGACTATCAGTTTATCGGACAAATGAAAATACCTGTTAATTAAACGCATTCATTTGATCCGATTTTGCAAAGAACACATCTAAGTCACTCAGGCGCTTGCTGTTTCCATGCCAGTGTGAAGAAGTAGTATATAGGGAGTTAAAATGATACTACCAACCTACATAGTGCCCCTACACTCCCTATAAGGTCCCACACACCTCGAAATTGTATATAAACTGAATAAACAAAAAGTAATACCACCATGTGAATAATTGTAAACAAATATTTTTTTTTTTGTGGAGAGAATTTTTCTTCGGAAGAAGAATTTTCTCACACGAGAAATGCTAGAAAAAGTTAAGACGCGAGACTTTTGTTGTTGTTATTTCTCCGAAAGGTTTTCGAAATATTGAATAAAAATTCTATAATAGAGAATAAACTTTGTATATATAAATCAAAGTAATTTGATCATGAAGCCTTACATTTGTTTCGACTGCCACAGAGAGTACAATACTTCTAGAGGTTTGGCAACACACAATCGCAAAATGTTGGAATGTAGACTAGCGAAAGCCCATTGCGCTTGGTGTGGTAAGAAGTTAGCTAGTGATCTACCGCTAAAGTTCATAAAGCGATGTCATGTATGAAAGTTCCCGAAGAATTAAAACTTGTTCTATCCAAAGAAACGAACGGCTGTGAATGGATATGAAGTGAAACTTTAATTTGTGAACAAATGAAATTGAAAAGGTAGTTGAAACCATTACAATTTGGGGACTTGTTTTATCTCTTTATGAGAGCTTTGTCCCTTCCATAAGAAACAACAACTTCGCATGCCAAATGAAACCCCTCCTCACTTATGTTTCCATCTTCTATACAATTGGAAACAATCTCGCTTATAACAGTGTAAAAAAAACGTTCAGCAAACGTGTTTTCGGCAACCAACATCTTTCTTTTAGGGGATTTTTTGGGCCAACTAGTGTCCCACGACAGAAAGAATGCTTGCAAACACTTCCAACGTGGCAATCGTGTATCGCACACATGTCGCACCACATTTATCGACAAATATTCTTTCTATCGTGGGACACTAGTTGGCCCAAAAAAGCCCCTAAAAAGATGTTGGTTGCCGAAAACACGGTTGCTGAAAGTTTTTTTACACTCTTATAAGCATTGTTAAGCACTGTTAAGCATTTGTTAAGCATTTGTTAAGCATTGTTAAGCACTGTTAAGCATTTGTTAAGCATTGTTAAGCATTTGTTAAGCATTTGTTAAGCATTGTTAAGCATTTGTTAAGCATTTGTACAGCATTGTTAAGCATTGTTCGGTAATATTCAGTAGTGTTTGTCGCGTGACACGTGTATTCTTGTACATTCTGGAATCCGTATAATTGTATATTTGTGATGTGTGGTACTGTGTTGTATTGTTGTGCGTATTATTGATTTCACATCCCTGTGATTCCACATACCTGTGGTTTCACACACCTGTGATTTTTACACACCTGTGATTTAGCATGTACATTTGCCATGTACAATGTGCGTGTAATAAGGGGGCTTATGTTGTATTGGTGGAGATACGTTTATGCGTGTCCTATTTGCGGATTTAAATATACGTCTATTTTATGAGCAATGTTTACTGATGTCACGCCATATTTGCCACAGACTATGCATGTGTGTGGTAGAGAACTCGTTGACTGCGTGTGCTGGTTTCGCTAGGGAAAAGATACCTTTTAGTATTACGGATGTCCACTGTCCGTGCCATCCGAGTTTGTCCGCGTGTCAGTGTTTCACCATAATAAGGGACCTTCTGTAGGTGAAGCCAGTATATAGCGCAGACCATACCATGGTCTGCCCTGTTATGTATGCTACGGGTTAGTGTTTCATCATAGCCTGGTACTGGCCAACACGGATATATCAGATCCCATAATGGTGATGTTTTGTGTCGTGATATTTCCGTAAATGACCACGATATTTGAGTTTAGTATGTGCTACACTCTCATTTGAGTGTATAGCCGTAGGACCGTTATGGAGGGGTTTGGCGGGGCCAAGAAGCGACCTTCGCATTGTCGAGACCAGTCGAGTAGATTTCGGATTATGAGATCTGGGTCTATAGTGTGCAGATTTATGGTAGTGTAGGGTATACCATGTTGGATGGTATTTATTCCATGAGGGCTGTACACTGGTTTGGTTGAATTTAAGGCGTGGGAACATATATTTAAGCCAAATATAACCCACGGGTGACATGTCAAAAGCCAGGGTTTTGTAGTATTTATGTGAGATGTCGTACGAGGGGTAGGCATATTCATTATTCCGTGCATGGTTTCACTGGTGCGTATATAAGCGATGTCTCGCTATGTGTTGGCGGGACACATATTTTCTGGTTACAGAAGACTAGTACTGTATTCACCAGTGACACGGAGGATTTTGGTATGTACCTAGAACATTTTATTTCAGCTGCGATTTGTTTCCGTTGTTCGATTCCCGTTTTAGTCTGTTGTGCATCCTGTCTGTCTGTCTGTGCGTATTCGTCCAGTAATTGGAGATTCATTTCATTTTTGTAGCATCTTGAGAACGCTCCAGCGAGCCACATTGGACGTTTTGGTCCACTCGTTTGAGGGCAGACCCAGTCAGTGCAGAGTATCGGGTCGTCCGAGTGTCCGTACGTCTGTCTGGCGCAGTGTGTGTAGCAGCTCCGGGTACAGGCCTGTATAGAGCAGTGTGTGATAGCTACCTCGCGTTCAGCAGACAGTCACAGCCATAGTTTAGTGAAGTGAAACGCCATACACACATATCATATCATTATACTACCACCGAGTTGAATGTCACCTAAGTGAAACTTTTCCCGGCGTCTTAGCCAACGTGATAATCGCCATTTTGTATTATATCGGAACTTTACATCCGGTCTACCACTTCCGGTATTACAACCCATTGATTCACCATGGATACTTTACATCCGGTCTACCACATCCGGGTTGCTACAGTCGAGTGATACCATAGGAACTTTACATCTGGTCCACCATTTCCGAAGATAATACTACCTGTGGAACTTTACTTCCGGGAACCAGCTTCCGGAACATTATCGTTATTGACTATCATGTGATGTAACCACATCCGGCTTTGACTTTGACATTCATACTTTGGAAATATATTGCAGAGGCAATACATATGTATACTTTGATAGTGTATGGTAATACTCCTATCATGGCATATAATGGCTAAAATGGATTTGTAGTAAGACTACATATATTGTTTATGGATTAATCCACTTGAAGTTGGATTATAGCCATATTGTTGAGTAGACCTCATATTGCGGGTGAGGCAGACCTTGGGACCTTGATACTCAGAGGTTACACTATCTATTGAGATACGCCAGCACTGGGGTAGCTCAGATGATTGTCATTTGTCCTCCAATGTTCGTATGCCATGTTATACTTGTATGTTATTTCACTTTGATTAGCGATCATCAAAGTACTTGTGCATTCATACTATTGTCCACTACGGGACCATTGAGATACCACAATACCGAGTTTATTCGTCTATAGCTTTTAAGTTGCGTTAAAGTATAACAGTCGATTGGCTTACAACCTTGTAGTAATTGAATAGTATCATGCACAGTACAGTGATGTTCGCATATCAATGTATCATGTATTCCTGTGTGTTCCCCATGTAATATAGTGTACATTATAAGTGATTAAGTGACTACGTGTACTTATCTACTCTGGCCTATCCCTTACACTTCAACTGCATTGTTACCACTTTTCGTTCGTCAGATCAAGCTATATTGGCCATAACGTCATAACAATTGAAATATACTTGGTTCATATGATAATAGGGGAGACAATTTGTCTCGATCATTCCTGACCTTGGTAATGACCTTGACAGTGTTCACTAACGGGTGAGTAATCCTCAGTAATATTGAATAATCTTCAGTAATGCGGAGTAACTAAATTAAATATAAATTTACACAAAGTTATATTTACAAAGTATAGTTCTTTAGAATTTAGTTTTTGATATGGAAAATGAGAACTCCACAAATGAGAAAGTTGAGAATTCAACGAAAGTTGAGATTGACACTCAGAAATTCGAAGACACAAATAAACAGAATGTCGAAACTACAACCAACAACAAAGGCGAAGATAAACGGGACGTTGTGGTTAACCGCGTCACCAAAAACCCTAAACGTGTAGATGGTTGTAAGGCTACCGCTGCAAGTAGAAAACTCCAAAAAACAATCCAGGAGGAGTGTATGGGAAAATCAGGGTGTGCAACTACACAACCCCAGCATACGTTGGATTCGGAAAACGGAGAGCCAAAAATACCCTCACGCATTCCGCATTGTGCAGCACTTGGTACGGTTGGAATTGTTGTAGCTACTGGTCTGGCTGTAGGTTTTGTATTGTGGTCAATGAAAACTAAGAAGGAAACTCATAGAGTCGAATCAAAACGTGTTGTCCAACGTTGGAGAAAACCTATGCGGGGGGGGGGGGGGGCGACGATTTCTGTATGGATTAATTAAATTTTTCAAAATAATTTATAAATTGAGATATATACTCACGAGTATTTACAAGTTCCAAATCTAAAAATGTCGAAGGACGCTAAAGGTGACGGAAAGATGATCGTAAACCCAGCTTATCACGCAGTCGTCGTAACCGGGTTGGCCATGGGCTACTCAAATCTGACTAAGATGATTATTAAGGGGCCGATTCCGAAACTTTCTTTCGACGCTTACGATATCGGCATGCTAACTCTAGAAATAGGGTTGGCAACACTGACGAGATATTATCTTGTCAAGGAGGGAATTCTGCCTGATCGTTAAATAAATTCTAAAAACCTTGTTTTTTAATTTAGTTTTGATTAAATTGCTCATAATTTAGTATAATCCTATTAATATACCTATTATTTCCAAGTTGGTGATGGCATCTATACCAATGATGATAGGTGGGGCCGTCGTTAACGCGGTAACTTTCACGGGATCTAGCTAGCTGTTCTCTCGATTCAAAAACGCCGATGCCGAAGAAGAAAGAAAAAGACACGATCTCGCTTTGGAGCAACTCAACAAAGCTCACGCGATTTGGAGCCAGAAAAGGTTGAACAAACTAGACTGGCTTAACAAAGAGTTGCGTCTGCAAAACCACGCTGTTCATACTTTCAAAAATGTAGACGACGCCATGGCTGAATATGCCAGAGCCTTCCAAGTCCAACCAGATGCCGATATAGGAACAGAACCGGTCCTCTCTGATTTCTACACTCCTAGTGCCGATCAAACCAATAGGGAACTGATGTTTATAGGTGGTGGGTTGGTGGTGGTTGTTGTACTAGGTAAATTTCTCAAAATTTAGTTTTTTAAATAATTTGCTAGCAAATTAAATTGTTCACTAAAACTTTGTTCCTAAATTGCTTGCAATTTAAATCTTAAGTTAATCTAACTTAGTGGTTCTGTGTGGATACCGTCGGGTAAAACCCTTCTCTTATCGTAGTACGAGGATAGTCCCAGCTTTGTCTGCGAGGAAGTCTTCATAACTCCGCTGCTCATTCTGAAACCCCTGTTTTTTCCAATGTCTTTACCACCCTCCAACGTTTTCTTGTATCTATCCCAGTTCAGACTGTTTGTTCTCTTGGACATACCTTTGGCTGAATGTTTCGTGGAGTTTTTCGAGAGGTCCTCGACGATGTAGCACTTGCTAGAGAGGGCAATCGCTCGGTCACCACTGAACTCCATCTTGAAGAGCCAGGGTTCGCGGTTGCTCCACTTATCCCAAGCGAGCCAATCTCGTTTCTCCCTCACGAAAGAGTCATATCCGACTTTATTATGGAATCCAGGCTGTCGCTTGAAATTCCTATATACATACTGTCAGTATCCATCTGTATAAGTTCGAAATCGCTTCGGTAAACTGATCAACTGCTATCCCACAGTGAAACGGTCTAGACACGTTTGCCCTCGCTTTCCTGCTAGCGTCACCAATTTCCTCGATATCTTCGAAGAATGCGGATCTCAATGCTTTGTCAACGTAGCTCTCGTTGTTAGTATACGTTGTGTTTAGATGACGCTCAGAAGATTCGATCATCTTTCCGCAACAAGAGTTGCCCACCAACCTGAATATCTCGGCCACAACGGCCTTGCTACTGTCGACATCTACGGTTCTACGTGCGGCGGTTACTTCGTCTACGAACCATTCGAACGGCTTTCCTTCTTGGTAGTCCAACGTTCTGTACACCGCAGTTATCTCCAATCCGTGTCGCAGATACCACTTCAGTAGCAGCGCGTACATCAGCGTCTTCTTGGCGGACAGAGTTCCGACTAGTTTCTTGCCATCTCACCTGTTCCTACCTGCCTGTATTCACTAGGTAATCCAACATGTGCTCTGCTTCTTTGACGACCCTGTTTGTGAACAGCGGCGACATTTCCGAAAAGAGTTTTCGTAAATTTTTCGGCACCTCGATATCCACATCGGCAAATCCGAACCACTCGGACTTCAAAATTCTTTGCAAGAATCTGTCCACAACCATCTGGTTTGTAGGTTCTCCAACATGTCGGATGATCTCTTTATAGCAAGGCATCACTTTCTTCAGAGTCGACAGGTACAGTGCGTTAGCGTCGTAACCGAGCCCCGCTCCGCATTTCTTATTTTTATCCGTGCGGATGTTAGATACTCCGGTCCGGCTTCCGCGTATCTCTAAAACACTATAGACGGTCCTCCGACAAGAGCTTCCTGCAGCATGTCGTAAGTTTTCTCTTCGGGTGCGTACAGTGGTGGAAATTTTGCGTATGCGGCGGCGTTTTCCTTTGTTCTGTAGCTTTTCACGTCCTCCTTGATGGTTCCTCTCAGTAGGTATTGCAGAGCCACACCGGATAGCGTTACTGCGTCTTTCAGAATATCAACTCCTCTGTCTTTGAAAACGCTACACATTTTTCCGAACGCTTCCAAGAACGGTGCGACGTTCAGGTCGTTGTAGTATCGCAGCCAGTCCGCGAAAGTTTTCATGTTTTTCTCTTTGTAGATCGCGTTGCACGCTTCTAGCTCGCTCTCTGTAAGAAGGTATCTGCCTCGCAGTTTGGAATACCAGTTGTCCATTGTCGACATTCCTTCGTAGTCCAACTTTTCCGGAGAGTCGAACCACTCGCATGAAAAGAAAGACGTGTGCATCGAGCAGTCGTATGCCTTGATCCACTTGTCGTAACTAGTTCCAGGTCCCGTGCACAGAACAATGTCTAGAAACCTGAATTCCGGAGTGAACAGAAATATCGTCGTGTTCGTCTTCTTACCTACCACAAGAATTCCGCGGAATCAAATGTCTCGCCTTGTCCCGCCGCCTTGACCTCGAGCCTGGGCCAGAAAGCAATTTTCACTGGCCCGAACATATTATACAACTAGAGGATTGTTTTTCAGACAAAAACATATGTCTCCCCCAATACCACCACTGCATGTTATCAGGACTTGGAAAAGTAGAATTTAAGGCAGCAACAGCATATATGTAGCTACCTTGTATTTCCTGCATACTTTTGAAGATACGCGCAACACAAGTTGAATATCCCCACTTTTCACTAAGTCAATGGCCATAACTCCGTGAATACAGGATGAATCCGCATCTACAACCCCACGTGCGCAACTTCACACGATGACCAGTATTCCTGTAAAGTTTCACGACTCTAACTGATATACATTTGGAGATACGCGCGACACAAGTTGAAAATCCCCACTTTTCACTAAGTCAAGGGCCATAACTCCGTGAATACAGGATGAATCCGCATCTAAAACCCCAGGTGCGCAACTTCACACGGTGACCAGTATTCCTGCAAAGTTTCACGACTAACTGAAATACATTTGGAGATACACGCGACACAAGTTAAAAATCCCCACTTTTCACTAAGTCAAGAGCCATAACTCCGTACATACAGTATGAATCCGCATCTAAAACCCCAGGTGCGCAACTTCACACGATGACCAGTATTCCTGAAATACTTTTGGAGATACGCGCGACACAAGTTGAAAATCCCCACTTTTCACTAAGTCAAGGGCCATAACTCCGTGAATACTAGATTAATCCGCATCTAAAAAACCCAGGTGCGCAACTTCACATGATGACCAGTATTCCTGTAAAGTTTAGCGACTCTAACTGAAATCCTTTTGGAGATACACGCGACACAAGTTGAAAATCCCCACTTTTCACTAAGTCAATGGCCATAACTCCGTGAATACTGGATGAATCCGCATCTAAAACCCCAGGTGCGCAACTTCACACGATCGCCAGTATTCCTGTAAAGTTTCACGACTCTAACTGAAATACATTTGGAGATACGCGCGACACAAGTTGAAAATCCCCAATGTTCGCTAAGTCAAGGGCCGTAACTCCGTAAATACAGGATGAATCCGCATCTAAAACCCCAGGTGCGCAACTTCACACGATGACCAGTATTCCTGTAATGTTTTACGACTCTAACTGAAATAAATTTGGAGATACGCGCGACACAAGTTGAAAATCCTCAATTTTCGCTAAGTCAAGGGCCATGACTCCGTAAATATAGGATGAATCCACATATAAAACCGCAGGTGCGCAACTTCACACTATGACAAGTATTCCTGTAAAGTTTCACGACTGTAACTCAAAAAGTTTTGGAGATATGCACGACACACATTTTGTGACGGACAGACAGACGGACACAGACGGACGGACGGACGGACGGACGGACGGACGGACGGACGGACGGACGGACGGACGGACGGACGGAGTTCCTACGAATGGATACTTGTTGGGTTTTTACTGTATAAAAAGTACCAAAAAATACCCAACACTAACCCTAACACTACCCAATAAGACCCCTAAAAAGCTTGCCCAGCAAACGAGAGAGTATTTGTTGGGTACTTTTGTACCCAACAAGTGCCCTCTCGTTTGCCCGGACGGACAGACGGACGGACAGACGAACGGACAACCAAGCCAAAACCAATATGTCTCCCCATTCATGAGGAAGACATAATTATTGACTAGTGAGCAATATAATATCAGATTATATGGCTTACTAGTTAATAATTGTTTTATTACATGATAATAGTCCGTATATAGCACTTACGACCTTATGCTACTAGACAAAAATTGAAAAAGAATTTGAAGAAAAAAAATGGAAACAAAAATTAAAATAAAAAGTTTAGAAATTAACAAAAATAATGCTCGCTACTGGGGCCCAGAATTTTTGTTAATAGTCATATATTTATCTCCATATCATATCTGCACAGGTCCACATATTGCCACAATATTGTCAACAGTTTACGGAAATGTAATTTACCTGTATAAATTACCTGTAATAATTTACCTGGACAGTTAGTGGTCAGTCTGGACATTTGCACATGCTTGCACATGCACAAGTGTTCAACTGGAGAAGGTTATTCTATCTACAGGTAAGGTGTACAGAGCACACGAGAAAACGGGTCTTCATGCATTAATGTTCAGTTTGTAGCATAGAAAGAAATAGAGTTTGACCTTGACCCTGGAGCCCGGATTTTTTTTTTAATAGTCCTATTTTCATCTAAATATCATAGTAAAGGTATGTATAAAGTTTGATGATTGTAGCTGATGAGGTGTTGAAGTAATGACCGTAACACGAAAACTTAACATTGAATGATGACGCCGCCGCCGCCGACGCCGACTCCGGAAAAGCAAAACCTATGTCTCGTTTTCCGTTTCGCTTCAGCCAGTTTCCCAACGAGATGTTTCTTTATCAGGTTTATGTCGTATCTACTAGAGTTGAATCCTGCCACTGGAACCTGTTCTATCCACCTCTTTATAGCTTTGACTTGTGGTTCCGGGAGTGTGTCCATATCAGTCGGCATGTACTTGCGGTGTACATCGTTATTTGATATTTTTACCTCTGTTTTTCAACTCCCTGATAAATTTTAATACCAAAACTTCAGTATCTCTCTCACAAATGTGTGTTGTCGTTCCTGAAAGACTGTCGCCTACTGAAACGCAACCTCGTACTCTAGGTCTCGAGTTGTTAACTCCCCTCCGTTTGAGTTTAGGTAAGCTTCAAAGTCATACAGTATTTGATGCGGGTACAACACGGTCTCCGGGTTCAACACATGTTATACTTGTGGATGATTTCGTGAATTATAGTCGCACTCCCAAATAACCACGAGTGTGTATCCAGCTGCGATTATTGCCGCGTCCCTATTTTTTGGATATTGTTTACCAATGCGCCTTGTGTGGAGTGGACATCCGTGCCAGGGACAACCGTGGAATTGGTACACGGTATTTGTCTCCCTGCAGTATCTGTCGACCGGAGCCCCTGCAACCCACCTTTTTACTCCGTGTCCGCACCTGGCGGTGTGTATGTGTTTTACTTCTAAAGATTTAATCCAGTCTATCGACATTTTGCTGGCGTGCGATCTTGGATAGAAGGCTTTTTCAAACGCTGACATTGGTCTGTCTATCATCTTACCTTTGCACACGACTTCGGTCTCTCCCCTCATGCATGTTGCTGCGTGCCTCTTCATGTTGCTGGCGTTGGTGAATCTCTGTCTGCAGTCGTAGCAGCAATATATTTTTGTTAGATTCTTTATGTTTGTTATCAGGAACGCGTGGTTGTTGAACAATCCTATCGACATCTTCTCTCCTACTTCCTCGTAGTGTGCTGGTATCTTTCTTAAATACCACACTCCTTCTTCCGTTTGCTCGTACACTTCTATTCATACACTGAAACATTATTCCACTTACTTCATGTCCTCGAAAGGAACCTGTCCTCTCGCGGCTTTCTCATTTTTTCGCGAAATACTCGTTAGCCATACTTCTTGCCTTACCACAACACCTGTCCGCTCGAACATCTTCCAAATGAATAGCTAGACATCTGAAAAGACACATATCGCCGTTGTATTTGTCTAACGCGTACATACCCTTCTTTTTCCTCAACCGATCCGGAAGAGGTCCTCCGGATGCTACTGTCGAAGCCAACCCTGCCACCCGAAACCAATTTTTCGAATACTTCTACCCACCGGACAAACGTCCATTTCGTGTTTGGTCTGTCAACCTTATCCAGGTTCATACGCGTTTCTTCGTGTCTCTCCTCCTCGTAAGAACTCATCCATTGACTACCTCCGATGTATTTGTGAAATATTATAGTTTTTGCTCTACCACGACTGTCTTTCTCGTCTATGTGTGCTAGCTTGTAAGAGTATCTCAGATAGAAGTTGCTCGTCAGTATCGGAGCCAACATGTCAACTATCCTTTCAGATATTGTCCCGTCTATGCCCTTACAAAAAGAAAGCTCTATGGTTCTCCTACCTTTCTCCACCTTTTCCTTACTTTCGTCGTGGCTGCCTAATATCTTCTCACTTTCGTCGGCTATTGCGTTCACCAACTTTCGGTTCAACTTCCTTTTCTTCTGCGGGGGCTTTCTCTGCGTGATAGCATTGGCACGCAGACTCATAACACTCTCTTCCGCAAGTCTACGTCCGACTTTATCAGCAATGTCTATATTATTGAAGGCACCTCGCTTGTAGGCTCTGGTAAACCTAGTCATGAAAGCTGTGTTTTAGCCTCGTTCAAGAGTTTTGTCAACCCTGGAACTCTTAGGTGTACCATTGAGATGTGGCTTCTGATCTCTAACATGAACTTTTATTAGTTTTGTCAAACCAGAAACTCTGAGTCTTTTACTGTATGGTATGTTGAGATCGTCCTCTTGTTTTCGCAGTTGATCTCGAGTAATAGGAAGTTTTTCATTTTTCAAGTCATCAACAATTCTTATGTCATTCATATTTCTCACAGTCATATTTTTATACTTCCTATATATAAACAAATACACTATTTGTTTCTTCAAATGTAAATCTAAAACTAAACACTTGCTTATAAGCTATTTATTTCAACTACCCACGCTGATGGTGGGTGTTTCACAATTATTCTATTACAAATCTCCACCTGAGATGTCATTTTCCTCTCATATTTTCTCATATTTCCACAAAATAACTCGCTCCCAACAACCTTTCGGAGAAATAACAACAACAAATGTCTCGCCTTTTAACTTTTTCTCGCATTTCTCGTGTGAGAAAATTCTTCTTGAGAAGAAAAATTATCTCCACAAAAAATAAATATTTGTTTACAATTATTCACATGGTGGTATTACTTTTTGTTTATTCAGTTTATATACAAATTCTAGGGGTGTGGGACCGTAGATGGAGTGTAGGGGCACTATGTAGGTTGGTGGTATCATTTTAACTCCCTATATACTACTGAAGAATATATCGCCAATGTAAACATTTTAGTAAAATTTGCTGAAAACATTCCTCAACTCTGTCCACAAGTTGTTTACAACGTCAAAAGTCGCGCGGGGGCTTCCAATCGAGTGTTCCCATTACGTCATTTCAGAGTTATTCTATAAATACAATAAATTCTATAAATACGATGTTTTCCAAGAAGCGAATGGTGATTGTTTTTCTGCAAAACTACACATTGCTGTTTATAGCCTTTGAGGTACAACCCGAAATATCAGAGTTGACTACCAATTGGCGGGAATAATTGCCACTATGGTTTTCAGTTAGCTTGGTGTCTGAGGTGTATGGAATCATGTGATGGACTTGCGCCATGCCCAGCTAAACATGATTTTGGCGGCCATTTTTAAAGATGGCGGCCATTTTTTAACAATTTAGTATGTATCGGGAAATCAGCTATAACAGTAAGATATTTTGAGGTACGTAAGTTGTTTTCCAGTATGATTGTGGACTATATATTGGTGTAGTCGGAAATATTAGTTTTTAAGTCATTAGTGCTTGAAACAATATGAAAATCAACATTCAAACGCCAAATTCTTAAGAGTTTTTTTAAAAAGAATCTGGAATGTGTTATATGTTTGCAAATGAAACGCTGTCTATTGTATTATTCTAACACGAGATGAATATGTAGTTCGAAATGTATGTATTAATCTTACTAAACATCATAATAAACACTTATTTTAGGGTTTAACGGCCTGTAGTGAATTACCCCACCCACCTACTGAAAGCAGGGACAAATTATTATGCACACGCCAACCTTGTTTTCTCATATACATTGTATATTTTGAGTTTTTGTGTATTAAATATTTTGTTTCTTTAATATATACGTATAAACGTATATAGACTACTAATAGTTATTTACTTTGGAATATATAATTCAAGATGGCCGCCATATATATCGCTATTTGACTGTTACATATAAATGTGTGTGTGATATGTGACTTTCAATATACATAATCTGACACATTATATTATCTCTTGAAGTAGTACGTTCGACACCAGTCGTGCTTCTAACTTTAGCTGTCATCAATTTCGCTTGTATCATCATCATCATCCTGATGTATATCATCGTCCTCATCAGCAACATGCATGTTGGAACATGTTACCAGTTTACAAGCAGCTGTACATCTGAGTCCGTTCATGATGCATGTACAATCAGCCTTACATGTCCGGGAGCACTTACCAATGGCCGCTTCTGGAGCAGGAGTACTTGTCATCCACTCAATGACAAGGCCTCCATTTTCATCCTTTATCCAACCATGTCCCGCAGTGGGATTTGGAATATCAGGTGAGTTTTCAAGACTCTTCCTCCAAATCGCAATCTGATAGTTTGCACGGCGTGTGTGCTGCTTCAGCGTATCCTCACATGGGGGTAACTGTTCAGATTAAACATCCCCCTTTCGATTGCGGAACATGTTGTACCGCAGTTCATTCACCACGCTCGTCCTGGTGGTACTCCAGTACAATTTGCATGCAAATTCTTGGATATCGCAGAAGACCTACTGCGGTAGATCCCAGTCTTTACCAAGCATTTCAAATGCTTTCCTGAATTTGGGATGTTTCAGAATGATATTCAGTGCTTTAATCTTTCCTTGCCCCGCCAGTGCACTAACAGTATCACACCCGGTCCAGGCGTGAATACCCATTAAAGCCAAGCACGTGTCACTCCCAATGGCAGAAGCCAACAATGTGACATCAATGAGTCTCATACGAGTTTTCGTCCCACGTCTTTTGAAAATTCTGCCTTCAATGTATTTGCTCAGGCCCAAGCAGATGATAAACACATCTGTGTCATCACACACACATAGCGGCGAATGATAGTCGCGTGAAGCATGCTTTGCGTGTAGCAATATACGCGTGTCAGCTTCTTCCTGACCTGATGCGAGCGCATCCACTTCTTCTGCACTGTCTTTCGTGAGTTTGAGACATTTATTGCCACATGTAACATACAGTGTTTTAGTACCGAGTTGTCCTCTCGTTTCTGGTGTCTTCCAACTCTCTACGAGAAATTGTGTGAGTTGGCTTTTGCTTTCGGTACTTGCTAGTAAGCGTCGCCAGTTCTTTATCAAGTGACCTGGTCGTATCTGACTAAATGCTATAGCTTCAGCTGAACCGCGGCTGACACGTTCTGCTGATTTGATGGATTCTTTCTTGTAAACGTCAAATACCACATCGATTCTATTGATACGATGTCCGTCATGGAGTACTTGTGTAAGCACATGATTGGCCAGTTCACTGAATGTCTGGATATCACCATGTATCTTGTGTATGAGACCCATTGCGTCCACCAGTGTTGCACATTGATCTGGGTAGTCATTTGTTGGCGAAATTCTGCTCTCGAGTTGCTTTGCAAGGACGGCCTTGTTCTTATTTTTCATGGTACCATCGGCATTTGCCAGAGACCAAGGCAAAGGGCCAAGCGGATAGCAAAGCACTTCCCCAATTTCCAACTTTCTGTTCTGCGCAATGAGTATCATATTTCCGAATAATCTCCTGTCGGCCTTCAACACAACTTCCTTTGTTGTGCCTTTCTGTATTTTCTTTTTCATTGAGCCGAAAGTTTACAGTTGTTGTTTCTTAATTGGTTCATAGAAACCGTCACCCATTTCAAGTCGTTCTCGGAATTCCCGATATGCAGTTTCTCCTTGTTGATGTGCAGTTAGAAGGTCATGTACAACATTTGGTGGGGCAACGGTACCAGTGGAAACACTAACCATGTCTTGCGAATCTGGTAAATATGGATTTGTCCAATTGTTCTCTAACAGATCAGTAATTGAGGAAACATCCGACTCGTCTTTGCTTATGGTAAGTTGAGTGATTGCTGAATGTTGAGGGACTGATGTAGAATTTCCTGTACCGTCGACATTTCCGTTGCGGGGGCATTGATTGTTGGCAAGTAACCAACTGTGTCTGAAGTAACAGATATGTCATCTCGTGTCGTTATATTGAATCCCGTCCATGAGCTAGTAATGTTCACGTCGACATCGTGTTGTCGTACCAGTACCCACATCAAATTCCGCTGCCTTGCAGTTACAGCCGAATGGGCAATGTGCATGGCCACATCTGCGCGTATGACCGGTGGTGGACCAACCCGTTTACCTGTAATATATACAGGGAGTGCCTGATCAGTCGGTTGGATTGTGCGCCTCCTTTGTCGTTTGTCAGTAGGAGCTATTGTCTTTGGCGGTGGTGCACATGTCATAGTTGGTGGTTGGACTATTATGCCATTGACACGATGTGATGTCCCTGCCCCACTTCAGACTTCTTCTTGTCGGTCAATGTTGTCAAATGCAAGAACTGTGGGGATGAACGGATGTGTGTTTGATGGCAGGGGTGTGTCGTCAGTATCAAATTTCTCCAGTTTTGATAAACACAATGCCGTGTCAATCTCTTCTAGGCTGGTGTATGAGCATGAATGCCCCATTTTGTTGAGGATTTGTATCAGCTCCACATTTCCTGTGAGTGTTTTCACCACTGACGGGAGTAGAACATGTTTTGCTGTGAGTATTTTCCCTCGTGTTATGGCGTAGATTATGTCCGGGGCTATTGACCACGATACTCTGCCAATGCGAGCTGATGAACTATGTTCACCGCACAACATGACGGATAGCAGTCGTTTCAGAGCATCGGGCAATTGAATGTATGACGCGTGTAGGTCTTGCGGGTCAGGTGGCCATTCTTTTTCCGGGATACCAGATTTTACCTGTTCGCGTACAAAGTGGCCGACGTGGTCAATCAACGCGTTTTCATCTTGCTTCCCGGAAAGTGTTTCACACTTTTCACTAAGGAAGACACAGTTTCTTGCCATCGAATCGGGCGACAAGTTGTCCGGCCATACATACACCTTTCGACCGACTGTAATGAAATGTAGCGAATTTCCAAATTCTGTCTCTAATTTCCGTCGCATGTGATTCTTGGTTGCTTCCATGACCGTAAGTGCTTTGGCCTCGATGTAAGACACAAGTATTGATGTTAGTTCTGTGAGAGTAACTATGCGTGGGTTAACAAAGACATCTGTTCGGATGTAGCTATATACGTCCTCCAACCCTGTTTGTTCAACTTGCAGATACTTGTTTTCGGCTTCGGTTCTGCTAATTGTGGCCTTCGGTGTTCTTTTTCGCGTATAAGCCTTGTAACATGATGTGTGATAGTGCGCTTCCGCTGCAACAATGTCTCTTGATGTTACAGCCAGAATGGTTTCGTCTGAACGTTCGGTTGCAATTTCACGAACTGTTTTGTCAGCCCTCAGCTTCGAAGCCACATTCAATGATTCACGAGAGTTGGACCCCCGTATATACTTCGACGGACTTAGACAAAATATGCATGTTTTATCATATACCCTTGATTGCACTGTCTGGAACCTGCTGGATCTTGGCCGATTGGACACTTTCCTTTCAGTATTGTTTGTGATTTTTTGTGAGTAAATTCTGATCGACATGCCCTATGGTAATGTATATGTTGAAATGTCGATGTGTCTCCAATTTCATGTTTCGATAGAATTGGCTGAAAACTCCTGACCTCCGCAGCTTGATAAAGCGTGTTCCATGAGTGTTCATCTCTTGGACTGGTCAACTCGGCAATAGGTGATTGCTTGCTACAAATAATACATGTATCGACTTTTGCTTTCAGTCGTTTTGCCGCAACTTCCATTTCTGACATGTACGTGTGAAACGGCGAGATACACGTGACTTTTAACGTATATTTAACAATACACTGAGTCAAAATATGAGCCACGAATAAGTATTTGTGTAAGAGAACTACGTTGAAATATGTCACAAACAATGTATCATGTGAATAGATAGCAGCGCTAGGGCATTACACTGTCTATATCGAGTTACATTGTATATTAGCAGACGATGGACGTACTTCTAATTCTGACTGAGATGCACACTTATGCCTGCATGTACTATATTAAGAATAATACAGTGATCGTCACGTGTAGGCTACGCACCTTAAAAATACAGCGTCCGAGACATGTACGGTTATTTATCACATTAACAACACAGCGTCTTACACAAGTGCGATAAAAAAAAATGCAGCGTTCATCACATGCACACATACAAATGTATATGTTTAAGAGAAGAAAAATACATCGCCCTTGACTGACGTGCGTGCTTACAGGGTATCTGCATTCGTGACATCATTTGAAATATGCCGTTTTTACGTATGGCGTAGTCACGGTTGACGGCATGGGGGGGGGGGGGGGGGGGGTGGGGGGGGGGGGGGGGAGGCATTCATGAAAACGTTATCGATGTTGTTTAATATAACACTACAATGTATATCTGTAACATGTAAAGCATGATATGCATACATCATAATTATACATTATGATAATTCGGATAATGTGCTATCAAATGAAATTCACGAAGTAAATGTTTCAACGTTCTGGAAAAGTGGGTGGGGTAATTCATAACATCGTAGATAATAAATGCAATACAACATTAGAAAAAATGGTATTAATGGTAATTTTCTTGCACGAATTGTACCTATGGTCATGTGACCGTTGATATCATGTAAAATAATTCGTCACGAGTATGTACTATGGGAATGAAAATGAAAAATATGCAGAAAAAATGTGGATTTATTAGAAATTTATTCATAATGCATGTAATATGTTTTTCATACTATCACTACTTGGTAATCCGCATGTGCCATGACTTGCGAACATCTATACTGAATAAATAAAACCAAAATGTAGGCTTGTATGTCTTCAGACCTCTGAGATATGGCGATTTCACTAACATACCCCACACTTGGCGGCCATTTTTAAAGATGGCCGCCAAAAACATGTTTAGCTGGGCACCACGAAAGTCCATCACGTGATTTCGTATTATGGACACATCAAGCTATTTGAAAAACATAGTGGCAATTATTCCCGCCAATTGGTAGTCAGATGTTGTGTACCTCATGGACTATTACACTGGTTTTCAGGCGATAACATTATGATTTTAAGGTGAGAATACAAGTTATAAGACGGTTATACATTTGTCCGGATAACAGATTGTCGATTTTAATTTTGGGGCAATCTTACGACTGATGATCTGACCCAATTTTAAGTGAGTAAGATGGCACAGTTTGCTAAATAGTTTGCATGCGTTGAGAAAGCAAGAACCGTCGATTGTTCTGTGAAAATCTTATGCCCGTACGGCCGTAGCTGCTATTTTAAGAAAAATATTGTAAAAAATGCAATTTTTTTCTGGTAATCTAGAGGAGCCTTGTAGAACTGACGACTGCATATATTTGATTGTTGGCTGTGATATAAATGTAATAAATTCAGAATAATAAAAAATAGATAAATTTATCATTAAATTGAAAATTTCTCCCTCAAAATATACTTCGTTAGATAAGTATACTTTGCAATTTTGGTGAAATAGGCTACTGGGCGTACTGGCTATATTGGTCAGAAATGATCGAACTAAGAAAACAAAACGTACATTGTGAAAATCGATACTGTAGTTGCTAAAATATTAAAGAAACACTGATTTTATGGAAGGAAATGTAACAGCCGTCCCCATGACATGTTAAAGGTACATGCCCACTCAGTAGACACAAAATATTCTTTATATCCGAGACATCATCTGAGACATTTTCTGGCAAACTAAACATTAATTCGCCATTACCCCTCGTATTGATTGGCATTGTTATATATTTTATATCCGATGTAAATTTCCACACTGATATCAGGGGCGATAACCGTGTTTCCTTAAAATGTTAACGGACATTACTATTTATTCTCTGTATTTATTTATTGATGTACAATGATCATAGTTTATAATCTGTCAAAAATATTCTTTGTTCAGGTGGCGCATTTAATTAGTATAAATAATTAAAAAATGTCATGCCTCATTTGCATATGAAAATAACCTGATACCACCGCGCGTCATTATCAGTAAAATAAACATTTAATTCATATAAAGAACATATTGTGCCTACTGAGTGGGCATGTGCCTTTAAATTCCCATAGAATTATTTTTTTTTTCTCTATAAAATTAATATTTGACCAATTTTCGTGAAGTAAAAAAAGTTGGGGAGGGTAACTTTTATTATTTCCAAAAGAGTACAACTCCTCAAAATGTTTTTCAGATTTAATATGTTTATTTGTCCAAAACCCATGGGTGCTTTTACGTGAAACATAACTAAATTAGCAACCATCCATTGAACAAAAGCTAGTGTTGGCAACGATAATTATTGTTCAGTATTTTAAACATTATTTTTTTTGGATTTGATTTATCCGAAACCCATGGGCGCTTTTACGTGAAACAGGCAGTCTATTTCATCACTTTCTGCAAATATCTGAGATCCAGGGCATTTAAAATTTGACATTCTTTATCGGAAATTTTGACACCTGAATTTGAAGCCTATTGAAAAGCCTGTATAATATAGAAGATATTCCATCGTACATTTTGAATAGCGGGAAATAATACACGAGTGTTCGTCGGCTTCCGCGTAAGCAACGAGTGAGCGTAGCGAATGAGTTGCTTGCACGGACGCCGACGGACACGAGTGTATTATTTCCGCTATTGAAACATGTACGATGGAATATCCTATTTATTACACTTGCACACTTGGTCTATTTTTGAGATTATGAACAGTGAATTGTGATGCGCGCATGAATATATATAGTTATACAATGACGTGTTTTCCCGCGTTTTGACGCTACGTTGTGTGATGTCATGTAAGCTTTTTGAAATCCAAATTACGCAGCTGTTTCTAGGAGCCACATTATATATTTGAGTGCATTTTTGGAATGTGTTCAATCACATTAACATTCTAGATTAGTAAGACCCTTTCCAAATGTTTAAATAACTTTATTATGACGGGTTATGACTGTAATACAAATTAAACATTTTGCATGGTAGCTCGTGGTTTTCAAGAAAACAGGCGCGCAATTACGGGTGTTCTCTTCATTGTGTATTATTTGTAAGGAGTTGATTACGGGTTTTCTCTCACAGCGAAACCCGTGCAAATAATTTGCAAGAGTGTAATAAATCTCTTTAACGCATACAACCACCAATTTTTTATAATTAATTTTAACAAAACTGTCAAAATAATGCCACGGCAGCAGAAACAAAAATAGAAAGCATTCAAAATAATATCACTGCACTTCCTCGGTGCATATCGATACTTATCGTATCGTGGTCATAGTATCACGATACGTATTGTGGCATTGCTGTATTGTTACTCCCATAATTATAGGAAATGAACACGTACATAATTGTGTAACTAATCAACCTGGTTTAAAAGTTACAAGCAGTCGGTATATATCTATGCTCGTTTATTAATAGTGAACATTTTGTGCCGGCCCCCAACATCCAAATATTATATTGATTAAATAATGTTTGTCTAGTTTACACACCATCCCATTAGCAATGGTAATACAGGTAATATTGAGTTGTAAATTTTAAGGTGCACTGTAATGGGCAAAATAGTAATGTTCACATTATAGTCATTATTAATCTAACAACACTGATGAAAACCGCATGTAAATATTCCATCTCTGTCACGAGTTATGTAAGTTTTAATGTCTGTATATTTATGCATATCAGTGAACTGTGACATCACCAGGGCCGCAGCCACGTTGAGGCGAACCGGCAGTTGCCTCGGTAGAAATGTTGCCGTTTTTTTTAAGATGCTG
Organism: Conchocele bisecta; assembly: GCA_029237695.1. NCBI lineage: Eukaryota > Metazoa > Mollusca > Bivalvia > Lucinida > Thyasiridae > Conchocele > Conchocele bisecta. The sequence goes on along the minus strand of CM055272.1, from coordinate 90,932,019 downwards.
TGGCGCTACGCGCTCCCACTGGATACACGTTTCATAAGATTTGCCTCGGTAGATTTTTACCTCTGGCTACGGCCCTGATCACTTAAAGTCATGAATAATATGCAAATTAGATTTTTATTTTATCATTAAAATCAATACTATTGTGATCAAAAATGTGTTTCTTTGTGGAAATTTGTATTTCCATATACATGATCAATTTATGAAATTAATTATCACAGAATATTAAAAATAAAATTAAAATAAATAATCTAAATATTTATTGGTACTTTGTGACGTCACTTAAAGTATTGCATAATTGAAGCTTATTAATTATTTAAACCTATATAACGTTTTAATAAATTGGAATATTTGCATGCGGTTTTCACCAGTATTGTTAGATTATCAATGACTATCATCTGCATGTAAATGTTTTGTCCGATAAAGTGGACCTTTAACAATAGGTTCATCCAGATAATCCGACAGTAACAAATATTTAAATAATAATAAATAAATTTAACCATATATCGACCACATATAATTACTAATCCGGGTGGAACAGTTACATAATCACGTACTTGCTTTTTGTCTATAATAATATTTGTTTGCCTCACGAGTGGGGATGCAGGTTTAATGCACATGTCTTCATAAATACAAAACAAGTATGAGTCGCTGACAGAATATCGTCCAGGGTTTTGCTGAAAATGACTTAAATTTGTGCGAGTTGCCAGTCGTTTTCTTCTTTTATTTTTTAAAAAAAGTGCCCGTCCAAAAATTGGGACTGCTCGTCAAAAAGACGCGTGGGCGGGTCTCTGCCTAACACACACCCTGGGTGACTCGATTTACTTTTGTAAATTTGAATGCATGCTTGTTTTCAAGGCCAACTAAACACCTTGTTATGCCCCTTGACAGTAAGTCATCAAGGGCATTATGTTTTGCACCTATCTGTGCATATGTCTGTCCGTATACACGTGCATGGTCTTAGGTGGTTAGGGATGTGGCCTAAGACAATAAAAACAATTGAATATATTCCGTAACCACTTAAGACTATTGTTTTTTAGGTGGTTATTCTTTTGTTTGAGAACAATATATATACCACCTAAGACATTTGCGTACGTATGTCCGTCCTCACAAACAAATGGGGTTTAGGATCCAAGCGGTGTGGCCTAACACACAATAATAAAATATATACATTCTGTTACCTCCTAAACCCATTGTTGTTTATGAGCTTTTCATTTGATCTCAAAACAATCGACTTTGCTCCTAAGCCCAAAAGTTGGACTGTCCGTGAGTCTGTCTGTCACATTGTATGTACACCTTGTGCGTTTTAAGTCCAGACTGCCAATCACCCGTGTCTAACAGACACAATTGTCTAGTATTTCAAGATATAAAATTAAGTTCATGGAATAAAATTAAGCAGAAAATGGAAATTAAAATTATAATAAATAAATATTTCATCAATGGAGTCAAAATGATACCACCTCCCTCTGGAAGCCACCGGCTACGCGCGGTGACTCCCACAGGGAGGTGGTATCATGTTTGACTCTTATATACTACTTGGATTCCCCCCCCCCCCACCCCCCCCCCCCCCCCCCCCCCCCCCCCCCCCCACTGTTCGGCGGGGTATGTATGAGAAGAATGGGAAATAGTTTTCATCAACGAGATTAAACCCTATTAGAGATAAGAAATCCATAAGTTATACTCAGTATAATGAAACAATCTGTCATACCTACCAACAATTTACACCCTATTAGAGATAAGAAATCCATAAGTTATACTCAGTATAATACAACAATCTGTCATACCTACCAACAATTTACACCCTATTAGAGATAAGAAATATATAAGTTATAATCAGTATAAATACAGCAATCTGTCATACCTAGCAACTGACACCCTATTAGAGATAAGAAATCCATAAGTTATACTCAGTATATTACAACAATCTGTCATAAATATTAACTGACACCCTACTAGAGATAAGAAATCCATAAGTTATACTCGGTATAATACAACAATTTGTCATTTATTCAAAATAAAATAACAACTGACACCCTATTAGAGATAAGAATCCATTGGTTATACTCAGTATAATGCCTACCATAAATCAAATGAGAGAGCAAGCTAAGAGTTGGGGAATTTCACTAAGAGGTTTGAGACTCAAGAAAGCTATAGCAGATAGGATAAGTGACGCGCGAGCCGTCGTCTACCAGGAGAGGCTGCGGCGTGCAGTTTCGACCGGACTGCCTGCCAACCTCGAAAAACGCTCCGAGAAATTGGAGAACGAGACGACGGCCAGTCTGCGTGCCACCACTTACGCACAGCGTGTAAAAGACGATCCCAGCGCGCGCAGAAAACCACTATACAAGGCGTACTACAATAAGATTTATCAAGGGTTGGTGGGGAGACCTCCTAACAGGAGGAGAGAGCTCGCCAGAGATTTGGTGGGGGAGGGTCCCAGGGTTCTCGCCGAATATGCCGAAGTTAGGGAAACTGTTGATAGGGGTAGGAGGAAGATAGTATGGACTTTCGAGAGGGGGTAGACGGGGAGATTGCTAATCGCATAATGACCACGGCATGTTATCTGAGGTATTCGTGTTCGTATCGTATAAGGAACATCGAGACCGACGAAACGATGATCTATCACAAACAATCCAAGGGCAGTCCGTGGATAAATGAGATCGCCAAAGCTGAGAGTTGGATATCCGATAGAGAGAGAGGTCGAATGGACATCGACAAAGTCGATAGACCAAGCACAAAATGGACCTTCGTTCGTTGGATATCGGTCGAGGTGAAGATGATCATCGATGCACAACAACTTATCATAGGAGCGGGAAAACTCCCTGATTGGTTAAGACAGAAAAAGGGAATGTATTCCGTCGACACGTACGACGACTAATTGTGCCTGTTTAGATGCATAGCCATCCACCGTGGAGGGAGACCCGACCGCTGTTGTCAGATGGCACGAGCTCTAGCTCGCGAACACCTCGATCACGATAACGGACCGGATAGTAAGTGAATCCCCCTGGAAGATATTAAGAAGATCGAAGATCACTTCAAGCTGGGAATTCGCGTTTACGAGCCCACCTCCGACGGAGTGTGGTACCTCATGAAATCTCCGGCAAACTACGACGCGATTGGGGAGAAGATCATGACGATAGGAATGTTTGGAGGTCACTCGTTCCTCATCAAGAACCTCCGCAAGATGACGAGCGAGTACGGGTGCACCGGATGTCAACAACGGTTCACAAAGTCGTGTAACATGCACAGGCACGCGACCACCTACATGGGTGGGAAGACCGTGGTGATATGTCCAGGTAAGAGGGTAGAGAGACCGCAGTCGGCATATGAGAAGGCGTTCTATCCCAAGGGGTCAGCGAGCGCGATGTCGATTCAATGGTTGAGCAGAGAAGAGGAGAGGGTTGGAAAGCACATACATCACGCGAGATGCTGTCACGGTGGCGAGAGGTGAGTGACCGGCGATTCGGTCGACGGCTACTGTCACGAAATCAAGACAGTGTTTCAGTTTCACGGATGTTACTGGCACGGGTGTCGGACGCATTGCAGAGAGGTAACGCTGTACAAGAGGACTAAAATTCATACGCCAAGATTAGGGAGGCGGGTTACGAGCTGGTGGTGATGTGGGAGTGCGAGTGGTTGAACGTGGGGAATCCCCATTATCAACCACCGCCGCGCGAGGAGGCGACGACTCTGTACCCTCACCAGATAGTCTACGACTTCGACGCGTATCTCGACAAGTCGAAAACCACGTGCCCCACCAAAGACCTGACCTTCGAGGTCGAGCACGTCCCTATGTCGGTGTCGTTGCGGGATACGATGTATGAGGGGATCACCCACATCTGCGAACGAGATCCCGACACTCTCGTCGAGAAGTTCGTGACCGAGCTGCAGAGGAGAGGTAATGACATCAGGGAGGGGATTTGGAAAAAGTATATGACGACCGACATATAGATGCTGTCGAAACCTCAGCGAGAGAAGATCGTCTCGTGGATCGACCAAGTCCCGGTGGTGGGGTTCAACTGCAGCAGGTATGACCTGAACCTCATCAAGCGGTACCTTCTCGAGAAGTTGGCGGCCACAGTCAATAAGGTGATGGTCGGAAAGAGGGCCAGCATGACGATGTTTCTGTTTACCCCTGAGTTTAGATTTCTCGACATCATCCAGTATCTGGGACCCGGTACCACGTATGACAAGTGGGTTAAGGCGTACGACTGTAAAACGGTAAAGTCTCACTTCCGTACGAGTGGTTCGATTCCCCAGAAAAACTCGACCATCCGGGGCTGCCAGACTATCCCGCGTGGTACTCGAAGTTGAAGGGTGAGTTCCTACTGTCGCTGTCCGAGTGGAAAGAGTGTAAGAAGGTCTTACGAGAAAAGGGGATGAAGACGTTCCAGGAATGGTTGCAACACTACAACGACTTGGATGTCGGACCGTTCCTGGAGGCTCTGACTAAAATGACGGAGTTCTACAGGGGGAGAGGTGTGGACATACTCAAGGATGCTGTGTCTCTGCCCGGTGTTTCCCTTCAGTACCTGCTCCGCGGGTCGATCGATGGGAGGGCGGACACACCCGAGCTGTGGTCGCAGAAGTGTGATGAAGGAGGGATTGGTCGGTGGTCCGTCCATAGTGTTCTCCAGATACGCAGAGGCTGGCAGGTCAACGATCAGGGGTCAGGTAGGGAGTCGGGAGGAGAAGATGTGCAAGGCGGTGCTGGGGTACGACGCCAATGCGCTGTATCTGTCTACCCTGTCGAAGGACATGCCGTGCGGGGAGGAGAAGATATGGACGTGGGACGACCCGGAAAGACAGTCGCATATAGAGTGTTTCGTGAGGAAGGCCAGACGCGACGAGTGGTTCGGATTTGCAGAGTTGGATATAGAGGTTCCGGAAACGTTGCGAGACAAGTTCTCTGAAATGTCGCCGCTGTTCGTTAATCGAGAAGTCGACGAGACCGAGGTTCCTCAGCACATGAAGGACTATCTGACCAGGACCGGGAGGAATAGGGTTGATGGACAGAGAAAGCTCGTGGGGGCACTGTCCGCCAAGAAGATGATCATATACACCCCGCTGATAAAGTGGTATCTGGAGCACGGTCTGATCGTCAAGGCGGTGCATAGGTTGATAGACTACACGCCCGGCAAAACGTTCCAATGGTTCGCTAAGGAGGTCACCGCCGCCAGACGGACGGGGGACGTCGACAAGAGCAAGGCGGTGTTGGCGGAAATATTCAAACCTGTTGGCAACGCGTGTTGTGGCAAGCTGATAGAGGCGCAAGAGAGACACATGAACACCACATATACGAAGGATGAGAAGACTGTCGACCGGGCACTGAGGTCGGCGTGGTTCGAAGACCTGGAGGAGATTGGGGAGGCTTACGAGATATCCAGCAGGAAGACTCGAGTGGTGATCAAAAGACCGTTTCAGTGTGGCATAGCGGTCTACCAGTTGGCCAAGCTCCGGATGCTGGAGTTCTACTACGACTTCTTGGACAAGTATGTGGATCGCGGAGATTTCTAACTTATACAGATGGACACTGATAGCATGTACTTCGCGCTGTCGGAGAAGACGCTGGCGGCGGTAGTGAGAAAGAAGATGAAGAGAAAGTTCAAACAGGAAAAGGCCCAGTGGTTGGCGTGGGACGCGTGGAGCAACAGAACTCCGGGACTGTTCAAGCTGGAATTCGAGGGGGATAGAGCCATCGCTCTGTGCAGCAAGTGTTACTACGTCAACGGTGACGAACAAACTAAGCACTCCGCCAAGGGGATGTCGATGAGATCTAACGATCTGACTTGGTGGAGGTACAAGAGCCCTCTCCAAGGAAGAAGGGACATGGCGGAGAACAGGGGATTCCGAATGGTTAACGGTGTGATGAAGACGTACAATCAGGAGAAGTTGGGGTTGTCGGCGTACTACGACAAGTGGAGAGTAATGGAAGACGGGGTACACACCGAGCCTATAGGATAGGTAAAAAAAAAACTCTGAAAAAGGGGAGAATACTAAAGGCTCTGACGAGAGCCTGACCGACTATGACGACGCACGGACCGGGGGTAGCTGGGTGTCAGAAGGCACCGCGAGAAGTTCTTCGCGAACAAACCCGCGAGATGTACCATCATCCAAATAGTAGAGCAGGGGCTCATCGGGTTTGGTAATAGATCGATCTAGATGATACATATTGAGAGACCACACGGGATCAGTCGCGCGGCGGCTGCCACCTTCGAGCTCTCCCGGTTGATAGAGGTACCGGACGGCAACATCCGATGGAAGTCGTTTCTCCGCTAAACCAACGGGGCGCCCGCGCGAGACGACGGATGGTTTGTGCGACACCGTTTTTGCCTTGATTGCATCTATGGGTTTCTTACCGATCAATCTGGTCACCTCGCCGTTCAGTGTGGAGTCCACGGCGGGCAGCCTGGTCACCCACTTGGTCGATCGCGAATGATGGTCTACCAGCTCTTTTGCGTATTGGTGCCCGAACAGCCTCTCAGCCAGGGTTCGATTGAACCGTTCCACAATCCCTGGTCCCGGTGGATGTCGACGCGGCCGCGTCTAACAGAAACTTTGTGTTTAACCAATAGATGAGAGACCGCGCTCATGAACTCGCGGCCGGGATCTGGAGAAGATTCGGCCATTTGAGAGGACTCCTCTTATATATTCGGGAAAGAACCACAGCCACCTCCTTAGACTATTTTGTGGCCAACGGCTCAGCCCCCTTATACCGACTCGCTACGTCAACGATTGTCAGTGCGTACTTGTACGTCTTGCGACAGACGCGATCGTGAGAGAGAAATAGGAGGTCTGCTTGGTGGACTTCGTTCGGCACCGGCACGTCGAATTTCGGGCGCGGAATAATGTGAGGCGCGGGCAAATAGATCTGCCAGATGGCCTGCTTCTTGAGCCATTCCTTGGCTGCGTTTTCGGAAACCTTGGTCGCCGCCGTGAGGTTCTTTATGGCCGCGAGTCCCTTCCAGTAGCCACGGGGGTTGTAGTATGTGTAGGCGATCCGTAAGTTTGCTATCAAGCTTGCGCGTGTTCATCGTATGCGAGGTATTCTAGTAGGTCGAACAATCTCCAACATGCCCTCGTCAGATCGTCCGGTAACTGCGTTGGGGATACTAAATCTTTGTTTGAAGTTTCGCTGCAGCTGCCGTTCTATATATATATTATTTAAAAAAGTTTTTTTTTAAATAATTATTGCTTATTGCTTTTGCTTATTGCTTTTTCAATATAGTAGCTGACGAGACCTGCCGCACCCATTCCCACGACGATGAACGCGATCTCGCGGTCTTTTTTGGGCCTCTGGCGGTACATAGAAATCTGAAAATTGGGGATCGGGATCCAGCGGTGCGAGAATTTTCTCCGGATATGCCAGCTTGTACTCGCGCATGGATTCGTCAACGTTCCGGAAAGTTTGCACGGCGTGACTCTCGTGGCGAAGCTCTTCGTTGATCCAGTCCACACGGTTGGTTCGTTTTTCCGCCCATGCTTCCTTTGCGCTATTGAGTTGTTCTGTAGCTAGATCGTGACGCTTTTTCTCCTCATCCGAGTCTCTTTCTATTAACGAGAATAAATAGTTGCTACCGCCGAACGCCCCTGCGCTCAGGACTGCACCAACCAGCATTATTGCGACCGCAGTAGCCCATTTATTTCCATATATTAGCAGGTAGAATTCCAGCTTTAATTACATAATCTCGGGTCGAAATTGCGGACGCTACATTCAAGGTCACGTACGTCTTTCACAGTCATAGCCAATTTGGGAGCGGACCCTCCGAAGATCATCTTTGATATTCGAGCAAACCCGATAGTGAGACCCGATATCACCACGGCGTGATAAACCGCATTCACTATCATTTTACCTTCGTTTTCAGCCATTATATTTATTGCATATAAAAGGGATCGCGATCAATGTTTAAATGGGGCGCAATCGGTTTCTCTATCGGATATCCAACTCTCAGCTTTGGCGATCTCATTTATCCACGGACTGCCCTTGGATTGTTTGTGATAGATCATCGTTTCGTCGGTCTCGATGTTCCTTATACGATACGAACACGAATGCCTCAGATAACATGCCGTGGTCATTATGCGATTAGCAATCTCCCCGTCTACCCCCCTCTCGAAAGTCCATACTATCTTCCTCCTACCCCTATCAACAGTTTCCCTAACTTCGGCATATTCGGCGAGAACCCTGGGACCCTCCCCCACCAAATCTCTGGCGAGCTCTCTCCTGTTAGGAGGTCTCCCCACCAACCCTTGATAAATCTTATTGTAGTAGCCTTGTATAGTGGTTTTCTTGCGCGCGCTGGGATCGTCTTTTACACGCTGTGCGTAAGTGGTGGCACGCAGACTGGCCGTCGTCTCGTTCTCCAATTTCTCGGAGCGTTTTTCGAGGTTGGCAGGCAGTCCGGTCGAAACTGCACGCCGCAGCCTCTCCTGGTAGACGACGGCTCGCGCGTCACTTATCCTATCTGCTATAGCTTTCTTGAGTCTCAAACCTCTTAGTGAAATTCCCCAACTCTTAGCTTGCTCTCTCATTTGATTTATGGTAGGCATTATACTGAGTATAACCAATGGATTCTTATCTATAATAGGGTGTCAGTTGTTATTTTATTTTGAATAAATGTATGACAAATTGTTGTATTATACCGAGTATAACTTATGGATTTCTTATCTCTAGTAGGGTGTCAGTTAATATTTATGACAGATTGTTGTAATATACTGAGTATAACTTATGGATTTCTTATCTCTAATAGGGTGTCAGTTGCTAGGTATGACAGATTGCTGTATTTATACTGATTATAAACTTATATATTTCTTATCTCTAATAGGGTGTAAATTGTTGGTAGGTATGACAGATTGTTGTATTATACTGAGTATAACTTATGGATTTCTTATCTCTAATAGGGTGTAAATTGTTGGTAGGTATGACAGATTGTTGTATTATACTGAGTATAACTTATGGATTTCTTATCTCTAATAGGGTTTAATCTCGTTGATGAAAACTATTTCCCATTCTTCTCATACATACCCGCCGAACAGTGGGGGGGGGGGGGGGGAATCCAAGTAGTATATAAGAGTCAAACATGATACCACCTCCCTGTGGGAGTCACCGCGCGTAGCCGGTGGCTTCCAGAGGGAGGTGGTATCATTTTGACTCTTATATACTACTCATTATGATGTCATTGATTAAATATTTATTTATTATAATTTTAATTTCCATTTTCTGCTTAATTTTATTCCATGAACTTAATTTTATATCTTGAAATACTAGACAATTGTGTCTGTTAGACACGGGTGATTGGCAGTCTGGACTTAAAACGCACAAGGTGTACATACAATGTGACAGACAGACTCACGGACAGTCCAACTTTTGGGCTTAGGAGCAAAGTCGATTGTTTTGAGATCAAATGAAAAGCTCATAAACAACAATGGGTTTAGGAGGTAACAGAATGTATATATTTTATTATTGTGTGTTAGGCCACACCGCTTGGATCCTAAACCCCATTTGTTTGTGAGGACGGACATACGTACGCAAATGTCTTAGGTGGTATATATATTGTTCTCAAACAAAAGAATAACCACCTAAAAAACAATAGTCTTAAGTGGTTACGGAATATATTCAATTGTTTTTATTGTCTTAGGCCACATCCCTAACCACCTAAGACCATGCACGTGTATACGGACAGACATATGCACAGATAGGTGCAAAACATAATGCCCTTGATGACTTACTGTCAAGGGGCATAACAAGGTGTTTATTTTAGTTGGCCTTGAAAACAAGCATGCATTCAAATTTACAAAAGTAAATCGAGTCACCCAGGGTGTGTGTTAGGCAGAGACCCGCCCACGCGTCTTTTTGACGAGCAGTCCCAATTTTTGGACGGGCACCTTTTTTAAAAATTTTTTAAAAAATAAAAGAAGAAAACGACTGGCAACTCGCACAAATTTAAGTCATTTTCAGCAAAACCCTGGACGATATTCTGTCAGCGACTCATACTTGTTTTGTATTTATGAAGACATGTGCATTAAACCTGCATCCCCACTCGTGAGGCAAACAAATATTATTATAGACAAAAAGCAAGTACGTGATTATGTAACTGTTCCACCCGGATTAGTAATTATATGTGGTCGATATATGGTTAAATTTATTTATTATTATTTAAATATTTGTTACTGTCGGATTATCTGGATGAACCTATTGTTAAAGGTCCACTTTATCGGACAAAACATTTACATGCAGATGATAGTCATTGATAATCTAACAATACTGGTGAAAACCGCATGCAAATATTCCAATATATTAAAAAGTTATATAGGTTTAAATAATTAATAAGCTTCAATTATGCAATACTTTAAGTGACGTCACAAAGTACCAATAAATATTTAGATTATTTATTTTAATTTTATTTTTAATATTCTGTGATAATTAATTTCATAAATTGATCATGTATATGGAAATACAAATTTCCACAAAGAAACACATTTTTGATCACAATAGTATTGATTTTAATGATAAAATAAAAATCTAATTTGCATATTATTCATGACTTTAAGTGATCAGGGCCGTAGCCAGAGGTAAAAATCTACCGAGGCAAATCTTATGAAACGTGTATCCAGTGGGAGCGCGTAGCGCCACAGCATCTTAAAAAAAACGGCAACATTTCTACCGAGGCAACTGCCGGTTCGCCTCAACGTGGCTGCGGCCCTGGTGATGTCACAGTTCACTGATATGCATAAATATACAGACATTAAAACTTACATAACTCGTGACAGAGATGGAATATTTACATGCGGTTTTCATCAGTGTTGTTAGATTAATAATGAATATAATGTGAACATTACTATTTTGCCCATTACAGTGCACCTTAAAATTTACAACTCAATATTACCTGTATTACCATTGCTAATGGGATGGTGTGTAAACTAGACAAACATTATTTAATCAATATAAACGAGATTGTTTCGCGGATCCGACTTATTTGGGTGCGGAGAGCCTCACCGCAAGCCGATGCAGCCTCAAAGCGAGCTTCTCTTTCATCCCGCAACGACCGCAGTCATTCGTTGATCCTCTCGGTAGATTCTCTATCGCCATCACGGACTTCCCCAAGTTTTCTTTCTTCTAGCGCGATATGTTCATCCAGCGCTGTGAGTTTGGAGAGGTTATGGACCAGTTCGCCCCGGACCTTTTGTAGAGCCTTATCGAGGCCCCGGAGTTCGCGAAGAGGTAACGGTGGGTCATCGTTCGACCCTTGGTCGAGGATGAGTATTTCGTTTTCACTGAACGTGGTCTCCATCGTGCGAATAGAGTCGGTGGCTACTCGCGGGACCTCGCTGATATCGACAGTTTCTATCGCGGCGGCCATCTTCGCCATCGTTTCGTCGGTAGACTGTAGGGTCTTTAAAGCGCGGGCCGGCATAATTGTTTTACCCCTCTTCCAATCTGGAAATCCTATTTCGTTCCATATGATTTGGCCACCGCCCCGGTTTCTTCCGGCAATGGTGTTCAGCGCTAGAGGTTTTCCGGTATTTGTGTTGATGATCGGGACATTTGGTGCTGATCGTAATCGCAACCTACCACGCTGATCCACTTCGAACTTGGAGTAGCCACGTCCGACAGACGGGACCAGACCTTTTTCTGCAAAACTGATGTAGTAGTCGTTTACAGCTGACTCGAGTAAATCCCGACTTTGACCAACGGTAGCGCCACCTATTTCCTCGCCGGGTGGATTCCATATCGCGTCTATGAAGGGTGTTTCGTCGGCGAGTAAATCATGGAGGTCATTATCATCGATGGCATCATCGATGGCATCATCGTCTCGATCACCCGTAGTGTGATCGAATTCTTCTGTCTCAAATTCGTCCATCTTTAACGATGTATTAAAGAAAAAACATACGGGTTTAATGGAGTATTTAGTTTCATCGAAACTATGTCTTCGAGTCAATACGGCCGCAAACTCAATCCATACCGCAGACTGCTGGAGCCCCTCGGGGCGAAAGGCGTGAGACAGAGCGTCGTTATTACGAACAACCCATCGACGATCGACCAGAACCAGCAGCTCTTGGCCCGCTTCCCCAACCTCGGAGCTAGCGACGTCATTGTGCCGGGGACTGTTCGTCTCGCTTTCACTATTTCGCTGACGTCGACGGACGCGGACCGAACCGTCGTTCAGAACCTGGGTCGCGCCATCGTCAAGAAGACCATGATAAAGATTTCTGGTAATGAGGTGATGTCGATCGACGACAGCTACGTCTACCATTGCTATCAGGACATGTGAAAGACGGCGCAAGAGCGCGAAAACGCGGTCTATCAGGGTATTGACACCAGCAAAAATAAGAACGTAACCAAACTTAGAATCGGGGCTGGTAACAATGCAGATAACAACGCGAGCGACAACGCGGTCGCGGACGCTTGCGGCAACCGCTTCTACATCCCGCTCGACTTTGAGTTGCTGGAGAGTCACATGCCCTACTATCAGAGCGCTTTGGCTGACCGCATCGAATACGAACTAACGTTCAACGAACGACTACGGCCGAGTTCTCATAGCCACCGACATGACATCGACATATACGATCGACAATGTTTCGCTGGAGTATGACATGGTCACGATGCCCGAACTAGCGCGATTGATCAGAACCCAGTACGCCGGGCGCGTTGCCATACTTTACGACCGAATTGTTCGCGACCGCAAGATGACGAAAGACAAAAGCAACACATTGTGGAATAATGTCAACGTACCCGCCCACTCGATGAAAGGTATACTGATGCTGTTCGAGGAGGGTCGGTTCGCGCTCGGGGTTAGAAAAACCGACAAATGATATAACCCCAAAATCACGAAGGTCGCGATGACGATCGAGGGAGTCCCCAATCAACTCTACAGCCAGGGCCTTCGCGCGCACCAGCAGTGGGACGAAGTCAGAAAGCAGTTTGCTGCCGGCTCTAAGCGCTCCCCGGAGGTTGCCGCGGTTGCCAAAGACCTCGGACGTCTCCCTCGCGGAGTTCCTGACTTCCAAATACGCGTTATGGCTGGACATGCGAGCCAGCGACGACTACCAAATGCACGGTAGTGGACGCCAAGTTGAGAACGCTAGCGAGGGTGTGACGATCCAGATAACCAAAGAGGCGGATGGAGCTGGACCATTGAACGTGTACTTATATATAATCACAGACGCACAACTCAACATCGAAGATGGTCGATACTTCTCAGTACTCTACTAAAACTCTATCGAAGGATGCCCACTCTGCCATAATATGTGGGCAGACAGGATGCGGAAAAACGGTTTTCATCCTCGACTTGCTCGAGGGGTCCTACCACGATGCCTTTCAACACATGATCCTGTGCCCCACTGTGCGGCACAACGAGACTTATCAGCGACGCCCGTGGATATGGACCGACCCTCAGGTATACGTCATTGACCCCGGCGACAGGCTTCACGATTGGCTGCGCGGCTTCTACCAAAAAGAAGGACATGCTCTCCGAGTTCGCATTTTCTGGCCGGCATGCGGGGCAAAGCGTATGGATCTCCACTCAGAAGTACAACGCCGTCCTAAACGATCTGCGCGAGCAAATGAAATGGGTCGCCCTCTTTCATTGCAAGTACCGAGACTCATTTGACGAATGTCTTCGAGAGAACAACGTTATCCCAACGCGCGAGGAGCGCCTGGAGGTTCGACAGATACTTTCGGAAACTAAGCACGCCAAGCTTCTGCTAAAGACTGATCAACCAACTGCTTACAAAGTAATAAGTATTTGCTGAGCAAATGCTTAACGCTCGTTAGTAACTGCTGAGCAAATTGCTGAACAATGCTTAATAAATACTTAACAAATGCTGAGCAAATGCTGAACAATGCTGAGCAATTGTTAAGAATGTGTTGCTCCGCTGCGAGCTTTGTTACGAGCATAACGGTGATCATAAGTATCGGGTGGTGCGCTTGGCAATATGTTAGACTTATGAGGCTAGTCAGAATAGTACTAATTATTAAAAACACAATGAACTGCGACGAACTTCTCGATCAGCTAATGGAAGAGACAGTAGTGTCGACTGCCGATACGACTGTACTATAGGAACACCTGTCAGGACGACTGCCGACACGACTGCCGATACGATTGAAAACACGACGCGACGCGAGCGGCTAGCTGCGCTGGTTGTTGGGGGAAAATCGGAGCAGTATTTCGGTAGGCGTCTCTCAGTTTGTCTAGTGGATAAGATGTCAGATGCGGAGGTCGATAAAATGTATACGCGATACGAATCTAAATTGGGGGCAGAGATGACGAAAACTGGTGATCTAGAGACTGACCCTTTTGTAGGACACACTCTTAGAACAGCATGCTGCTCAATTTATCACAAGCTTGGAATGTACTTAGCTCCGCTGACAATCCCGTTGACCACGGCTAAACACTGTCAATTTGGACATATATGTCCACGAACAATAAGCTCAGAAAATGATGACACAAGACGCACCTGCGAGAGTGACGGAACCGCAATCCCCGATTGCTGCAACATCCAATCGAGATTGGATGAACCCGATTGCACCCAACTGCACATGTGCGGTTGAATGAACCCTCAACTCCCAATCGAGATTGGATGAACCGGATTGCCCGACACAAAAAACCAAAAAGACAGGCAGCTGGGCGGGCAGCGGCAGCCACCCGAAAAGCTAAACAAGTTAAAATACTCGCCGAGCTTCGAGACGCCAAACAGTCGTTGCAATCGGGGATTGCTGTTCCAGCCGTTCCTGTGCTGGAGTCCCAATCGCAATTGGAGTTGGGGGCAGAAACAGCAAAACACCCGAAGGCAGCTGTTTCTCCGCAGGAACTGTCGGTGCAATCCCCGATTGCTGTAGCTCCTACCTGGATCATCCCGTGGGTTGTTGGTGGGGGTCTGACAGTTGTGGGCACCCTCTGTGTGTGGAACTACCTTTCGAAACAACCAGCCGCTGTTCCGAAGAAAGTTAAGAAACCGATTGCGCCCCATTTAAACATTGATCGCAATCCCTTTTATATGCAATAAATATAATGGCTGAAAACGAAGGTAAAATGATAGTGAATGCGGTTTATCACGCCGTGGTGATATCGGGTCTCACTATCGGGTTTGCTCGAATATCAAAGATGATCTTCGGAGGGTCCGCTCCCAAATTGGCTATGACTGTGAAAGACGTACGTGACCTTGAATGTAGCGTCCGCAATTTCGACCCGAGATTATGTAATTAAAGCTGGAATTCTACCTGCTAATATATGGAAATAAATGGGCTACTGCGGTCGCAATAATGCTGGTTGGTGCAGTCCTGAGCGCAGGGGCGTTCGGCGGTAGCAACTATTTATTCTCGTTAATAGAAAGAGACTCGGATGAGGAGAAAAAGCGTCACGATCTAGCTACAGAACAACTCAATAGCGCAAAGGAAGCGATGGCGGAAAAAAACGAACCAACCGTGTGGATGGCCTGGATCAACGAAGAGCTTCGCCACGAGAGTCACGCCGTGCAAACTTTCCGGAAACGTTGGACGAATCCATGCGCGAGTACAAGCTGGCATATCCGGAAGAAAATTCTCGCACCGCTGGATCCCGATCCCCAATTTTCAGATTTCTATGTACCGCCAGAGGCCCAAAAAAGACACCGCGAGATCGCGTTCCATCGTCGTGGGAATGGGTGCGGCAGGTCTCGTCAGCTACTTATATTGAAAAAGCAATAAGCAAAATGCAATAAGCTATAATTTACCTTTAAATAATATATATATAGAACGGCAGTTGCAGCGAAACTTCAAACAAAGATTTAGTATCCCCAACGCAGTTACCGGGACGATCTGACGAGGGCATGTTGGAGATTGTTCGTACCTACTAGAAATACCTCGCATACGATGAACACGCGCAAGCTTGATAGAACAAACTTACGGATCGAATACCACATTACTAACAACCCGTGGCTACTGGAAGGGACTCGCGGCCATAAAGAACCTCACGGCGGCGACCAAGGTTTCCGAAAAACGCAGCCAAGGAATGGCTCAAGAAGCAGGCCATTTCTGGCAGATTCTATTTGCCCGCGCCTCACATTTATTCCGCGCCCGAAATTCGACGTGCCGGTGCCGAATCGAAAGTCCACCAAGCAGACCTCCATATTTCTCTCTCACGATCGCGTCTGTCGCAAGACGTACAAGTACGCACTGACAATCGTTGACGTAGCGAGTCGGTATAAGGGGGCTGAGCCGTTGGCCACTAAATAGTCTAAGGAGGTGGCTGTGGTTCTTTCCCGAATATATAAGAGGAGTCCTCTCAAATGGCCGAATATTCTCCAGATCCCGGCCGCGAGTTCATGGGCGCGGTCTCTCATCTATTGGCTAAACACAAAGTTTCTGTTAGACGCGGCCGCGTCGACATCCACCGGGACCAGGGATTGTGGAGCGGTTCAATCGAACCCTGGCTGAGAGGCTGTTCGGGCACCAATACGCCAAAGAGCTGGTAGACCATCATTCGCGATCGACCAAGTGGGTGACCAGGCTGCCCGCCGTGGACTCCACAATGAAACGGCGAGGTGACCAGGATTGATCGGTAAGAAACCCATAGATGCAATCAAGGCAAAAAAAACGGTGTCGCACAACCATCCGTCGTTCTCGCGCGGGCGCCCCGTTGGTTTAGCGGGAAAAGGGAGAAGAAACGACTTCCATCGGATGTTGCCGTCTGGTACCTCTATCAACCGGGAGAGCTCGAAGGTGGCAGCCGCCGCGCGGCTGATCCCGTGTGGTCTCTCAATATGTATCATCTAGATCGATTCTATTACCAAACCCGATGAGCCCCTGCTCTTACTATTTGGATGATGGTACATCTCGCGGGTTTGTTCGCGAAGAACTTCTCGCGGTGCCTTCTGACACCCAGCTACTCCCGGTCCGTGCGTCGTCATAGTCGGTCAGGCTCTCGTCAGAGCCTTTAGTATTCTCCCCTTTTTCAGAGTTTTGTTTTACCTATCCTATAGGCTCGGTGTGTACCCCGTCTTCCATTACTCTCCACTTGTCGTAGTACGCCGACAACCCCAACTTCTCCTGATTGTACGTCTTCATCACACCGTCCGTTAACCATTCGGAATCCCCAGTTCTCCGCCATGTCCCTTCTTCCTTGGAGAGGGCTCTTGTACCTCCACCAAGTCAGATCGTTAGATCTCATCGACATCCCCTTGGCGGAGTGCTTAGTTTGTTCGTCACCGTTGACGTAGTAAACACTTGCTGCACAGAGCGATGGCTCTATCCCCCTCGAATTCCAGCTTGAACAGTCCCGGAAGTTCTGTTGCTCCACGCGTCCCACGCCAACCACTGGGCCTTTTTTTCCTGTTTGAACTTTCTCTTCATCTTCTTTCTCACTACCGCCGCCAGCGTCTTCTCCGACAGCGCGAAGTACATGCTATCAGTGGTCCATCTGTATAAGTTAGAAATCTCCGCGATCCAACATACTTGTCCAAGAAGTCGTGTAGAACTCCAGGCATCCGGAGCTTGGCCAACTGGTAGACCGCTATGGCCACACTGAAACGGTCTTTTGATCACCACTCGAGTCTTCCTGCTGGATATCTCGTAAGCCTCCCCAATCTCCACCAGGTCTTCGAACCACGCCGACCTCAGTGCCCGGTTCGACAGTCTTCTCATTCCTTCGTATATTTGTGGTGTTCATGTGTCTCTGCTTGCCGCCTATCAGCTCCCTCGATTCGTCATCTCGACTTCGTGATTTTGGGGTTATATCATTTGTCGGTTTTTTTTCTCGGTTTTTTCTACCCCCGAGCGCGAACCGACCCTCCTCGAACAGCCATCAGTATACCTTTTCATCGATCGTTAGGGGGCGGGTACGTTGACATGATTCCACAATGTGTTGCTTTTGTCTTTCGTCATCTTGCGGTCGCGAACAATTCGGTCGTAAAGTATGGCAACGCGCCCGCCCGGCCCGTACTGGGTTCTGATCAATCGCGCTAGTTCGGGCATCGTGACCATGTCATACTCCAGCGAACATTGTCGATCGTATATGTCGATGTTCATGTCGGTGGCTATGAGAAACTCGGCCGTAGTCGTTCGTTGAACGTTAGTTCGTATTCGATGCGGTCAGCCAAAGCGCTCTTGATAGTAGGGCATGTGACTCTCCAGCAACTCAAAAGTCGAGCGGGGGATGTAGAAGCGGTTGCCGCAAGCGTCCGCGACCGCGTTGTCGCTTCGCGTTGTTATCTGCATTGTTACCAGCCCCGATTCTAAGTTTGGTTACGTTCTTATTTTTGCTGGTGTCAATACCCTGATAGACCGCGTTTTCGCGCTCTTGCGCAGTCTTTCAACATGTCTGATAGCAATGGTTAGACGTCGCTGTCGTCGATCGACATCAACCTCATTACCAGAAATATTTATCATGGTCTTCTTGACGATGGCGCGACCCAGGTTTCTGAACGACGGTTCGGTCCGGCCGTCGTCCGTCGACGTCCAGCGAAATAGTGAAAGCGAGGACGAACAGTCCCCGGCACAATGACGTCGCTAGCTCCGAGGTTGGGGAAGCGGGCCAAGCAGCTGCTGGTTCTGGTCGATCGTCGATGGGTTTGTTCGTAATAACGACGCTCTGTCTCACGCCTTTCGCCACCCCGAGGGGCCTCCAGCAGTCTGCGGTATGGATTGAGTTTGCGGCCGTATTGACTCGAAGACATAGTTTCGATGAAACTAAATACTCCATTAAACCCGTATGTTTTTTCTTTAATACATCGTTAAAGATGGACGAATTTGAGGACAGAAGAAATTCGATAACACTACGGGTGATCGAGACGATGATGCCATCGATGATGCCATCGATGATAATGACCTCCATGATTTACTCGCCGACGAAAACACCCTTCATAGACGCGGATATGGAATCCAACCCGGCGAGGAAATAGGTGGCGCTAACCGTTGGTCAAAGTCGGGATTTACTTCGAGTCAGCTGTAAACGACTACTACATCAGTTTTGCAGAGAAAAAGGTCTGGTCCCGTCTGTCGGACGTGGCTACTCCAAGTTCGAAGTGGATCAGCGTGGTTAGGTTGCGATTACGATCAGCACCAAATGTCACCCGTATCATCAACACAAATACGGAAAAACCTCTAGCGCTGAACACCATTGCCGGAAGGAAGAAACCGGGGCGGTGGCCAAATTCATATGGAACGAAATAGGATTTCCAGATTGGAAGAGGGGTAAAACAATTATGCCGGCCCGCGCTTTAAAGACCCTACAGTCTACCGACGAAACGATGGCGAAGATGGCCGCCGCGATAGAAACTGTCGATTATCAGAGGGTCGGTCCGCGAGTAGCCCACCGACTCTATTCGCACGATGGAGACCACGTTCAGTGAAAACGAAATAAATACTCATCCTCGACCAAGGGTCGAACGATGACCCACCGTTACCTCTTCGCGAAACTCGGGGCCTCGATAAGGCTCTACAAAAGGTCCGGGGCGAAACTGGTCCATAACCTCTCCTAAAACTCACAGCGCTGGATGAACATATCGCGCTAGAAGAGAAAGAAAACTTGGGGAAGTCCGTGATGGCGATAGAGAATCTACCGAGAGGATCAACGAATGACTGCGGTCGTTGCGGGATGAAAGAGAAGCTCGCTTTGAGGCTGCATCGGCTTGCGGTGAGGCTCTCCGCACCCAAATAAGTCGGATCCGCGAAACAATCTCGTGGGTTCTGCACGAGGATACGACACTCGGTGAGCATCTTCGCACTCTGTTCAGAGAGCAGGGCGTCACGATAGTAAGCATCCTCGCAGCTGTCGACATGACTATATCAACCATAGTTCTAACTATCGAGCTGCTCGTAGGTGGTGCGGCGGCTGCACCCACGCCAGCACCCGCGCCAGCACCCGCGCCATCCGGTGGAGCAAAGGAGTGGGCAAAAAAGCATCTAAAAGCCCTAGCCAGTCTCCTGGCTAAATTAGCTGGAAAGGTGGCTGCCGCGCTGCCTGGGCTGATCGGGAGTGGCGATCGCCGGTCTTCTACTATTCTCCGCCCGAGAGTTCCTAAAGCCAAAGCGTGAGTAGTACGATCATTACGAGGGTGACGACGAGCCCTACTTTATCCTCCTCGTGGGTTGTAGTTCCCACTCCTGTTCCAATTCGTCCAATTTCAATAGTGTTGATGAATGGATTGGGTGAACTGGTGGAACCAAATTCGTGAATTGGGGGTGCATTAAATTCTTCCAATTTCAACATTGTTGATGATTGGATTGGGGGTACGGGGGTGGGTGTATCCAATTCTTCTAATCGCGATTGGATTGGGGGTTTTATGAAATTTTTTTCAAATTTATTTGAATTTCCAACCTCAACACTGTTGAACCCGTTCATCTTGGGGGGGAACTTGATGGTATCCGCGTTCAAGTTCCCGTTGTGACCGATTTTTTGCTTGGCAGTGGCGATTACGATCTGATTATTGTAACCGTCAACCGGGTCGTCTCGTAGTATCATATTGCTCGGCGCCATATAAAGACCTATTCCAAATACATAGTCTACTGGAGTGCTGGCATTCTGCAAAACGTCTTGATACCGCTTGATCGCCGCCGGGATGTCCACCGGAGATGAGATGGCGTCCTCGACATTGGCTAAGAACTGTTTGTGTGCGTCAAACGCCTTCCCGTCTCCTATTATAGAACTGCGCGCTTGCGCTTGTGCGCCGAGGATGGCCCAGACGTATGTGCGAATGGAGTCGTTGAGGCGGGCAACTCCAGCCCTGGTGAACCCCTCCCCCCTATCCAAAATGAAAGTAACCCAGCCTATCTCGACGTGTTCGCTTTGTTCTATGTTGTCGATATGGATTATGTCAGCTTCAGATGGAACGTCTTTACACTTAGTAAACGTACAGTGAACGGGTGGATCTGAAGACGCACCGAATGTCATAGTGTTTGAATCGAAACTTCCCCCATTGCGGGTTACGATATTGTTGTTTAGAAATACATCGCCTAACCCACCACTTTTAGTAACTGTTTTCTGTTTCCAGTCGGTATTTTTGGAAATCTAAAATTCGGCACATATTCTTTCGTAGTCTTTGGGGTCGTACGGGCTGTATAGAGGGTCCCATTTATACTCTTGGTGTGTTTTCACTTGCATCTCTTTGAGAATCCTCCTAATAGTGTAGTAGACGTGAAAAGTATAAACACTTTCGCAGAAAGCACTCTCATTATGCTCCATGTGATTTATGTAAGAGACACCACACCCGGTTGTGGCACACCACACAGCAAAATTTAACTGGTTCTGCCAAAACTGCATCGGTGTTGCTTTCCACGCGTCCAGAGTTTCTTGGGTAGTAATTTTGGGCAGCCTATAATTATCAAATTTGTTTGAAAAAGTTGTATCAAATCCGGTGTCTTCGTTTACTCTTATTGTTTGATTTATTAGCTTTCTAATTAAGTAGTGGATTCCTACCGTTAAGTAGTACACACCTCCACCAGCGTACTTTGCCTTTGAATTGAAGCTAAATACCTTCATGTCCAACGACATTTTAATCGGAGTTTATTATGTTTGCTACTATCACTAATGTTCAAAAAGAGAGTTGTGAACTTCAGAAGTCAATCGACAATTGCTGCGGAAAACGCCGGGTAGGCCTCAGATCAATCACCTTCACGGTTGGGTGGCGAAACTTGGGGGAGCGCGAAGGGTTTTACTATGTGAAGGATTGACAACAAGTAGGAGTAAAGCTGCCTCCCGGACTGTGGAGTCTTAGACTGCTCAAAGATTGTGTCACCTCAGAGGTTGACGGTATAGTCAACCTCACAATCTCGAAGGCTACCGGGCTCACAACAATGACCATCGGCCCAGATAGCAAGGTAAGGATCTCGCTTTTAGAGAAACATACTCAGCTAAGAAAGGATTGTTTGCCCCGGGTGAGCACATCGGGGACGTTCCTGTGGACTTCGTCTTCACGAAAACTCTCAAGGTGCACCTGAATCTGGTGAACACATCGTACAACACGGTAGACGGATCTCCCAGCACATTACTGAAAACCGTGCAAGCCAGTGATTGTTTCTTTGGGGAGACTGTGACCCGAGATGAAAGTTTTGGAATCGGGACATATCCACGAATTTAAGGTCTCTATTCTTGATGATCAAGCGAGAGAGTTGAAAAATTAGTACCCGATTTCGGTCGTCCTAGAAATTTCAAATTAATTAAAAGAATTAGACTCAATGTATAGTTATAAACCTCAATATTATGAGTATATACGGACCAGGTAGTTCTTCCAATTCCAATCGCGATTGGGTGACAGATATAAATTCAAATAATTTGGAACCGGCAGAAGGGGGGTTCATCTCGACAGAGAGCGACTTTTAACTACCGGAAAAACCAGATCACTGATCAATACAACTATATCGGAGGCCACAAACGAGATTCGCAGGAGTATAACACAGCTTAGAGTAGACGTCCTGACGGCGACTGCACAAGTTCGCGAAGAGGCCCATACAGGACTTAAGAATATCGGCGGGAAAATAATCCAAGTTGGGGAAAAGGATCATGCAGCACTTACTGAACTAGGTGGAAAAATAACCGAATTTCGTGAAAAAACAAAGACGGATCTTACGGAAGCATATGGGACGTTGCGCTCAGAGCATCCAACGGGGACTGAGGGAGTCCGATCAGACCACCAGGCAGACCTTACGAAAGTATATCGGGTGTTGCGCTCAGAGGATCAAAATAATATTCATGAAATTTATAGGGCGCTCCTGGCGCAGGACGCCGCGCTGTACACATTACGCCTCCGAAAACCCATCATAACAGTTTGGGCTGAGAAGCGGGGCCCATTGAATGAGGGGATCTATGAATATTCATTTGGCTCCAAAGCGAGCAATAGATATGGGGGGTACGTTATGACAGCTCCATGTACACTTCTACGAATGGCGGTCTGTTGAGTTAATGCTAAGGGTAAACCTGTGGGTGACAATCCAATTAGACTTTCCGAAGGTAGTGTTATTAACTTTGTTACGAAAATCGCTGACCCCGCGTGTTCTTCCACTGTTGTAACATTGTTAATTAAACTTGATATATATGACGAGTGAACATTTAATACCGTTGAACCTACAACCAAAACCTGCCGATCCTGTTTCAACACCCAATATGGCCCCGTCAATCTTCAGGTTGGAAAATATCGTCGAGATACAGTAGATTCTAAAACAAGAGGGGGAAACTAGGAGGGTAAATGCTAAAAAATATAGACGAGCTGCAAATATAGCGGAGGGGGTGAGCACCTTCTTATCGTCCGTTTCTATACTGGTTGGGGCCGGAACCGCTGCATTGTTATCTACAGTCGTGGCAATTCCTATTGCCGCGGGTTTGAGTGGTGTAGCCACTGGGGCAGGACTGCTGTGTATGGCGTTTAGAGTAGTGGGAGAAAATTCGAAAATAAAAGTAGGAAGCACGACAGAATATCGATTCTCACGAGGTCTAAGACAAATAGCATCGACGTTATCGTGTCCAAAGCGTTGGCCGATAACAATATATCGGACGCTGAATTTGAGTTGGTGGTGGTGGAGATGTCTCGATATGAGGATTTAAAAAATACTATTAGAACTAAGGCGCGCGCCACCCTTCCCAAGATTGACAATACTGATTGGGATAAATTTAGGTTAAAATTGGGAGATAAAGCGGGCGGGAAAGGTTACATCACCACCGTGAGTATGTCACCCACCGACCACCATACTTATCGATAACCGCAAACTGTCCGTACCAGGAAGTAATCGTGTTACAGTCACCTCTCTTATATAAACCAATACACAAAACAGGTAATGTTTATCTCCAGGTTTATGTTTTCATAACTGTGGTTTAAACTTAAATCAATACACACCGTGGCCTCGATAAGGCAAAATACACTCGGCTATAAATACACATAACCGTGTAATTGGAACATTGTCGTCTGCTGATATACAATATCGGGCGTGTTTATTCACTGATCTGGTCCCTACCCCGCAATGCCTACATGGGCGAGGTGAAACGGAACCTCTTCGCATCCATGACCGATGATGCTTGCAATACTCGTAAATACCGGTACGATGACATCTCTCGTGACTACCTGTCTTGAACCACGCACACTTAACTAGAACCATTATGTGATGTACATATACTGAGTATAAAACATGTTTTTGGTTTTAACTTCTATCCTTACAAACGAAATCGCTATGGTAAACAAGCATGACAACGGCGTTCCTATCCGACTGCTCGAGGAAGTATATGGTCTCGCGGTTGATGAAAAATATTTCCCATTCTTCTAATACATACCCGCCGAACAGTGGGAATCCAAGTTGTATATAAGAGTCAAACATGATACCACCTCCCTGTGGGAGTCACCGAAATTACAGATTGGGTTTATTAATAGTGCAGTTATATCTAGCTGACCTCGCACATGTAGGGCTGCAATTTACACATTTCTGAGCTAGTATATAAATGTTTATTTTCTTAATGTTTGTCATTCAAAAGGAACCTTGAAGAATTTCAAGATCACAGCGGTGTCGGTATCGGATGAGATTGGAGAATTCTTGCAGCACACCCCATTCAAGCCTGGTGAGCCGAATTACAAGGTTACTGGTAGAGCATCATTTACTTGCTTTAATAACATTCAAATTATGTTGATAAATCGGTTACATAACCTCATATTCATAGACCACACATCACATAATATATATTCCACTGTATACTGGAGTGAGGTTGTCGGTAATTCCGTAACAAATCTTAATGCTAGGTAAGCTGCTCTTATTTCTTTTTTCACTTCATGGAACATAGTGTTGTGAATCGGTTCCAATTTCATAATCGATCATCGGTTAATGCAAGTTTTGTGAGCAGATTTTTCACATTACATAACATTCCATATTTGTTTGAATTGTATTCTGTTTAGAAACACATTTGACTCCAGTGTATGCCCTATTCGGTCTTAATGGATGTATGTATGGATCAATAGTGGTTGTAACAGCAATGAAATTAAGTGATACAATAAGATAAAATGAAATAGGAAAACTGTATTAAAATAACAACTAGTTAAACAGTTACAAAAGTTTGTTATTAGCTTAAATATGTGTAGTTCGAAAACAAATGGACATGTAAACTTGCATAACTTTTGACAGAGTTGGCGGTTTTGTGTAGGCTTTTGGAACTTTGATTTGTATTTTCATTATCTATCTGTTGACTTGAAAATATAAAGTTTTTTTTTTCTTTAATCATTACTTACTATTTTTCCATAATCGATAATACAAATTCATAATATTTCGATCGATTAATCGATTATAATCGATCATCGGCACATCACTAATAGAACATATACGTATTTCACTGATCATCATATTTTCATTCTACTGTTCCCCGAAAATGTGTAGGGCAGCATATAGTTACTGCTTTTTCCATCCATTTGACCTAGATGCCGAGTGCTTGCGCCCATAATATCTTAAAAAATAACCTCCGATTTCTCATGATACCTTTAACTTTAGAAAGAATGCAATAGATTTTGCTCGAAAAAGAAACTACAAGTATTCATTCATGCCATGTCATCGAACTAATCTGTAACAACGAAAACATAAATACTATTGGCCTTATTGGGTGTAACCTACTTGAAACGTCATGGATTTTGGTTTATAAATTTACATCCTATCAGTGAGTCGAAAATGAGATTACGTGACAGAAAAGAGTACACGAATACATAAAACCTTCGACATTATCAAATGAGAGCAAAAGACGATAACTGTGAACACGTCACATGCACAATGATGTCGAGTGATCTTGTATTTATAAAGAAAGGATTTCACTATAAGGTTTTACTTTCATTTTTGAAAGTCATTTAATTTTCCATTTTGCACAAGTTTTTGTTTGTTTTTTTTTAAGCATAATTCACACGAGGGATAGTTCATTTGTAATAGTTTTTATTATACTGTGGTCGTTTGTGCAATAATAGTTGAATTCTTCCTTCAACAATTATCGTCCCAGTTGATACCAATCTTGTCATTCATGTTGAAATGATATCTCGGGCAAGTTGTGGCACCGGGAAAGAAAAGATGAAAACAGATAACCTTGTTTGATAATCGCTGTTCTCTCATTTTGTCATTTCAGAAGAGGACCGGGTCACCCAGACTGTTGTCGATCTTCATAAGTCACCCGGAGTCGGGGTGTTAGCCAGACGTGTCGTCCCGTCTTTTGGACGGGCCCTTTTTCATGTATCTTAACATGTCAACTAGTACCAAACATCATTTCTGCATTACCCTAATCAATAAAAGAGGCAAATACTCATGGTTTTAAAGATGGAGGTCCAATGAGGTAAAACAAATATTATTATAGGCAATATACAAGTACATGATTATGTAACTGTTCCACCCGGTTTAACAATTATATGAGGTTGATATATGAAAACAATTCAATATATATTATTTAAATATTTATACCTGTCGCGTGTCATTCCCAACCTTTGATTTTGGAATTGAGTCGTTCTGTGACCCGACTTGTGTGATATGACGTATTTCTGGGAGATGTACAAGCTCCAGATAAGTAGTGCATTGTGTGTTGTTTTTTTTTAAAGTAGAGGAAGACCTTATATACTTTGTAGATTTATAAGAAAGATATTCCAAAATATAAAGCACTAATATTTTTTACAGCATGTACATAGTAGATAGAATCATATTGTTTTACTTCATGATTGGAAATCCATATTTAAGCTTGTTTGTGTAAATTACAAAAAAAAGCATCGTTTTTGCAAAAACAATGTGTGCTAAAATGTGCTCTTTTTGCATGGTTTTGTGCGTTAAACGTATACGTTCTTAGCTGGGGGAAACTCTACCTATGCTGTGATCATATTGGACTCCACATTTTTAAATTCTGGCTAAGGCCCTGCGGTATACGTGACATTCTGTGTGACATTTACCAGCTAATGTTTGAGTTAAGAGGATCCAGACTGTTATCATTCTGCCTGAGAAATATACCCTGTGTGACATTTACCAGTTAATGTTTAAGTTAGGACGATCCTGACTGTTGTCGATTTGCCCAAGTCACACTGAGTAGCGGTATATATGACGTCCTTCTGAACTACTTCGTAATCGGAAATTAAGCCTCATTTCACTCGCTCATTAAATAAATAAAATATATGCAAGTGTCATACTGAACAACAAAGAAATGATTATACCAAATCAATAAGACTGCATGAAATAAAATCATTGTAAATGTTGTTCAGTATGTTACTAACACTTGTATATATTGTATTTATATTCCTGTGCATGTATATTATATTCTGAACCATAATGTATATCATAGAGACACTGTCTTTTGTTGTTAAAGACACAATCTCAGATGGGCTGCTTTGCTCACACAATCTTAGAACACGCAAGCTCAGTGTTTTAAGTTGTGAAGAAGAAAGGCATAGCATATCATTTGTTTGATTTTCTCCACTGAAAGATATCAGGTTTATGCACTAATGTGTTTATGCCTTCACTACTTGTCAGCAAATCCATGCTTTAATAAATATATCGGCTCAAAAATTCATCAGCGACTTTGTGCTCATCGTGTTGGAATGATTTTGTGTTTTTTTAAAGAAAATCACTAACATGTCGTTTCTAGGTTAATTGGACTTCAAATTGAATTGTATTGCATTCTGAGGCACTCTTCAGCGGTTTTCAAAATTTCGGCAAACAATTCGTGCTCGGCACTTCACATACTTGTATAACAAATCATTACTCTTTGGCATTTTCAAATGTTGGCATGCCTGTGTTTGAGTAAAAAATAAAATTAATTAGAAATATGGGTTAGTCTTAATTAGTAGTAAAAAAACAAACCATAGCAACATCGGATAAGTCAGTGTTGTGACAACCACCTCAAAACTTTACACTTGTAAGTAGTAGCAACGCAAAAATAAAAATACGTTGCTATTTGATGTTGGTGCAACGTATTGTTGAGTAGGCGGAGGAAATCGTTACAGTAAATAGTATATGACCTCGCTGTAGAACGGACGAAAACGGAAGTTTCTGCGACGTTAGAGTACATCTTGTGGCAACGTTGCATGAAAATGTATTGTTTTTGGGGGGGTTGTCTAACCTAGCTATTCGATGTTAAAACAACGTTACTCCAACGTTGAAGAGAAGTGGGAGGAAATCGTTACAGTAACGTACTAACGTTTGTGTAGAGGGAAAAGGATATCAACGTTATGATACAACGTTGCGGGTCCACCTCAAAATAACCTCGCAACGTATTTGTAACATTTCCTAGTGTTCACAGGCAAACGTCGCAACGTCGATTATAAACGTTAACATACAACGTTGCAGGACGACATCAAAACTACAGGTGCCAGAAAAAAAATCACCGATAATATCTAGTTTCTAATATAAATAAAAAGGTCAGCAACGCTGTGAAACACGCACCTTTTTCAAACCCGTTAAAATTATAGAAATTGTTACCTTGCCATAGCATTTCATGATGAATATTTGTAAAAAGACATCGTTCAGCATCACAGTGTCATTTAGCAGGTTAAACAGTACTTGGTGTCTGTTTTACAGCACTATTTGTCCACATAATCTTCCCCACAAAAAGTCGTCGAAATTGATGGTCCCCTGGAACAGCGAAGCGCGTTCCGATTGGCTCTGTCTGGAAATGACGTCACGTCACGCGAGTTTTGCTGTAACAATGACAGCCAACGGGGTGACAAAACTAGTGCTATATCACATGCAGATTGTATTTTTTAACCCGGTAAACAGCACTGTGACACTGGATGTTGTATGTTTATAATATTCCATGGAATTTGTCATAGTAACCTACCGATTCCTGTCATTTTAACGGGTTTGAAATATACACATGTTTTACTACGTTGCTGACCTTACACTTATAGTAAAAATGATACTGACATGCATTGTGGTTCAGTCACCTGTGCTCACAACTCTACATATTTACGTTGTAGCAACGTTTACATTTTACGTTACCTTAACGTATGCCGTACGTTTTATCTTAACGTTTTATGCAAATGTTGTAGTAACGTCGAATGCTTACGTTATGATGCAACGTTGCTGGACCACCTCACAACTCTACACATTTACGTTGTAGCAACGTTTAAATTTCACGTTACCTTAACGTATGCCATACGTTTTATTTTAATGTTTTATGCAAACGTTGTAGCAACGTCGAATGCCAACGATAGGATACAACGTTGCTGGACCAGCTCACAACGAGAAACATTTACGTTGTCACAACGTTGAAATGCAACGTTCCGTAACATTGTTGGCAAACGTTGTAACGACGTGAAATACCAACGTTGTGATGCAACGTTGCTGGACCACCTCAAAACTCTACACATTTACGTTGTAGCAACGTTGAAATTTTACGTTACCTTAACGTACGACATATTACGTTGTCAAAACGTCGTCACAACGTAACAATTTTAGCTGGGTACCCATCTGTTTTTCCACTCGCTGCCCGGATCCGATCTGACTTGATTTGGCTTTCGTCCGCTTTTAAATATCTCCTTAAATCCATCGATAATCGATCCATGAAGCTTGTTCTTTAATGGCACCACCCACGTATATCGCGAAAATACGTCAATGGCTACAAACTAATACCGCATTCCATTGTTTTCCTTCGAGATGTTGGAAACATCCGCTAAATCAACATCCCACAGAGCATCGAGACCCTGAGCTATCACTCTTCTTCTTTTGAACTTGTGACGTAGAGGGCGCTGAAGACTGTACGCGTCGACGTTCTGTAGCCACCTTCGAATGGCTTGCACTCACTTTGTATCTTCCCTCTGCCTTCAAAGATGTGTATATTTGTAGTGGTCCCGCGTAACTGATAGGATTATGAACATCAAAATAAATCGCGCTCAAGTGCTCTTTCCAACCCATATTTACGAACTGGTGTAATATTATTATTGTTCTATTTTATATCAATTCCAGAACTCATACCATGTAAGTCAATCATGAAAATTACATATTGGGAAACTATGCTTTCACGAAAGTCACGATTTGATTGGATTGAATTTGATTCTAAAATGTGAAGATACTATTTGATTGGCTGTTTCTTTTAAAAGGTATTTTTATGTAAAGGCACTTTTAGTCTTTCAACGGGTATTGATTCGTATACTAAATTGTCTATTACAACGCTTTGTGCAATACTCCGAGGGGAAATCCCCGAGTACGCCGCCGCCGCATATTTAGTCTATTTTTGAGATTATAATCAATGAATTGTGATGTGCGCATGAATAGTTATACAATGACGTGTTTTCCCGCGTTTTGACGTTACGTTGTGTGACGTCATGGAAATTTGTTGAAATCCAAATTATATTTGAGTGCATGTTTGGAATGTGTTCAAT
Source organism: Conchocele bisecta (assembly GCA_029237695.1). Taxonomy (NCBI): domain Eukaryota; kingdom Metazoa; phylum Mollusca; class Bivalvia; order Lucinida; family Thyasiridae; genus Conchocele; species Conchocele bisecta. The sequence continues at coordinate 90,901,749 of CM055272.1, read as the reverse complement.
CACATTAACATTATAGATTAGTCGAGACCCTTTCCAAATTTTCAAATAACTTTATTTTGACTTTAATACAAATTAAACATTTTGCATGGTAGCTCGTGATTTCCGAGAAAACAGGCGAGCAATTACGGGTGTTCTCTTCACGGTGTATTATTTGTAAGGAGTTGATTGCGGGTTTTCTCTCACAGCGAAACCCGTGCAGATAGCTTTCAAGAGTGTAATAAACCTATATATATTGCATAGGGGGTGCCAGGCCCCCCACCCCACCCCTTATATTGCATAGGCGTAGGAGCAGGGGGTGCCAGCTCCCCCCACCCCCCCCCTTCCCAATATTGAGAGTGGGGGGGGGCAGAGTATGTTTTGGCCCCTCCAATAATTGCACGAAATTGTGTGAATGTATCGTCATTTATACCAGGCGCGGATCCAGGAGTTCGGGTTAGTGGGGGCGTATCTATTTTGCAATGCTTGACTATATTATCGAACGCGCTAGGGGGGTCCGGGGGCATTCCCCCCCCCCCCCCCCCGGATTTTTTTTTAAATCTACATCGCATTTCCTGCGTTCTGGCGCATTTTGGAGCAAAAAAAACAACAATAAACAATAAATTCACAACGCGAACGTAGAAACGTGCCTTGTAACTTGTAAAAAAACTTTACTCGGCGAATTTTAGGGGGGGGGAGGGGTGAGGGGCGAAGCCGGGTTCCGCCCCCCCCCCCCCCCCTCCTGAATCCGCCCTTGTATAATGTTCATATATATATGAGACAATGCAGACACTGACACAAGAGAGCAACCGTTTACTGGAAGTATGTTGGTGCCGCGAAAAATAAGTGCGGGTTTTACACAGACATGTAGATCTCTACAACAATAACAACAAAAAAGTTTCTGCGAAACTATAGTTTGATTTTCGATCAATTTTAGGCCTAGGCCTATACTTTTTAAAAATCTTAGTTACAGCCAAATTTGTAGTAAGTAATTACTTAGACTATCTTCATGCAAGATAACATATGACAAGGATTATCTGTCAGCTTTATAACAATAATAGTTAACTAGAAAATGTGTTCATAGAACACGGATGCGACGTCACGTGGGGCTAGTGTAATGAACTGGGGTATAAACGCAATACGTTGAATGGGCGTTTCCATTATGAATGTAAGGACAGTGTAAATATTATGAATTTGACGTGGTCAAGCAGTCACGTCTGGAGACATTTTCTTGTCTGGACCATCTTAACCCTTACACCGCTACGCACAACAATTGTCGTCTGCTGTTACTTTTATATCGTGCCTTATTTCTCAGTAAAAACATGTATTGACAGCACTTGTTGTAAATTGTTCTAAAGTCCTGTTAAAGCATGGTGATGAAACTGGAAAATAAACAACAGACGACAAAAAATTAAGATAGTGGTGTAAGGGTTAAGTTGAACAGCGTGTGTAATATTTTAACAAAACTTCACACACGCATACAAGATAATCGCTAATTTAGATAATTTCATCACTATATTTGTAGGTATCGCTCTTTTTTCTTTTCTTTTTTTTATTTCTTGTCCGGAGCATTAGTTGAATATCGTAAGGAATATTTAAAAACAAAAATCACACATTCATAGATATCGTGTCAAAGATGTGAGATTTCTCTTTTGGAGTTCATTTGTTTGTTTTTACATAGGATATTCACAGCCTGTGTTATAGTTTCGTTCGTGTGAACCAGATCGAAGGACTACTTTTTGTGGAGATTCGGATGAATATTTTCAACGACCTGTTTTTAAATTTCACATTGACACCAATGTGTTGCAATTAACCTGTGCAATATACTTATTTGAAGAATTAAACAACCGAGAGTCTCATTGCGTATATTACGCTCTATGTTATAACAATATGTGGAATTATTGTGTTGCCCATTAAGGACCTGTTCTATACATGATCATCGTTTAATTCAAAGATAATTGCTTCGTAAATATGATAGAATATATGTATAACATATAAGTGAATACTGCCTTGTTACTGTATCCTATACGGCCCATGGAATGGCCAAGTTGGCCGGCCATCTTTGTGTGTTCCAGCAATCAGCCAGTTTCACCTGTTCTACCGTTTGACAAAGAACTCAAAATGTGAAGCAGAACATATGGTATAATGTAGCTAATCACATGTAGAAAAGCCAGGAGAACAGACTCCTATCAATTATATTACACCAAACTGTAAAATATGTCAGTTGTCTGGACAGGTTTGTGCCTGTGTTTGTAAAAACATGAAACACCATTATAAATACCCTCATACACAGAAAATCGTACATATTACCTGGCTGGCCGACCACACAACACATACCATATATACCCACAAAACACGCTTCATATATACATGTACCCACTACTGTACTCTGTTATTATCTATAAAATCCAGTGATACGTAAGGAGTTACCTGAGTGGTTTGTCCCTGGTGTCTACTCACCTACTATGCGAGTAGATATGGCTTTACCTATGTATCATGTGTACACTAACAATAGGCTGTACATCAGATTGGAAAGTTTACGCATCAAAATTTATTTTGAGATTGGTGGGAGAAATGCTCAGATATCTCGTCTTTTGTACAGTTTGCTGGCATTATATTTATAGCTTGCCGTTGTCACATCTGTCTATTATGTAGTGCACCAGATTTATTTGGTTTACTGTCATATTATTTGCTGTATGTGTCAAACGCACGAAGTGGTGAAACTGTACGATGGCTTGTACATACAAAGTTGGCGGAGATGGCAACTCAATGCTCCATATAGTATACAGTAAGAAGACAATATTCACATATGTTATATTCATATTTGTGCAATACATAATAGACACATATGACAACGGCAAGCTATAAATATTTTGCCAGCAAATTTATACAAAAGACGATATATCTGAGCATTTCTCTCATCAATATCAAAATAAATGTTGATGTGTAAACGTCTCACTCTGATGCGCAGTCTATGTTAATGTACATGCTACCCATAGGTAAAGCCATATTTACTTGCATAGTAGGTGAGTAGACACCAGGGACAATACACTCAGGTAACTGCCTACATGTCACTGGATTTGATAGCTAATAACCGAGTACAGTAGTGGATATATATGGTACGTGTTGTGTGGTTTGCCAGATAAAAGTGATACACTGCGCGATTTTCTGTGTATGAGTTATTTATAATGGTGGTTCATTTTGTAAAAAAACACAGGCACAAACATGTCCAGAAAACTGACATAGTTTACAGTTTAGTATGATATAATTGATAGGAGTCCGTTCTCCTGGCTTTTTTACGTGCGATTAGCTACTTTATATCATATGTTTTACTTCACATTTTGAGTTCTTTGTCAAACGGCAGAACAGGTGAAACTGGCTGATGGCTGGAACACACAAAGATGGCCGATTAGGCCACTCCATGTGTCATATAGGATACAGTAACGAGGCAGTATTCACATATATGTTATACATATATTCGATCATATTCGAAGCAATTATCTTTGAATCAAACGATGATCAGGTATAGAACGGGTCCTTAAGGTTTTGTACCTATTCATTTGGCAGGTTTTTCTAGCAGGATTACTGCTCAAACGCTAATCAAAATAGAATAACGTATCGTTGTCACAGTACATCTCACTCGGGCACCAATTCATTACAACGTACCCTCTCGGTATGTCATACATTGACCAATGTCACAACGTTTATTCATCCAATAATGTATTGTTAGAGGGAATTACAAACAGTTTATGTATGTAACTGATAATGTGTATAACATCATCGGTGTTTTACAAAATAAAAAAGCTTACCTTCTACGTATTTTTTGGAGTGTAATTGTAAGCTGACCATTTGTACGCCTTATCTTATTACGTGTAATGGGTTATGTAAAATTGTACTCTGTATTTCTCGTTACATGTTACGCTATTATAAGGGCATAACATAAAACTAACACAATCATGCGGTATATTGAATTCAAATTAATTGCATCATTACATCATGTATATCTTTGTATATATACATGTAGTACAGGACAATGTACTGTAGCATATTCAGCAAAGACATACCGAACATATATAATTTTACATGTAGCAAAATAGTTCCCCCACACCCCCCCCCCCACCCCAATAATTGAAACGCTCCTACGCCTATGTATTGATCAACACTCAATCTGTGCCGCCATGACAGAATGGGGACTTTTTGGGTTGGTGACCATAGTACTTAGTTACTGATCAACAATCTTCTGCGCCATGATACAATGGTTCTTGCTTGGTTTGAGACCATTGTATCTACCAATTATATAACTACAGCGTCGTGACAAACTGGGGCTTGCAGGTTTTGTAAACAACTGGCTACTTCCTGATGTTAGGTTTGATTATTATTGCAAATAGGGGTTACTGTGTTACTGATCAGCAAAGATGAAGCTTGCTGGGTTTGAGTGAGAGCCTTCTCGAACTTGTTTGCAGAGATTGGGTAAGAGCCTTCTCTGCACATCATCGCCCAGTTTGCTCAAATAGTGTTGCATGTGAGAGTGCCACTCGATCTCAACTTGATGATGCAACTGGGTTGATGATGATTATGTGCCCCGTCTTGTTTGTGAGCATCTTGTCTATTTTGGGTATTCGATGCCCGATCAGCTGGACCAATGTATCTGTACTGGTACTGATCGAGTTATGTCCCGATTGTTATGTCTTCTCTGTGCAAGCTCACTGTGGTTATCTCCGGACTCTCTGGTTTTCCTCCACATTAAAAACAGGCCCGTGGCCACCGGCCGAGCCTGTGCCATCATGCTGGTCGTATGTAGATAACAAACACGACTTTTTGTGGTGTCTGTAGAGTGATTGAGGCGAAAAATAAGCGCCGGAATTACAGACATATAACAACAACAACAACAACAATTTTTTTATTTATTTATTGATAATACATTTCACCAAATTCATCGCTTATCTTATTGATTAGCGTGTGATTTTCACTCCAAAGCCGAAGAAAAAAATCGAATGCTGCTTAAAACTCGGTAATAAACCAGATGCCAACATGGTCCCCTTTGTTAATTGCTAGTTAAGTCTCGTTGTGCATAACGATTAACTTGTAAAAAAAAAATTACACAAAACGTCCAAAGAAAATCAAAGTACTGAAAGTACTGAAATATGTTATCTCCTCAAAAAAACCCAGATCAATTGCGGAACTAGAGACTGAAAGTTGCATATTTGCTCAATCATCATCCAGAGGCAAATGTACTGTGCTGGTGCAAACCCATTCCCATCCACACGTTTTCTCTAGAATAAATTGCTGTTTGTAACTCCCAGAATAAATTGTAAGAAATTTGCGGCTAACTGGTCACTGCTGCCTAACTGTGAGAACTAAAGATAATAGCTGCTGTATTCATGTGCGCATACTGTCTTTATTTTTATTTTCCAAAATTTAACTGATAAACTGAGACCAAAACTGAAAACTAAGAGAATAGTATATGTAGAGTTTTAGATATCAAGCAAGACATGGAAATATTTGTATATGAAATAAAGTGAGAGTACCGCGATAAAGCCAAACAATATAATCCACTTTATAATGTCTAAATGGGAATGATGATTTGTAATACAATTCTTAATATTTCACCCATGCATTCCTCTAAGGCTCTACTATCATGCTGTGACAAATCCACGACCGTCCAACCCCCGCTGATCCCGAGGTCAAGGTCACATACTTAGTCTCTTCACAAAACTTAACATCAGAGAAATCTATTATAACTTCTATTTCCTTCATCAAAATTCTTAATATTTCACCCATGCATTCCTCTAAGGCTCTACTATCATGCTGTTACAAATCCACGACCGTCTAACCCCCGCTGATCCCAAGGTGAAGGTCACATACTTAGTCTCTTCACAAAACTTAACATCAGAGAAATCTGTTATAACTTCTATTTCCTTCATCGAAAATTCATAAGATTTCACCCATGCGTCCCTCTAAGGCTCTACTATCATGCTGTGCCAAATTCATAACCGTCAACACCCGCTGATCCCTAGGTGAAGATCACAGGCCCACAAACTTGGAAAAAATCTACATATTTAGTTTTAGGGGTACCTGGGCCCACGCAGGGGGGTATTCCGTAAGCCTCGTTTACTGACAAATCTAGTTCGACTCTGAAATAATTTGGCATTTTGTTTTACAAACAATTTTCTAGTTCGTTTTCTAGTCGCTCTTCTCATTACATCTATCCTACTTAAATTGTTTTAATGCTGTCCAAGGTCTGTAATACAAATAACAGATGTTATTCAATATATGACTATTTGCATCTTACTAACTGCTATTAACTCTTTCAACACTACATGCCTGTATGGTGGTGTTGGCAAACAGTGTTAGAGCCGTCTCATCAGGATCTGTATTTTTTGCAAGCAATTTTCATAATTTTTAGAACAAAAACACCCACATTTCATAAATGTACTAGTCTGAAATAATTTTGTGACGATTGGATTGGTTGCAAAATTAACATATCACGGTCCATTACAGTTACTTGAGAGGCGAAAGCGTTAAATATCTACACATAACAATATCACAAAAATAGTGTACCTCTTCTATAAAATATTTTTCTTTTTGTATACCCCTACAGGTGTCTCCTGTTGGTGATGGGTTAATTCAGGGTCAAAGGAAGAAGGTGAGCATTGTAAGCTGCGACAACACTGACCACAAGTCATGGATACATACAGGATTGTGCTCTACGTTACTCAGGAGCAGGAGAACTCCATCAGGAACCTGTTCTATGACAGCGGCTGGAGTTACCTCAAAGGTACATCTGACATGCAGTAACTTTTCAATGTTTGCACACATTTTTTATGCCCCACCACGATAGGACGGACAAGGTTAACACTAAGTGCCCTCTCCACTCGAGAGGGCACTTAGTGTTAACCTTGTCCGTCCGTCATTCCGTCCATCACCAACCTTGTTTGTAAGTCGTAAAACTTTTAAACCGTACTAGCTACATTCTTGAAACTTGGTATGTACCTTCCTTATGATGATCAGATGCACAAAGTTTATTTCGATTTTTGATTCGATCCCCCGGGTCATGGATTATCTTAGAGTTTTCCAATTTTGGCTTTTAAGTCTTAAAACTTTTAAACCCTAATAGCTACACGCCTGAAACTTAGTATGAAGCTTCCTTATGATGAGTAGATGCGCAAAGTTTATTTAGATTTTTTAGCTCACCTGAGCGAAGCTCATGTGAGCTATTGTTACCGCAATGTGTCCGTCGTCGTCTGTGAACATTTTCAAACGTCTTCTCCTCGGTAACCATTGGGCCTATAGTCACCAAACTTCATGGTCATGGTCCTTAGGTAGGGGGATTACAAAATTGTTAAAATGACGTCATTACGTAATCCAAGATGGCCGTCGTCTAAAAATAGCACAAATTCTTCAAAAATCTTCTTCTCAAGAACTACCAACCGGATTTCGACAAAACTTGGTAGGAATGATCGATGTACAAGGCTCTTTCAAAGTTGTTAAAATGGTGACCCCGGGGTCAAAAATGGGTGTGGCCCGTGGGGTCAAATTGGGGTCAAATTTAATTTTTGACCGAATATGGTCATGTCATATATCAAATTGAAGGTATCAAAGAGGCGATCACTCTGGATGGTTATGTCATCCAAGATGGCCGACGAAAGGTAAAACTCGTTCTTTTATTAGAGATTTCAAAATTCTTCTTCACATGAACCGCTTGGCCCATGATAGCCAAAGTTAAAAGTTATGGTCCATGGGTGAAGCCTTTTCAGATTTGTTAAAATGGAGGTCATCGCTAATCCAAGATGGCCACCGTCTAAAAATAGCATACATTTTTAAAAAATCTTCTTCTCATAAACCATTAGCCGGATTTCGACGAAACTTGGTAGGAATGATCGATGTACAATGCTTTCAAAGTTGTTAAAATGGTGACCCCGGGGTCACATTCACAAAGTGTGTGACTACCATTGGAACTGTGAAGATGACGGTTCAAACGAGTGGTCACAACATAATGTTGCATTGAGAAATTATAAAAATACAAAATAAAATCTTTAAAATATACTGTCATCTGATAAATGTCTTCGACAAAATCATGATGTCATGAGTTTTGAGGGTGAAAATAGTTTTTACTATTCCACAGGCATGCGGACCTATTGCGCAGGCACGTCAAAACCCAGGGAATTAGTCAAAACTATGGAATATAAACTTGCTTAACTAAGTAAATTTCAACTTTATTACAGTATTTTCACTACTCAATTTGAAAATCAATGCATATTTTCACATTGGTGTGAGTATTTTGTTACTCCCAGTTTTGATAATCAGTCTGTATTCTGCTAAAATAAGTGCATACAATATGCCAATACACACCTTATCTGCAGCTCTGACTATGTCTTTCACTAACTTTCAGCCAGTTTAGCAGTGAGTGACTACAATCCACAGGACACTCAGACATTCCTGGAACAACTGTGTCGGGAAAGTTCTCTGCCTTCGTCCACTGATGATTTCCTCGAGCTCGAAGTCTCCCAGTCCATCTGTGAGAGAAAGCTGGACAGTTCTGAACCATTACACGCCACCGTGGAGCCCGTGGATAGCCTTAGTGCATCCGTCTTGTCAGACACGGGGATAACACAGATGTCTGAATTGCTCTATCCGAGCCAAACGTGCAGAGAGTACATGCCACAGTTAAACATACCATCAATTCCTGACAAGCAGTTGAATGATCTTGATTCATGCATCTGTGATGACTTGCAGCTTTCTCTGTCATCATCACCTGATGGTGATAAATTTGGTGGCAAACATTTACCTTTTGATAAAGATATTTTGGGCAATGTTTCCAAGCCTGGTGGAAACAAGTCGGTAAATGCATTGAAGGAACAACGTAGAATTGCCATTGGCCATACCTTTCAGTTGAGTTTGGAAGCACCCCCATTCACAGCACATTCAGAGAATGTTGAGAAACAATCACAGGCATACCTTGACCAACAGTCAAGGTTAAACAATAATGTAAATATCAATGAACAAACGAGATGTGCCAGTATTAACATAGACAGTTGTGTTGATGATAGTCTGAAAATGAAAGATAATTTTGCGCAAATATCGAGCAATGCTACAAAGAAGGCATTAACGTATACTGAGGAGATGTCGTCTCCCAAATCGTCAGATGAAGCAGAAGATGTCTTTACAGCTACGGCCAGAGGTACCTATGAGTGTGGGATTTGTAACACCGACTTTGCAAACATCGATACTTACCATGCACATAAGAAGGATGGTGAGTGTAAGTTTCTATGTCCCTATTGTGACAAGGTATTTATGAAGAGCATACATTCCACAATTAAAGCCCATATGAAGTGCCACAGAAATGAACGCGAGTATAAATGCTCACGATGTAATAAAGCATACAACTTGCTTGCGCAGCTCAATAAACATATGCTTGCACACTGTGACCAGAAGCAATATATTTGTGATATTTGTGGTGTCTCGTGCACATATCTGTCCTCGCTAAAGTCACATCGGCAAAATATGCATTCGGAAAATGAGGAAAGACAAATTTGTGCCATTTGTGGACTTTCATTGAAGTCCAACTATAACTTAAGATACCACATCAGACAGGTGCATACAGCAGACAGACCATATGAATGTCCAATATGCAACACTCGCTACAAAACCAAATATGTTTACGAAACACACATGGCGACACATGATGAAAAAAGTGCATTTAAATGCACCACATGTACAAAGGCCTTCAAACGAAAGAGCCTGCTAACGGCACATACAAAGCTTCATACTCAGCAATTCTCGCATGTATGCCCGACCTGTGACAAAGGTTTCCATCGTAACAATAAATTGTTAATCCACATGCGAGTCCACAGTGGTGAACGACCTTACAAATGTGACGTGTGTGACTACAGCTCCGCCATCAAGGGCAACCTCACAAAACACCTGAGGAGGCACGACGACACCGATGGTGTGAAGCTTGAAACAAAGTCCACTGACAAACGCAATTCTGATGAGCCAATTGGACTGTTGAACGCTTCTACATTCGACGGCTTTGATGTGCTAGAACTGAGTAACTTGTCCACCGGGGGATTCAATTCTGATGTGGTTAAAAATAAACTGACAAAACAATGTATAACACACAAAGCAGTTCAGAACAAACATGAACAGCGATCCACAGATCATTATACTCGAGCAAAGAGAAACCACACACCCATAGATCGCAATACTGCAGGAAACAGACAATGCACACCAGTAGATATCGACACTAAACAAAATACAACAGGTAAAATCTCTAGGCAAACAGTTGATATGGTAACTTCTCCGCCATTTGCCAGATGTGATACCCTGTGTGACAATCAACATACAGAAACAGAATCAATTGACAAGCAAAGTTCACCCGTTGATGTTCTGAATTCCTCAGCATTTGATGCGTTTGATGCGTTGGATTTAAGTAACATATCAGCTGTTGGATTTGGTACTGATAGTGGCCATCCGATTAGTTTCACTGATGTTACATTTAAATAAACTGCCTTTCAACACAATGGACAGACATAATTGGCCAGTAATCAGAATCTTGGCAACACGTGTGGCTGTGACTGGAGAAATGGGGCTTATGAGATTTGTGACCAGTGTAGCTCCTGATAACGATCTATATTGTTTGTTACAAGCATGCCGGGTGTTTCATTGATGGGCTGGCGAACAGTGCACATCTTGATTAGACTGTGCAAATGCACAGGTTGATCTAGATCTACACTGGTCGCAAATCCCATAATTCTGTGTTCAAAGAGTATTATACCCCCTGGTTTCAAATTCAATATGTATTTCTGTTTATACCCGCGGCATCACAAAGTATGATATATAAAGGGTATGTAGATAGTTCTTGCCTTAAAATTTTGGATTCTCTTACCAGGCAGGGGCCGGGGGTATTTGTGGGCCCCTGCTCACTTGCTTTAAATAGCTACAAATGAATTTATCACATGTTTTGCGATAAATAAAATAGGGACTAAATGAGCCAAAAAAGTTCAAAATACACATATTTGAGCTGCAATAAGCAAACAGCTTTTTATGCCCCACTACTATAGTGGAGGGGGCTTTTAGTGTTACCCTTGTCTGTCTGTCCCGTCCGACCGTCCCGTCCGTCCGTCTGTCCAACCTTGTAAGTCATAAAACTTTTAAACCGTACCAGCTGCAGGCCTGAAACTTGCTACATAGCTTCCTTATGATGAGTAGATGCGCAAAGTTCATTTCGATTTTTTATTTTACCCCGGTGTCGTGGATTATCTCCCCATTTTCGACTTATAATTTTCCAATTTTAGCTGGTAAGTCGTAAAATTCTTAAACTGTAATAGCTACAGACCTGAAGCTTGGTTTGTAGCTTCCTTATGATGAGTAGATGCGCAAAGTTTATTTTGATTTTTTATTCGACCCCCGGGTCATCTCCTTTTCGATTTAGAATTTGGCAATTTTGTCTTGTAACACGTAAAACTTTTAAACCGTACTAGCTACATACTTGAAACTTGGTATGTAGCTTCCTTATGATGAGTAGATGCGCAAAAGTTTATTGTAATTTTCAGCTCGATTATTCGAAGAATAAGTAGAGCTTATGTTGTCACCCCGGCGTCGGCGTCCGTGTCGCCGTCACCGTCACGCCTTGGTTAAGGTTTTTAGTCAAGCTTGTATATGGAATACTACTGGCCCTACACCCACCATACTTGGACAACTTCATCTCCTAGTGATGTACATCAATAACCCCTGATCTATATTTGACCTTGACCTACATTTCCTCTTGAATTACTTGGTTAATTCCCCTTGGTTAAGGTTTTTAGTCAACCTTGGTTAAGGTTTTTAGTCAAGCTTGTATATGCAATACTACTGGCCCTACACCCACCATACTTGGACAACTTCATCTCCTAGTGATGCACATCAATAACCCCTCATCTATATTTGACCTTAACCTACATTTCCTCTTGAATTACTTACTTAATTCCCCTTGGTTAAGGTTTTTCTCAACCTTGGTTAAGGTTTTTTTTCAAGCTTGTACATTGAATACTATTGTGCATCCAGACACATACTTCGACAACCTTTTCTCATAGGTATGTACATCAATAACCCCTGATCTATATTTGACATTGACCTACATTTCCTCTTCAATTACTTACTTAATTCCTTTTGGTTAAGGTTTTTAGTCAACCTTCTATATGGAATACTACTGGCCCTACACCCACCATACTTGGACAGCTTCATCTCCTAGTGATGTACATCAACAACCCCTGATCTATATTTTACCTTGACCTACATTTCCTCTTGAATTACTTACTTAATTCCCCTTGGTTAACGTTTTTAGTCAAGCTTGTAGATGGAATACTCCTGGCCCTACACCAACCATACTTGGACAACTTCATCTCCTAGTGATGTACATCAACAACCCCTGACCATATTTGACCTTGACCTACATTTAACCTTGAATTACTTACTTAATTCCCCTTGGTTAAGGTTTTTACTCGACTTTGGTTAAGCTTTTTACTCAAGCTTGTACATGGAATTCTATTGTGCATACAGACACCATACTTGGACAACATTTTCTCATAGTGATGTACATCAATAACCCCTGATCTATATTTGACCTTGACCTACATTTCCTCTTGAATTACTTACTTAATTCTCTTTGGTTAAGGTTTTTAGTCAAGCTTGTAGATGGAATACTCATGGCCCTACACCAACCATACTTGGACAACTTCATCTCCTGGTGATGTACATCAACAACCCCTGACCTATATTTGACCTTCACCTACATTTAACCTTAAATTACTTACTTAATTCCCCTTGGTTAAGGTTTTTACTCAACCTTGGTTAAGGTTTTTAGTCAAGCTTGTAGATGCAATACTATTGTGCATACAGACACCATACTTGGATAACTTTTTCTCATAGGGATGTACATCAATAACCCCTGACCTTTATTTCACCTTCACCTACATTTAACCTTGAATTACTTGGTTAATGTTTATAGTCAAGCTTGTATATGGAATACTTCTGGGCCTACGTCAACCATACTTGCACAACTTCATCTCCTAGTGATGTACATCAATAATCCCTGACCTATATTTGACCTTGACCTACTTTTATCCTTGGATTACTTAGTTATCTCCCCTTGGTTACGGTTTTTACTCAAGCTTGTATATGGAATACTCCTGGGCCTACAGCAACCATACTTGGAAAACTTTATCTCCTAGTGATGTACATCAATAACCCCTGACCTATATCTGACATTGACCTACATTTAACCTTGAATTACTTACTTAATTTCCCTTGGTTAATGTTTTTAGTCAACCTTGGTTAAGGTTTTTATGCAGGCCGCAGCCACCTTCTTTGTCAAGCTATGTGTACATCGACAACCCTCGTAGTCGAGCTATGCTGTTCTCCTACAGCTCTTGTTTATTTGAGCCTCGGGTCATCGATTATCTCCCCCTTTTCGACTTAGATTTGGCAATTTTGCCTTGTAACTCATAAAACTTTTAAACCGTCATAGCTACAGACCTGAAACTGGTATGTAGCTTCCTTATGATGAGAATTTACCCTTTTGAACTTGAAATTTTGCCTCGTTTACTATCAAAGCGATTTTCTAGTTTCAGCTCAAATAAGTCTATTTTCAGCTTTATTAGAGCATCTTATCTGCCAATTTCATTGAAAATCAATGAATACTTTTAAATGTTTTGCACAAAGAGGATCTCAAACGAGTTTCCATTTGATATGAGATTTATGAAACGATTCGCGCACAATTTATACACCGAGCCTTTATGTACATGATTACTCCCTCAAAGTATACTTTGCTAGATAAGTATACTTTGTAATTTTGCTGAAATGGTGTTGATACACTTATAGATGTATGCAGTATGAAATGTTTGTATTACCGGTGGCGGGGTTTGGCGGCATGTTATTGTGATGTTTTTGCCTGTAAATATCTTCACAACCAATATTAATCCCCTGTCAATAATATACATGTTTTTGCCTAATGACTTGTATCTGTAAAGGCTACTTGACTTGTTGTCAATACACAATTCATGCAACCCCTGTCAATAATATACATGTTTTTGCCTAATGACTTGTATCTGTAAAGGCTACTTGACTTGTTGTCAATACACAATTCATGCATAATTGACTTGTTGTCAATACACAATTCATGTACAATTGACTTGTTTTCAATACACAATTCATGCATAATTGACTTGTTGTCAGTACACAATTCATGCACAATTGACTTGTTGTCAATACACAATTCATACACAATTGACTTGTTGTCAATACACAATTCATACACAATTGACTTGTTGTCAGTACACAATTCATGCATAATTGACTTGATGTCAATACACAATTCATGTACAATTGACTTGTCAGTACACAATTCATGCACAATTGACTTGTTGTCAGTACACAATTCATGCATAATTGACTTGATGTCAGTACACAATTCATGTACAATTGACTTGTTGTCAGTACACAATTCATGCACAATTGACTTGATGTCGGTACACAATTCATGCGTGGGTGGAAGGTGGGTGCAAGCGATGGGTAATTTAACGATCGGGGTTCATCCTTACCGGAATTCCGACTGGAGACCTGGTTTGGCCCTCACATACGTCTTTGGCATTTTGTATGTGACAGTTGAATCTGGTTATACCCCTTATGTGAGTATTACGATTGTTCGTAATCCTATTTTAGGGGAAGGGGCCAAGTGACTTTGGTGTGGTATGGACCTGCCACCAGGTCAGGTTATTCTAATTTCAGGGCTGAATATATTGTTTCTCGATGTAAATATTCAGTTCTGATTTTGGAATTTTCCCCTCAATGCAGCAGGTTAAAACGGTATCGAACCCATTTGCCCAGCCTTACATGACCTTAGCTGTTGATAGACCGTTAAACACCAATAAACAAACAAAACAAACACAATTCATGCATAATTGACTTGTTGTCAGTACACAATTCATGCACAATTGACCTTTTGTCAATAATCAATTCATGCATAATTGACTTGATGTCAATGCACAATTCATGTACAATTGACTTGTTGTCAGTACACAATTCATGCACAATTGACTTTATGTCAATACACAATTCATGCATAATTGACTTGTTGTAAATACACAATTCATGCACAATTGACTTGATGTCAATACGCAATTCATGTACAATTGACTTGTTGTCAATACACAATTCATGCATAATTGACTTGATGTCAATACGCAATTCATGTACAATTGACTTGTTGTCAATACACAATTCATGCACTATTGACTTGTTGTCAATTAGGAGATAACTGTATTGAAATTTGTAATTTGGGGAGATACTCGTTGGATTTATCGTTGGAAACTTTGATTTACGGCGACGCCGCAGGCGGAGATGTAAATCGAAGTTTCCAACCATAAATACACCGAGTATCTCCACAAATTACAAATTGACGTGGACTGTTTTCAATAAAATTTCTAATTTCAAATTTCACATGGGACAGTTTTCAATAAAAAAAAATGGAAAATGCTAAAGACGTCGATAGCAAAATCGGCCACAAAATCACCGCTAGCCTATCTGTCGTATTTGGTTACAATAAGCGTCTCTATCGATGATGCAATTATACATATAATAAGCGTCTATGGATGTTTTATAAATAGGATACGCACGGTATTGGTGAAAACTGAAAAGCACTTCATATGGATTGCCGGTCGGTCGATTACGATTGGTAATGGCAATTTTGTTTTTGTAATTCGCCATTTAATACTCAAAGTGTTTGCAGGTGACGATGCGTAAGTAATTGTTTTGAGATGTGACCAAAAAAATAAGGATATGGCCGACTCGACCCTGGTCCGAAACGTTTGTGATGCGAAACGTCCGAGTTCGTGCAAATAGACTAATATTTTTTTCATTCGGATATACTTCGGATGTTTTGTTTAAGATTTGACAGACCGCGGTAAATATGTCTTCGACAAAATGTAGAGAAAGCAGCAAAAGCCCCAATTAAACATAGATCTAATTATTTGTAACTAACACATAAAATATGTTGCACATGCTTACGTATTCAACGTATTGTGTAGCCATGTTTATTGCACATTTTGATACCAGAATTGGAAAATATCCTATTCAATTTTACACAATGGGGTAATGGTTGTAAGGTACCCAATTGATAATTGAAAATACCCAATTGAAAAAAATATCATGGAGTAAAAATACTCAATGAATAAATCCTTATCTAGAGCCCTGCAATTGACTTGTAAATACACAATTCATGCACAATACACAATTTATGCATAATAGACTTGATGTCAATACACAATTCATGCATAATTGACTTGTTGTCAATACACAATTCATGTACAATTGACTTGTTGTCAGTACACAATTCATG
This sequence comes from Conchocele bisecta, assembly GCA_029237695.1. NCBI lineage: Eukaryota > Metazoa > Mollusca > Bivalvia > Lucinida > Thyasiridae > Conchocele > Conchocele bisecta. The sequence goes on along the minus strand of CM055272.1, from coordinate 90,885,398 downwards.
CATAATTGACTTGATGTCAATACACAATTCATGCATAATTGATTTGTTGTCAATACACAATTGATGCATAATTGACTTGATGTCAATACACAATTCATGCACAATTGACTTGTAAATACACAATTCATGCTCAATTGACTTGTTGTAAATACACAATTCATGCAAAATGCATGCACTATTGACTTGTTGTAAAACACAATTCATGCTGTCAATACACAATTCATGTACAATTGACTTGTCAATTCATGTACAATTGACTTGTTGTCAGTACACAATTCATGCATAATTGACTTGTAAATACACAATTCATGCTCAATTGACTTGTTGTCGATACAAAATTCATGCACAATTGACTTGTTGTCAATACACAATTCATGCACAATTGACTTGTCAATACACACTTCATGCATAACTGACTTGTTGTTAATATACACTTCATGCATAATTGACTTGTTGTAATATAAAATTCATAATTTACTTGTTGTAAATACACAATTCATAATTGACTTGTTGTCAATACATAATTCATGCATAATTGACTTGTTGTAAATACACAATTCATAATTGACTTGTAAATACACAATTTATGCACAAGTATGTGAGGAACAACAGTAACATGTGCCTTGTCTGGTCATGATGCAATGTTTGCTCATGGGATTTAATGACTCCTGTACACGGTATTTCCTAAAGCGTTGTTCACATCCGTTGAAACTATATACCTCATGTCATCATATTTATACAAGCTTTCTACATTAATACAGTATGTTGAACGATACTTCATTAACCATAAACCCACTCTTCCAACGTTTGGGCATAATACCTTTATCAAGGAATTATTGTCTATTATTACCAAACTCCACACGGTATCTATTTTCACCCCTGAAAATCACGACATCATGATTTGTTTTTGAAGATTACGTCATAAAATGCAACGTATGGGTAATTTAGATTGGTCAATCAACGCGCCCCAGACCAAATTTACGTTCATTGTGCCACATACACTGTTTACAGGTTGAGTAATAATACAGTTATTTCATGGTCATTCGGGGAACAGTCAAAATATATTGCCCCTCGGTGATGTGGATGACGCAATGCACTATTGCCCTCGGCCTTCAGTCTCTGGGCAATAGTGCCTCGGGTTGTCCACAGTACCTTGGGGCAATACCAGTAGTTTTGACTGTTCCCCGAATTATCATGAAATAACTGTATACTATCCACTCCTAAGGCCTTTATCAAGGAATTAATGTCTACTATTCTCTAAATAACATCGATTTGCAATTTCACAATCAGTTTAGATTGTGAAATCTAAAATGGATGCCACTTAGCTGATAGTAGACACTAATTCCTTGATAAAGGCCTTCGGCTTAAACTGTGGAAGAGTGGGTGGTAATGAAGCCATATTTATGGAGAGTGAATAAAGGAATATTATGGTGTATTGCATTGCATGTTGATCTAGCTTTTATTGTTCCAAACAAACTGTATACCATGTCCACTGTAGCAATATTGCTACTAATTAAAGCAATTCAGGCTACTAATTAATGTTCGCTAACAGTCCAAAAACTTACAAGACATGCATGTAATCTAGAGATCCATGATAATCGCCGAACATGACATCCTAAAAATGTATACATTGCAAGTGTGGTTTTTGTCTCACCCACGATAGGTGGAAAGTGAGAAATAGCGGTCACAATTCTGGCATTGTCAACAATTTGGGACGTAAATTTTGGCCAAATTTCCCATATCTCTTTAGTCTGATCATTATCAAACTTCATCAATAGCTTCCTCACATGTATACCTATCCATCCAGTTTCATTCGAATGATCTTAACCTTCACCTTGATGATCTTCACCTTTGTGGGACGTAAATTTTGGACACTGCCAAATTTCCCATATCTCGATCTTTTAGTCGGATCATTACCAAATTTCTTCAATAGATTTCTCACATTGATGGCTATCCACCCACTGTCATTTGGGTGACCTTGACCTTCACTTTGGTAACCTTAAACTTTTTGTCAATAATTTCTTACATACTTCCAAATGGTGAATACCTCGTAATATGTTAGTCAGATCCTTTACCAAACTTCATCAATAGCTTCCTCACATTGATGGCAATACACCCAGTGTCACATTCTGGTGACCTTGACCATGGTGATCTTGACGTTCATGTCAATAATTTTGGAAGTTCATCCAAACGTTGAATATCTCTTGATCCATTACTCAGATCATCTGTGGGTGGTGGTTGGGCGAGTTAGACGGCGTAAATAACGGTATGGGTTCCTCCTTATAGGAATCACGATCACGATTTGCCTGGTTTGTCCCTCAGGTACGTTTTTATCTTTGGCTCTTTAGTTACCTGGGAGTTGAATTGGGTTATTGCCCATTACAAAAGTAGTAAGATCATTACTGATTCTACTGCTTTTGGGAGGGGCCAAGTGATTCTGGCGTGGCGAGGACCTGGCGTCAGATCAGAGATTTAGTACTAAACCCATTGACCCGGCCTTAAATGACCTTAGCTGTTGATAGGCCGTTACACCCCAACAAACAAACAAACAACTCGGATCATCTGCAAACTTCATAAATAGCTTGTTCACATTGATGTATATCTACCATTGTAATTCGGCTGACCTTGACCTTGGTGATCTTCACCTTGGTGTCAACAATTTTGGACATACATCCAAATGTCATATTATTACCAAATTTCATAAATAGCTTCCTCACATTGATAGCTATCTATCCAGTGTCACTCCGGTGACCTTGACCGTTACCTTGGTGACCTTGACTTTTGTGTCAATAATTTTCGAAGTACGTCTAAATGTTGAATATGTCTTGATCCGTTAGTCGGATCATTACCAAACTTCACCAATAGCTTCCTTCCTCACTTTGATGGCTATCCACCCAGTGTCATTTGTGTGACCATGACCGTGACCTTCGTATCAATAATGTTGGACTTCCTCATATTGTGACCTTGACCTTGGCGACCTGACCTCGCCTTGTATTTCAATTAAACGTCATTGAACGTCCTTGAACACAGAGGCCGCATGGATGGTGTATAGAATGATAATATAATTTATCACAAATAAGTATATGAAGTTTCAAGCCAACCAGATCTGGATCACATTATTATGGCCCAATTATAGTAGGTAGCCAAAACCTTTAATCTCGGACAGACAGATGAACAGATGGATGTACCAACATGTGGTAATTATGCATTGTTTCCATTGTTTGAAATCAAAGAAAAAGCTCATAATATACAAAGGTATGATGTATAACCTAAGCCCATAATTCGCAGATGATGGTTTGGACAGACAAATAGACGGACAAGGCGGCAACTATATAGAGAATAGTAGGTTAGTGCCGTGAATGGGAAAAAATATCTGGCGCGGCACGGAACACCTACAAATGGCTGTAAAATTCAAAAATATAACCCCAACCACCGCACATATGCATACGCAGTGATTAGGTCGTATTGACAGGATATCAAAAATGTTTCACGGCACATACACACTGTGTTGACGGGATAAATATATACTCTGTCCATTTGTTGCGGGTACTCAATCGCAAGTTATTTTTCAATATATATAAACATGTTTTTTTCAACCGATTTTTTTTCAGGCGACTTGTGTACAATTGTGTTAAGAAATATGAAACACGTCCACAGTTAAACTCTTTTTCCCTAATCACTTTCTATGTATATCTGAGACCCAGTGCCTTTATTGCATTCATATAATCATTTGTGGTGGGACCAGTGGAAACTATATATTCAAAGGAAACAGAAAAGTCCCCGTGACTATTTAACATGCAAGAAAACAGGCAAACGTACACACTGGTGCTGCACTTCGCAACTGCGTAAAATGTTTCACGTTGAAAAATGCACCGGTCTCTTGACGTGATGCCACTCTACTTAGAGCTGTCGCATAATCACAGTTTTTAGCTGCTCGCAGCTTATGTAGCCGGTTCTCAAAATACAGTCGATATCACGGCGCTATTTTTTCTTGTGGCGCGTATGTATACATCTTATATCTAGGTCATTGTTAACGACTCGTTTTATGCTATTTTGCATTTCACATTTATTAGAATGTATATCTTTGGTACATAATGAATTGAAGGAAAACCAATGGAACCTCAGATTTAGCCGTTCAAATTTCCACAAATAAAACGGACGATTTGGCTCGCGCATTAATGGTGTGTAAACCCGAATCAGATCGGTCTGTTTTTTTGTGTAAACCCGAATCACACCTGTCTGGATGTTTTCATTCACAACTACGGCGTGTACACATTTGCATAAAACAACACTATAACCACAGGTGTTTGAAGAGTGAATCCGGATATGTAATTACCACCCTTATTGCATCGAAGTATTTCGCCGATATCGATTTCGAAAATGAATCATATTTTCCTTAAATGATGTCGAAAATTGATAAAAATATACTATTACCACTCATTTGAACCGTGTCGTCCACATGGTTCACTCATTTGAATCGTCGCGTCGGCATGTTTCGAATGAGTGGTACATGTAATAGCGTACAGTTTCACTTACAATAATTGAGCCCGGATATGGAATTACCACCTTTATCGCATCGCCGTATTTCGCCGATATTGATTTCGAAAATCAGTCATATTTTCCTTAAATGATGTCGAAAATTGATAAAAATTTCAGAGCTCATGCGGAATTGAATATACGATGCTCTTGGTTGGGATAGACTGGTTGTCATCTTGTGTAGGGACCTTTGTCACATCGTGGCAGATTGTTATCTTACACTTAACAATCATGTTGATCCGTCTGTTCTTGTTACTGTATCGGTGCAAAGTGGTGCCATTTATTAAAACGTTTTGTTGCTGCACTTACTATGGACTGTACTGACTACAGTAATTTGCATCTTAATAGACATCCATTTATCTGCTGCAAACACCGACTGAACAAATGATTTGCTGATGATATGTGTATCACACAAATGGAACAATATTACATTCCTCTTGTTAATTACATGCTATTACTTATGAAGATGTGTATGTAATGCATACAAAACAAATGCTAAGCCTTACTGGATTCTTCCTGTTTCTATGTACAGCTCCTTCCCCTCCCCACATACAAAATATGTCGAGTGTTATACAGTTTCCCACAACACCATTTACTACAATTACTGTATTTGAAATATTTAAAGGAGAATATACTAAAACACTCTTTACCACCCATTTCAGTTGGGCTCGCAGCTCAGCACTTTCAGTATGTACTTGATTGTATGTGTGTGCTTTTTCACCATTTCTCCTGCTAGAATTTTTCATCTCTTGATTTAAATTGTCATCTGATTTGTGACAATCTTGAACATCATTTCTGAATGCAAACATTATGAAACTATTGATAGGATCTGTCTACTATTTGATGAAAAAGTATCATTAAAATGTGTTGAGAAAAAACACCTGATTTCAAGCCAAAACTGATTTCATTATTATGGTTTTGTAAATCCCCTGCCATGGAGCGTTCACTGTATGACAAGTCTATGGAACGTCAAATCTACATAAACTCAAAAAGGGACCATACATACATCCCAGCGTTAAATATTTAGAGCTAGCTGCTAATCATTTGAAGCTAGCTCTATAAATAGTCAATGCTAGCTCTAATTATTCCGGGAACGCCAAATCTACATAATCTCAAATAATTAATGCTAGCTCTAAATAGTTAATTCTAGCTCTAATTATGTAGATCTAGCATTAATTATGTCAGTTTATGTACAGATAGATACGCTAACTAGGTTATCGTAGACATACAGCTATTCGTGGAATACACATCAGCAGACATCTGCTGATGTGTATTCCACGAATAGTTGTATGTTGACAAGTTGATGTCCCAAGCAGTCACAGAGAAAAAGCAATTTGAAAAACTTTAACG